>VWYP01010079.1:114346-320640 GCA_013400435.1 Pycnonotus jocosus
GCAGCCGCGGAGGGACGGCAAGGAGCGGAGCCGCGATGCCGAGCGGGAGGCGCGGCGGCGCAGCCGGGAGATCGACGCGATGCTGGCCCGGGAGCGGCGCGCCGTGCGCCGCCTCGTCAAGATCTTGCTGCTGGGCGCCGGCGAGAGCGGCAAGTCCACCTTCCTCAAGCAGATGCGGATCATCCACGGCCGAGAGTTCGACCAGAAGGCGCTGCTGGAGTTCCGGGCCACCATCTACGAGAACATCCTCAAGGTGAGGGGCGGCGGAGGGGGGATGATGGAGGCCGGCACATCCTGCAACGCCGGGAGCTGGGGCCGTGCCCGGAGTCGCCGTCGGAAAAGGATGTGAGAGCTCGGCCGGGGCGGCGGCTCTGCCCCCCGCTTGCCCCGGCGCGGCTCTCGGTGCTCGCTCCTCCCGGGAAGGGGTCTCGGTGCAGGTGTTTGGGAGGGCGGGGAGCTTCGTGCCGCGGGGGCCCCGGGGAATGGGGGTTCCGGCGTTACCCGACTGAAGGCTTCCGTGAAAAAGGCTCAAAGGAAATTTCCCTGCAAAGGGGATTGGAAAAGCTTTGTGGAAACGCAGAGGAAAGAGGATATAGGTGTGGCCTGCCTTTTGGAAAAAACATTGTGAGAGCATCCTCGAAGTCGGAACTGGAGAAACTTCAAGAGTTGAAGAAATGAGGAAGAGTTTCTGTGCTTTTGCAAAGTATCCTGTTTGTGCACCTCGAGATGGGACAAGAAGGGGGTCCTCGTACAGATGTTATGGCTGCAAGTGGTTGTTACTTGGTGCATCTTTAGAAATGGGGGAGTGTAGGCCCGCTGAGTTGGGCAGTGTGGGCTGTTATCAAACCTGGAGCTGAAATGGAAATAACTTTGGTTTGGTGCCTTTGCAGGCAAGTTTTAATGTGTTTCATAGTGCTGGCAGCGTGTTTCTCTATTGACTGGAGACTGTAAAAGCTGCTGGTAGAGCTTTTGGTTTACAGACCAATATTTCCCTAGCTAGGGAAAACCAGCCTTGACAATTAGTGTTCCTTTCAGGGATACAAGCGTTGATGCCCTGTGCAGGTAGAAGTGATCACATTTCAGAAAATATCTGAAGATACAGGAAAAGCTCACTTAGGAGAGTTTCTCTCTTCATCTTCATAACCTTTCCCTAAAAGAAATGCTGCTTTCCTGCCTAAATTTTTCTGTAGGACTGTCTCCATTCTTTTGTGGGCATGGATTTGTGAGGCTCTGTGAGATTTCATAGAAAGTTAAAGGAAAGGGAACTGTGCAAGTTAAAGATAACAAGTTACTTTTGAGTTTCTAGATTTGTGTTTAAATAGGAGCTTTATGTGCACTTAATAAGTGCACGCATACAATGACTCTTGTTTTTAAGAATGCTGCTATTCTGTAAAGGGCTTTCACTTCTCTTAATGAACAGGAAAATTGTTGTCTAATTTTCTTTTCCTTTTTTTGTCCATTTTCAGGCTGGAGCTCATTAACTGCAAGAAAGTTGAATTTCAGAAGCTTCTCTCTGATTGTAGTTATGTGAGCAAAAGGGTGTTATGATTTTTTAAATCTATATGCTTAGAAATAAGGAGTTTTATTTTACCTCTTAATGGTTATTGTGGTCCTTTCAGTGATTTTTTTTTTTACTGCTACTAATTTCAAGTAGTAGCAGAAGCTTTTAGGGAAGCAGTTTGTGAAAATGGAAAAATCTGAGACTCCTTCCTCTTTAAGTTGTCTAAGCAGTTATAGTAAAATGATGTAATATTTCATATATGCAGAAGGTGTAGAACTTTCAGCAGTAGAACATGGTGTGCTTTGGAAAGGAAAGTGTCTCTGTCTTGTAGTAGGAGAGGCAGAGTCACACACTTGATACACTTGTTTGCTGGACGGCTCTGTGTAGATTTGCAGAATTCAAGGTAGAATCCTGGTCCTCAAGATAGCAGTCAGGTGTTCTGATAGTTAACAGCACTTCTTGGACTATGTCAATTGAACCTTTTAAACTCTTGTAAGATAAAATTTGGAAGTAGCTTTAAAGTGGGTCGATATGGTTCAGCACATTGATTGCCTTTTTGGCCTTGCAGGTGGTGATTTGGGAGTGTTAAGGTTGGCAGGTACGTGTCAGACTCTTCCCTCCCTTGCTTCACCAGATAACACAGGTGCTTCTTGCACACAAGAATACAATTTACACTCCCCCTCATAAGTTTTTGGGCAATGGCTTGGGAATAGTCACTATGGAAAAAGTAGTAGAAGGAGGAAGAGCAAACAAAGAGAACTAGAAGAGTTTTCTGGTGGGAAGGCAGTAGATGTTTTGTTTGCATGTTTGCTCATCAGAGAGAAACCTGATAACACCTTGATATTCTGCCATAATCATCAGGAAGAAATCAAATATCAACACAGAGTAACAGCTTTCAAAACAGAGTGATTGTCAGTGCTTTTATTTGATGGTAATTGTATAATGCTCTCTTGCATTAAACTTTGTTCTGTGGATAAACATCCAGTGTTTAAAGTAAACTTATTTAGCTTCTTTGACAATGTAAATTGTCAACTGCACGTGATTGCTGCTCTTTCTATAAGACAGTGTTTAGACTACAGGTTCTTTTCACTTTTTCAGGAAGTTCAGTGATCACACACTAAGGCCTAATGAAGCCAAGATCACCATGTGTTTAACCAACAATAAAAGATCTCAGATGAGTTTTTAGTACCATATGTGGACAAAGTGGAGTGGAAATGATCCTATCAAATAGCATTTAAATCTGTGTGACATTGTCAAGTACAGCTGCAGCAACCTTAGCCCATTTTTCCACACAGTCCTCAGCGTGGTCAGACAATGGTCCTGCTAAGCTTCCGCAGCACTGAGATCTGAGTTAGAAATGCAGTGTAAATCTCTGGGATTAAATGGTCAATTTTCATTTTCCAGCCATGACTAAACTTCTCTCTGAAGGAGGAGCATTCCTGCTCTCCTAACAGTGCTGGATATTTCTGAAATGCTCATTGCAGGAGTGTTTAGGCAACTGAACAACTTATGGAGAATGAAGAAACTGCTTCAGAGAACACAGTGTGAAACCTCTTTGAAAATAACAGGGCTAAGCATGAATTGACATTAGTGTCAGCTTCCACTTTGATTTTTCATCTTCTTGCTTTTCTAATATCTTCTTAATACCGAGTTCTTTGCTTACCCTGTTCCCTCTGGTTCTCATCTCCCATTTTGGGGAAACCCTAGTCAGAAACAAAATGCTGAAGCAAAATAAACCTATGATACAGAATTTACTTTTCCATTTAGTACAGGTGATGGTTCAGGGCCTTGCTAGCTTTTTCTGGCATTTGTGGGATGATATTCAAATACGGGAGTTTTGCTTAGGTTTAAGGTAAATAGTCATCGGTTAACTCGGGTTTTGCTTGTTAATCGAGGCTAAGTTTCAAAGTAACTTTTTGGAACTTTTTGATGATTGAAGTGAAAAGCAGTAGTGTTAATGTTCTGGTATGAGTACACAGGCTTCAGGACTTCAGCACACCCACCTGGAAAAGGAAAGGGCACAGGACAGGGCTGTCTGGCTGCTGAGGCCTGAATTTTAAGGTGACTCCTGGCTATGCAGAGAAACTTGGAAAACTTTCATGTACCTTAAGTTTCAAATCTAAGCAATGCGTGGTGGTATTACAGAGTATTTTGATGCTTTTCAACTGTAGCTACAGGAATCTTTTGATACCTTCCATCCAAAGCAGATGGGTTGGCCTTGCTACTCTATTTGCCTCCTTTGATAAAAGTTAAAGAGCTCAGACACTCAAGGAGTCAAAACTCTGATGTTCCTTGTCTAAATGTTTTTTTGTTTCAAGTATGTGAATATCATGCTGCTTAAAAAAACCCAGTTTAGTTGCATAAGAAAATAATTACAGCAATCTACAAGCGCCAGAGTGGTGGTACTTGCACCAGCTTGTTTGGGAGATTTTGATCTGAAGAGAGAAAAATTCAGCTTTTAAAAGCCTGAAGTATAATCTGTTGAGCTCTTTTGGTAATGTTACTTTTCCTGTTGAGAATGGAAAGACCAGCTCAAGGTTTCAGTACATCCATGAGTGTTTTCTTGTTGTTTGTGGCCTGAAGTGTAATGATTGACTAAGGAATTGAAAAGCCTGGAATTGCAGAGGGAAGGACTACGCAGGAAATCAAGTGAGCTCTGAGTGGGGAAAAAAAACAAGGAAAGATTCTGAACATGTAAAATCTTTGAGGAACAGTCCTTTGGGACTTTTGAGTGCAGCTGCAATACACGAGGGATTACCTGAGAGCATTTCTCCTTGAGAGCAGGAATATGAGTGGCAGCAAAGCAAAATGAGTGACTTGTGCTGAAGGCAGCTTTAAGAACTTTTCTGCCATTAATACTAAACCTGGACTGTTGCTGGAACTCTGTGTACCTTGAGTGTACCTAAATTGTATTTATGGTGGCTGAAGTAAGTTGGTTGTCACTCCTGTCATCAACAAACAAACCAAGAAAACTCTTTTGCAACTTCCAAGTTTCAGCCAGGTACAGATACAAACTCTGGGATGTGGAAACAGATTATTCCTTAATTTGTTTGGGAGATACCCTTGCAAGTGACCAAGTTGCTACTCATTTATAATGTAAACATATTTCTTCCAGTGCCCTACAAACTCAGGGGGGATACATCAGGTAAACTCCAGTTACTCTTTAAATTGCCTTGACTCCACACTTCCCTGGGTTTACATGCAAACGAGTTTGGAAACCCATTAGGAGGTGTTGATGGTCACACTCCATCTGTTGCTTCAGAGCTGGGATCCAGCTGTTTGAGTAGTTGGTCTGAGGATAGTGTCAAATCTCCTTTCTGCTGGAACAGCTTCTTTTCAGAGGAATGACAGGGAGAATATAGGAACTGTAGTTAATTAGAATCTTTTCCTTTAAATTTAATATAGAAATGCTAAAGTTCTGTACTAGAACAGTTTTTAAATTCTGATTGTCTTTGCTCTGAGCTTATTTTATTAGAAAAATAATATTCACTAGTTTGTGTAGAAAAGACAAAAACCCCTGATGAGTCTTGCTGATCTTGTTGCTCCAGGTTCTTTTCAATGATGGATCTCTTACTGCCTTCCAGTTGACGTATTTTCTATGTCTTAGATGTGAATTCCATCAACTCTGGTGGTCCCTTTGCATTTGGGGTGTCTCTTGGTTGGGCTGGGAGACAGCAATCTCTCTTCATCATGGCAGATGCTGGAAGAGGAGTAATGGTCAGTATTAAATGATAAATATTCATAGTTGTTCCAAAGTGGAGCTCCCGATGCTCTTGTGATGTAGTCATTAGTATTGCAGAACATGACTTAGTCCCTGGAGACTGCAGGCACATACTTTGATGTCTTCCAGACAAAAGTTTAGTCACTGGAGTGACTAAATTTGGGAGCTTACATTATATTCACTTGGTTAACTATACATGTACTTTTATAATTAGCTTGGAAACAGTATTGGCAAAAAAATTAGAGAATTGTCCTGTTAAAAATGTTTACAGGAAAACTTTGGAGCAAACTCTAGTTTACATTGTCTAAACATTTAAGTTCAATGCAAATTCCAGCAAGGAAAAAGCTGAAAGGGATTGGAGGCTGCAGAGTTTCCAAATGAGTTTCCACCACTTCCCTGGGATTTTTTAGCCTAGTGAGAGTCAGGAGCTGGTCCCATCCTGGCACTGAAAGCCCTGTCTGCATGTGCTGGGTACTGAATCCATGGAGGCAGCATGGCAGGGATACATTTGGAGCTGCAGATGCTGCATCTCCTATATTGAGAGCATGAATTAATATTGGTGGGATGGTCTCAGGCCAAGGAGAAAGCTGCTAATACAAGTCTGAAAGCATTAACTGGGAACTTTTTGTGAGGTCCTGCACCACTCATCATCTCTGAGGTCATCATCTCTCTACCCTGTGCCGAGTTACAAGTGAAGTTTGCAGTGAGTATTTTCCTCCTGCTGCATTTATCGTCGTTTTGCTGGGTTCAGTCTGAGACAAGGACTCTTTTCAGAGTTTCCAGACAAGCAGACATCACTGCTGCTCCCAATCCAGAGACTCGGTGGCTAATCCAAATGTTTTTTAATATTTGTGTTCCTGTGGACTAGGTAAATGACACTTCCCCTTTGTTCCCATTTTTTTTATTTGTATGCTGGGCTGGAAGGTAGGTCATCTCTGCTGTTTACCCTGCTCTCACCTGGGTGGTTCTGGAATCTGTGAGTGGTGAAAGGACATGCAGAGCTGGGGAGCCTTTTCCTTGTCTAACTGGGCCAACTGGTGCTGTTCCCACCCTTACCCTTGTGTGTGTCTCACCTCACAGCAAACTAATATAGCCAATGGAAATCACTTTTTATATGAATGGCCAGGTTTTTGGTGATGTTTGCTCATTGGATTGTGGGCTCAGGCAAATGACAAACCTATCAAACACCAGGAAAGATGCCCCTTTGGATGGTACCACGTTGTTTGGCTGTTCTATAGAATGAAACCTTGTCCTGAATGACATTGGGTTCTCTACTGCTGCTTGTCTGTAATGCTTCAAGGACATAGATCAAAGAAAAACTGTGTTAATGCTTTTGTGATAGTGTGCTGTAAAAATCTGATTGTCTTGCTATCACTGTGTTTGTAGTAGGTCACCTTCTCTGCAGTGTTCAGCCAGCAATTTACAAACAGTGCATATGATTATATTTGCTAGCAATGGCAACTTTATTTTTAAAAATTGTGCAGCTGGACCTGTGTTCCTATGGCTGCATCACCCTGTACTGTTCCTTTGGCTCCAGGGAATATCTACAGGCTGAGGTGGGAGCAATCCTGTTGGCAGCGGCTCTGATTTAGATTGGTCTCTGTGAGATGAGATCCCCAGACTTTTGCCAGTTCCTTGTCAACAACAGTGAGGAAAAACACACAGTAGGAAACACGTTTGAATCTCCCTGTGCCTGCCGTGTTCCTGTTGCTTTGCAGCCCTAGGAGAAGACAGCAGTGCCTGTTTAGCTGTGACCTGGAGTCCCCCAGGGAGTGCTCAGCAGTGATCAGCACTTCTCTCAGCACAATAAGGTCCATAACTGATAGGTAGATAATGGAGATTTTGGGCGTTGCTGTGAGGTTAAACAGTGCATTAATGGTAAAAGTGTAAAAAGTAGCTGCTGTAGTATTTAATGTGTAACAGTTACCCTGTTGTCTGTAATCTCATACTCAGTAGTAGTTCCCTAAAATTATTTTGAGAAAATACACTGGAGGAGACTCTTCTATTTGTATCCAAACTCTAAGCAGGTTTGCAAGTTCTCTCTAGACACTGAATCAGGTTTTTTCATCACCTGACTGCTGGTGTGTGCATGGAAGAACCTGGCCTTGCCTATGAGCAAGGGCTCCCCAAACCTGTTGTGCCAATTTTATGTTTGGTGATTAACTGAGGGGTGTTCACTTGGCCTCTGAGTTGGTCCATCTGGTGAAAGGTGTGAGGATAATGAATCCTTCAAGTACTGCACCATATGAATAATTTAAAAAGTGAGTGTTGTGTTTTATGTAGCAGTGTAACTACAGATGTAAGATGTGCTAAAATCACACTGCACTTTAAATACTGCAACACTTCTTGTCCTGTATTGGCAGACATTTCTGGCTACAAGTGACATTAGCTCATGATAACCTTTCTAATAATTCCCACAAATTCATTTAATTATTATTTAAAAATATAAGAGAATCTGGATTTTTTTGAAAGCTAGGATGCTTTCAAAAGTAAAGGAGAAAAAAATGTATTTGAGCCAGTCCTAGTAATGAGCATTTGTGTAAATGCTTATAAAACCTTCCTGCTGGTGAGTAGCAAACATGCTCCAAACAGCTGTGCTGTGTCAGGCTGAGGAACTCGGCCTTTGTCTGACATGAAAAAACAACCCACAACCAAACCCGGGTACAAGCACAAGGCAGTGTGATCCTTTGGGGTGCTCTCCCAGTTATTGGCAGCCTTTGGTTTAGGAAACTCCTTGAGCCAGGATTTGCATCTGGAATGTAATCGAATAGTCCTCGCTGGACTGTGCTTCCATCTATTCTCCTTCATGGCTTTTGGAGTCCATTTATGCTTTTGGCCAACATCCTGTGTAAATGCATTTGGCTGGCCAGGGCTGTGTAGGCTTTGAGTTTGAACTATTTGATAACTCATATTTGTCTAGCAAGGGGAAGGAGAAAAATAGTCTTTGTCTGTTCCCTTTCTGGAAGTGGTTTGTAATTTCTGTAGCTTTCTCGTGTGTTATGCCTTAGTTGTCTTTTTTTTTCAGATCTATGGATTTCTAGACTTTGTGTTTTCTTCTGTATAAGATGTGGTGCTTCATGAGGTAGATTTCATCACTATTTGATTCCATTCATGTTTTGTGCATGCCAGGGATTTATGCAGTGACATGAATAAATTAAAATCATTAAGAAAGGAATGGAACAGAGAATTTCCTATTTTTTCCTTCTGAGCTGGTGCTTCCACTATGCTGGTGGTTTTCTATTTTCTAATGCCTGACACTTTCCTTATCTGTGATTTTTAATTCTTTCCATCTTTGTTTATTCTGGGTCCTGCTTTAACTGCAGTACAAAAGCATTAAATGAGTTGAAGTGTTCAGAAGTTTATTTCCCATCCAAAGTTGTTGCTTCATTTTGTTCCATAGTCCAAATTTGAAAACAGGATGGTAATTGATGGTGTTCAGCCTTGTGAATGAAAGAGTGAATTGAAATTTTCTATAGTAGCAGAAAATCAGAAAAACTGTCAGGAAAGGGGTGGGAAAAGTGTCTTGCTTGTATTTCCAGTAAGAGGAATCCTTTCCTATGGTAACTTACTCTGCAGATTAATGAGGCAAGGATTATCAAATGCTCAGTGAGGTTGCAAAATACAGTGTTACCAGTAAGTCTGAGATGCGAGAATAGCAGTACATACATAGGATCTAAATTTAGTGATTTCTCTGTTTCTCCTCATCTTTCTGACATCTGTTTGTAGCATTTATGGAACTGTTTTGTGGAGATGGAGAAATATTAAGTTTAGATTTGTTTTACTGGGGGTTCTGCTGAGTCACACTTCTAAGAGTTGGGAGGAAGAAACATTGACTGTTTTGCTTGTTATGTGAAGGTTTATTCCTGATGTGTTTTAGAGGCACATCTTGAAGCAGATATGCTCTAGAAGTTTTGAGAGGTGCTGTTTCTGTGGGTGTGCATAGGACAGCATTCCTGCTAGCCTCTATGCTATTTTTCTGTTTTCTTCATGCAGTGTGTGTGTGTGTCTGTCAGTGCTGATGCTGGTGTCCTGCTACTGAATCACTTTGTTGCAGATCAGGCTCTACACTTGACTTGGTGGCAACATCTCTGTCTCTGGGACAGTCAGAGGAAGGTTCTGATGCCACGTGCTCCCCGTGGGTGACCTTACAATAGTTAATGCACTCCTGCAGACTCTGTGGGACCTAAGTTTAATTCCCTCTCCTGCCTCAGGGAGGGTCAAACCTGCATTTCCAATGAGCAGCAGCCAGCAGATAAGTGACTATTCTGGGACTGGAGCAGTCTCTACACCCTTGATTGAAACTGTTCTGTGGTTTTCTCCACACAAATAATGAAACTTTCCCTAACAACAAACAGTCTCTTGAGAACCTCCGTGTCTCCAGTAGGAGCAGGGAAAGTCAGGACAACAGTGTGGGGAAATGCACTTGGACTGAGCTCCCAGGGCTCTTCTATCCAAGCTGGCATTGTGCAGACCTGCAGCCATTCCTTTGAGATGCTCTGCAGTGGCTGTGAGGTGGAGAAGGGTTAAAGCAGCCCCAGAGCTGGAGCTGAGCAGCCAGAGGAGATCCTGCAGGGCCCAGGCAGGAGAAAGGTCGGAGCTGCGTGGGCTGGGAGCTCTGTGCAGGGCCCAGGGCAGCCAGGGGAGGTGGTGACCCATGGGGACATGGTGATCACTGTCCCCCACACAGTACTGATTAACCATTTCATACACAACAATACTCACTGAGCAGAGACAAACCTGGCATGAAACACCTCGAAATAACCATGTCCTGCTGGTCTCAGTCACCACAATCCTCTGGAAAAATCTCCCCAAGGTCTAGACTGGGCATGGTGGGGAGCTGACCCTGCCTTTCAGCTGCAGCCAGGGTGGGGGTGTGTGCAAGGAATGGTTTGCAAAAGTGTCTGAAGCTGTGAGATGTCATGGAGGCATCTGCGATTCAGAGACAGAGCCTTATGAGTGGGTTTTTCATCATCCTGTTTGTTAGGGCCATTCAAATAACCATTGAAAGACTTCTGTTAATAAAGGGATAAACTCTGCAACTAGAAATGAGGGTTGGCTTTTGGTCTGTATGACACAGTTACTAAATAGTTATGTCTGGAATTTAAAGCAGCAGTTGGTAAATATATTTGATTTTACTCTTTTCATGGTATTGTGGAGATACATTCTCTTCTTTATAAGAAGTACCAATCAGTAAAAAATCATAAATATTTACATTTTGGGGAAGCTGCTCTTCAGGGGCCCTGTTGGGTAGTGACAAACATGACACTTCTCTCTGATTTCCTATTCTGTGACACTCCACTAAGTTGCTTCTCACTTCCCTCTCTAATCTTGATTGCTGGTGGGGAGTTACTGTTGTTGTTGTGTGGTGCTGCTAAAGGACTGGAGAGCAGAACGGTTCAAATGTTAATAAAACATACATGCAGTCTTGATAGCTTAAAGTATGCAAAAAATGAGATGAGTCCAGTGATGTGGAGGCTTATGTGAGTGGCTGTGGAAACAGAACTTCACTTTTGGAGATTTTTTATTTAATTTATTTTCATATCTCTAGAACTGAAGATCAGCATAATGAGAAAAGTACTCCAGTATAACCCACAGGTTTTACTTGTGAATCCGATGGTACTTGAGGTGCTGAATCACCATTAGCAGATCTATCCAGTACTAAAATGGGGCTCACTATTGGGAAATAAATATTGGCCACTGGAAGCTATTTACTGCAGGTGAAGTTAGAGTCAAGACTGAAGTTTCAAATTTCTTTAACCTCATGTGTTTGGCTTGTTGCCATGAGTATGAAATTAGGTTTCCATAAAAGCTGCAAAATGTGAAAAGAACCAGCTCGGTAATCCTGAGCTGAATTTGAGAACTAGATCGCTTTGCTTCCAGATTTCTTTTCCAGTATTAGAGTAGCAAAACCTACCTGTCACACGTTGCTTAGCTTACTTTTTGAACTTGCCACACATTTGCTGATTCTGAGGGAAAACTGGATCTGCTTTCCTGAGCCTGGTAGCTTGGAATCTATGCAATGTCTTCAGTCCTGTAATGCTCTTCTGATCTCCTTAATGCTTGAGAAAGCTGGGATGTCCTTCTTGGCATCAGAAACCCAAATGCAGAGAAAAAGATGGAAGAGTGTGGTTTCAGGCATGGTGTTACTTTTTAAAAGTACAGCTATGATGATCACACATTTTTTCCCAGACACTTTCCTTAATTCCCAGATACTTTTCATACTCTCACTGATGTTTACTTTCATTATCTCTTGGTAGCACTGCTTGTTGCCATTAGCTGTTGCCACTAATACTTTCTCCACCTGGGGAAATATTTTGTGGCTAAGTTGCTTACAGAAGCAGGCTCTATCTTATTTCTGTTGGAGACGTTGCAATAAACAATGTTTATGGTTCTCCCCTGAGTTCAGTCTCACCAGAACAGTGTCAAAAAAATAATCCTCAAGTACCTTCAAGTCCTTGTTCTTTAACACTTTAATCTTTTTATCACTGACTTTCTTATCTGAATCATTCTTTAGGGCTGCAGGGTTCTGGTTGACGCACGGGACAAACTGGGGATCCCTTGGCAGTACACGGAGAATGAGAAGCATGGGATGTTTCTGATGGCCTTTGAGAACAAAGCTGGGATGCCCATCGAGCCTGCCACCTTCCAGCTCTACGTCCCTGCCCTGGGTGCGCTCTGGAGGGATTCGGGAATCAAGGAAGCCTTCAGCCGTCGGAGCGAGTATCAGCTGGTGAGTACGGCCCTCTCCACGTGGGAGGAGGAAAGTGCTGCTCTATAAATCTTGAGCTGAATGACAGCTTGCTACGTGCAAGATGGAGCCACCCTGTTAGCTGGTTGTAGGAGTGCTGTAAATCCGAGCACTTCAGCAGCAGAAACAAGTGGTAATTGGAGCCAAACTTGAAAGACTACATGGCAGTAAGAGGGAGTGGAAAAGTGCACATGACTGGATAAACTGGAAGAGCAAGAGGAACCAAAAAAGGCAGGAATTGGTTGAACTAAAAATATTTTAGCAGCTCAGTAGGTCTGTTCATAGTAGGTCACTGATGAAGGCACACTTAATTTGTAACTTTCCAGTCCTGCCAGCTTGCACTGTATTGATACTGGCAAACTCTTCCTGCATGCAGCTCTTTTGAAGTGAATGCAACACCCATTCCGGCTGCTGCTCCCTGACTGTTTCTTTTCATCCTGACGTCTGCAAGTGAAACTTGGATAAGCAACTGAAAGATGACAGTGAGCGTAAAAATGTGCTCTCCTCCCTGCTTTCTTGCTGTTAGGTCTTCATGCTCTTGTGCCAAAATAGCTGCACTTCTGGTATGGGATATGTTTCTGACAGCTGTTCATAATCCACTCCTTTTTCTTCTGTGTACAAGATGGGGAGGATTTTTTTTTCATTCTCTGTTTCTTCCCTGTTCTGTGGAACAAGGTACTGACCCACACAACCTGGTATCACAATTGCTATGTTCTCATTGTTTAATTAGAGGGGTTAAAGGACAGAAACATGGCTTTGTATAGTCTCCTTTAGATTCTTTTACAGAAGAATTTGATACAGCTGAAGGAAAACTAGAGAAATTGCACAGTGAAATTCTGATTGTTCCCTCATGCTGCTTCTCTGTGTGGGTTCTCTAGTGTCTGATGCTGTAGTTAAACTCATGCTGCAGCCCTCAGCTACTCATCTGTCTCCACTAATAAGATGCCTGTTTGAGTCTTGTTGCATATCTTTGAAATCTGTCTCTGAAGTATCATGAGACTCCCAGATAGGTAAAGAATAAATGAAATGGCGAAGTAAAGCTGTCACAGGATGATTGGATAAACCTCACTTCCTTAGGCTAAAAATGAAACAATTTCCATGTTACAGCACTGGGGGTGGGGGGAAGGATGTGCAGGGAGAGAGAGGATGGATTAATTGTTCTATTATTCCTAGCATCTGTAGACACAGGCTTTGCTGTTCTAAGCACTGTTCAAAAGTGGAATTAAAAGATGGTTCGTGCCACGGGGAACTTGAATTTGCCATGAAACAACTGCTAAGAGAATCAAGTATAGTAAGCAATAGTTGCATCAGCAGCCTGTTAAGAGTGTTTGTTTGGCTTTTTTTCCGTGGGAAATGCTATGGTCGAGCACGGATTTTGTTTGTAGAGAGAGATTCAGATGGGGATCATGTGGGAGGTTCATTCCTGTTCTGGTTAGCAATAAAGTAGTATCAAACTAGGGGGGGAAAAAAGTCCCATTTGTTGAATAAATAGCATTCCAAAAGTAGTAGGCCTACCTCTGCGTTCCCTGGCTTAGAGGATTAAACAGGAAATTTAAAAAAAAAAATTAAAAAAAGCCCCACAGAAACAAAGCAGAGAGGCATGCAAGTGATCATTTGATATGCTGTCATCTTCAGCATTGTGGTGCATCCTTTTGGGTGCCATTGGTGTAACCTGAGTGATGTTACTGGGCCATCTGGAACTGCAGGCACCAGGGCTGTTACTCTATCAATACTGCAGCCACGTGTGTCACAAAAACTCTGAACTCCATCCCAGTCCTGCCCCTGTGGCACTGACAACATGAAAATCTGGGTGCTGGTATTTTATTGTGCAGGCTGCATCATCAGGGGATTAGAAAATGCCTTATTTGTCGCAAAAAAAAAAATCACTTGGCTGCATAAAACGTTTTTAAATGTAGTACATTGGTCTCAAGGATACAAATGCTGCTTCTGGATTAAAGAAATTATTAACACCTTAATACTTTGAAAAAGTTTCCACATCTTGCTTCAAAGTTCAGCAGAAGTCTGGTTCCCTGAGTATATGGGAATAAGCAACTATACAATTCCTTAAAAAAAATTTAACACTACATAATATTTTAAAGAAAGAGGTGGTTTAAGGAGATGCCTAATCTGTAATTGCATATGATATGTATAAACCTGTACCTTCATTTAGTTTAAACCCTTGCTGGATATAGACTTGTGTAAATAAATAGAAGCCAGATATAGTGGACTCTGAGAAAATAAATCTTTTCTGAACTGATTTTAACTCAGGCTAAAGAAAACCTCTGCATCAGCACTCTCTTTCTTCCCTAGTATAAGCGAGCTATTAAATGGAATATGCTTGGTTTAAACTGAATTTATTATCTTTAAAATAGTTCTTAAATCATCACCAAAATTTTACAGCTTTACATTACTGTGATCTTTCTGAATGTGCCTTGACACTGTTTGAAAAAACAACCCCACTCAGCACTGGCATTTTCTTCACCCTCATCTTGCAGTCAACTGAACACCAGCTTTTTTTTAAATCATTGTTGTTATTCTGGCTTCAAAGCTGTAGGATTATTGTTTTGCTCTTGAAGGCTCTGTTTCTCCAGGAAGTTGTGTGACTGTTAAAGAGTAAAACACATTGGTTGGTTGACTAGAGCTGAAAATTGCAGTGTGCAGGTGCCTTCCTATGGTCTGCAATGCCCAGCTCGGTGGCTGACTCAGCAGTAACAAACTCGTTGAAAG
Organism: Pycnonotus jocosus; assembly: GCA_013400435.1. NCBI lineage: Eukaryota > Metazoa > Chordata > Aves > Passeriformes > Pycnonotidae > Pycnonotus > Pycnonotus jocosus. The sequence continues at coordinate 129,044 of VWYP01010079.1, forward strand.
AGAACGGCTCTGACCATAACCCTGTGCAATCTCAAAGCTGCTTCTCTGGCACCGCAGAAGCTGCCTCTGGGCATTTCAGTGTTTTCTGCTTCATACTCAGTGCCTACAAGTGCTGGTTGTAAATCCCTGTCTGGGTCTTTGAGCGTTTCAGAAGTGAGTGGGTGGATTCTACAATAGCAGGCTGCTTTCTTTTTTTTTTTTTTTTTGCTTTTGTCTTCCCAGCCTTTCTTAAAGCAGACAAACCAATTTTGCTTTCTCTTCACAAACATCAGCCTCTCGCTCTTCCCCTGCCTCAGCCAGTCCCCACCGACCCAAGTTCCTCTGTTCCTTGTACGGGAGCCAAGTAGTTTGGGGACAAGAGCCTCATTGTGTGTTTGCTTCCATTGTCACGTCTGTCCTCGTTTTTTAACTACTGGAATAGGAATTCCTTTGTAATCAGAATGGGATTCTCCTCTCTTCTCCCCTGCCCTCATTATCCCCCCACCCCGTTTTCTGTCTGTGTGTTAGGAAGGAATCCATTGGGCACCAGTCTCCAAATGTCCTGGAACGTTGGTTTGTTCCTTGGGCCAGTGGTAGTTTGGGCAAGGGACTGCAAATCCCCCAGTGCCAGCAGGGGGAGACAAATCCCACTGGGAATGGATCCTGGAGAAGGAGGAATTGGGATTTCCAGCAGGATTCACCTCCAGGGATGGGCGCTTCTTCAGTTTGAGCCTAATGGCAGGTGCTTGGGTACATTTGGGAGTCTGGGGGCGTGTATCTGCAGACTCTTCCTCACCCATCAATTACATTCCTTTTATGCTATAAACCATGGAGACCAAGTCTAAGATAGAAATTGCTTTGGTCACGTGGTTTCCGTTTTGAAGCTTGGGGGTTTTTTTGTGGTTTTTTTCCATCCTCTCAGGTCTCCAGTGTGAGAATGTGAGAAGCATTCACTTCGTCTTTAAAGTGTCCAGAACAAAAAGTCTGGCACAAGGTTAGCCTTTTGACTTTTTGCAGCTTGGCATGCTTGATGTCATTGTGGGTAAAGATTGGACAGATAGGGCTTGTCAGGGAAAAAAAAATTACATTTTTTGTCATGGGCAGAACAGATGGATAGTGATGAGAAGATCTGCCAAGGCCATCATGTGGCTTTATCAGTTCTTAGAGCAAAATTGACATTGTTGATATAGAGAATATGTTCATGATCCATCACCAGAATATCAATTGAAATTGTTCTTATTGATGTATTAATATCATTATTGATGTTCCTTGCTCTGTTAAAAGACTTTCTGGTGTTTTAATAGCTCTTTTTAAAAGAGAAAATAAATGTCAGTGTTAATGGGAAGTTGTGGTTCCTGTGAGGGAAGTAAGACTCTTGCAAATATAGACAAAAACCTTAGACTGTGTCCATAGCTATTTTTAGATGTGTGCACAGGGAATTGTATGGAACGCTTCCATTAATACTTCAAATACTGAGAGCCTCTGAAGCCTTGGATGTGGGAATACTCTGGAAAATGTTTTAAAGACCCTTTCTTTTATATTCATTCACCATTCTCTGGGTGAGAAGTGAGGGGGAATTGGGGAATATTTGCAATAGCACATGGGTCACTCCCCTGAGAATTAACTATGAGGTTGATTGTTTTTGCTTTAAGCAGACCCTGGAATTGGTTAAATTTTGCCTGCCAGGCCAGGCAGTGTGCTGGAACACTGCAGAGGGAACAGCCTGCTCCTTGGGGTGGGAGAGCTCCCCATGCAAGGAGCTGATGGCTTCAAAGCCTCACAGGCAGTCAGCTGTGTGTTCTGGCCAGTGTACAGGGGAGGCACCATTTACTCACACTAATTCTTGGTTCAGAGTAGACAAACTGTGGCTTCAATGTCTTTATTTCTGTACTGCTCAGTACAGCAGTGATGTAATCGGGAGTTGGGCTGTACATCAGCCCCAGAGGCACTGGGAGATTTTGTGGCAGCATTTGGCTGAAGCCAAGTGAATTGAGAGATGGAGCAGCAGAAAACTGACTTAATGTGAGAAGTAGGTGACTTTTGAAGTGACATACTCAATGAAATCTACAGCAATGGGCTGTATTTTGTCAGAATTCTTCAGTGCACTTTAACAGAGATTTCCTGAATCCTGAAGTACGCAGTTTGTAACTGATTATTTCTCTTTAAGATGCAATGGCAGAGTAGAGCCAGCCCTAAAATCATGTTTCTAGGCAATTTGCTCTTTCAGCACATATGGCAGAGCCCTGAAATGCAGGGATGCTTGTGCCTGGCATGGCTGTAAAACACTTTGCACTTGAGGAAATACCAAGTGTCAAATCCAGCCCAGCCTATACAATTGGCTGTAACACAAAAATGAGCTCTTCTCTTTGCAAACTACTGTTTGAATATGAGCTTACACAAGAGACTCTCAATGTTGCCTGTTCTGCAAGGATGATTTTTTTTTTCCCAGAGCTGTGAAACTCTCATATTTCATCAGTGAAATCCATTGAGGCTTGACCAATGCTGGTGAGATGTACAAAGGCAATAACCACACTGTTCAAAGTGCCAGCCTGGGAAATCTTGTTACCATTTAATGCATGTAATTGGGACTAGGCAGCAACTCTGCCAAATTACTTTTGAGCTCTTCATGGGTATTTCCTAGCTTGCAGAACTCCTGTGAAACTAAATTATTTCTGGGAAGTTACGTGGTTTTTTGTTTTCTTTTCTAGATCTGGATGGGACATACCACTCCAACCCACAAAATTTTTTACAAAACCAAGGGGTTGACAGTAGAGCTACAAAGCAGAAATTCATGTTTTCTGTTGCTGAGGTTTAATTTTTTTGTGTTTGCACACCATTAGTGCTGGAAGTCAAGTACATCTGTATCTAACAATACTATATTATTTCTTTCTTTTTGAAGCTAATTGTGGAGCTGTGCATGGTAAATTGGCTTGTCTGAATCATAACTAGTACATGTAAGGAATGATAATGCTGTATTTTATATATTTAACACAATAGTAGTCAATTATAATCTAGTTTTGTTATGTTAAAATTCTGAAAGAGTGACATTGTCTGACACAAGATGTCATATTCACCCAAAAGATCACTGACTTGCAGACTTTACCAAAAGATCACTGACTTGCTCTGGACTCATATGGAAGGGAGAGTTATGAAGATGTTTCATAGTTAAATATCTGAGCAAGGGTTTGGGCCAGAGTCGTGGCAGTTAAGTGCCAGAGATCCAGATCTAAGTTGTTCTGGTTCTGTTTCCAATCCCAAGACCTCCAAAGTTTCTGCTCAGGTTATGGAGTCTGGCTCAGCTTTGTCCAGCAGAAGTTAATTGCTTGTTTGAGTGTAACACTGCAGAGCGTGGTGGCTGCTCTGCAGCAGGAAGGATTAGCAGCTGGAGTCCCTGGCTTCTAATAGGAAAATTTTTTTCAGAGCAAGGTCTCAAGTAAGAACCCTCAGACAGAAGTGGCATTTTGTTAAAGGAGGTGAAAGTTAGTGAGCTATAGTTTGGGTTTTATTAAAAATTGAGAGATAGCAAAGCAAAATGCAGCTGGAAACCTTCACATGAAATTCTGTAGGTACTGGGTGAGGCTGCAGAGTTTGTCACTTTGCATCTGCAGAAGTTCAGTCCTCAGTCTTATATTTGCAATATTCTAAAAATAAATGTTTAAGTGAGATGTGTTCATGGGCCTGCTGCCACCAGAGAGCTGCTGGAGCAGTGTGGGGTTTGTCTGTGCCAGTTTGTCTTGACAGTCATGGATTCAGCCTGAGGACTGAGCAGGAGGCAGAGTTGGAGATGTTGGCTGTCACCCACAGCAAGGAATGCTGCACTTCTCTCAGTTTTGCTTGAAGTGCCTTTGAAAAAGAGGTGAGAGGAGCTTGCATTTGAAGTAGGCTGGGTTCACAACCATTTAGGGAATCACTGCAAATCATTTTGAATTCTAGCAAAATCTGCTCTTCCAAAATCTTTTCTCAAGTGATAAGAGTGGTTCTCTGAGGCAGAACCAACCTAAGAAAGCTGTGATGGGTAAAACAGTTATTAGCCATTCTTAAATACTTTCTGCTATTGGAGAGAAATAAGAAGAACCAGAGAGTTCATGAATGATGACTTTTTTAAAACAGTGCAAGTGGAAAAGTCTTGGAGAACAGCAGTTTGTGACTGTACCTACCTACCATGCATTGAGTGCTAAATGCTCTGTGGAAAAGTAGAAAGATTCTTGCCATGAATTTCTCCTGACCTTAGGTTATGACAAAGTGCAACAGCTGGGTGAAATGTAGCCTGCATGGAATTGGGAGGATAAGTTGGAAAGTAATGAGCAGATCATACATAATAAATAAGTGAATAACAAGAAATTGATATGCCTACCATATGGGAGCTGAGATGGATCTGAATAAAAAGAGCTCTGCTACTGGCTGCCCTGCTATTCTGTATAGTGAATTCCCAACACTCAACCATTTTTTTATTTTTTACATTATTTAAAGATCAAAAACTTTAGGCAAAATCACCTCCAAAGTCTGTAAGATGTGGAGTTAATGTATTTCATCAATGCTCTGCTCTCTGTGGGTACCAAAAGGCTGAAATTCAGACTTAGTGTGGACCTACCTTTAACTTACAGGTTCTTGAAGGCAGATTAAAAAGTCTGATCCTATGTAAGGCTTCCTGTAGGAGATTTTTGCTATTGACCCTTGGAAGCCAGTACATCTTGACTGTGGTTTTGGTGTGGTTAAGATAAATGAGAGAAACAACTTCACATTTACAGCTCCCATAGTGAAAATTCATTGCAAGCATTTGCTTCTTGCCTAATGATTGCCATTTTTCTGGTTGAAAGATTTATTTTTCCCTTTGTGTATTTTACTCAGTACAGACTTTTTTTGTCTTTACCTCTTAGTAATTGAGCCCCTTAGAGAACTGTCTGGGTGTCCCAAAAGGTTTTTTACTCACTTTTACCTCTCTGTGTGTATGGAAGTGATTTTTGTTTGCTGTCTTACCTTCAGCAACAGCACTGAAACACTAATTCTAATGTTCTTGGGCTGGAAAAGTCCTTTTGGCTCTCAACTCTTGAGAATAAATGCCACCTTGGTTCTCTAAAGAAGCTTTAATTTTATTATGCATAAAATAATTAGAAAAAATACTCTGTATGTTTGTCTTTGCAGAATTGTTGTCCTAAGCCCTAATTAGTGCTACTCTAAATCTTGCAGGACTATATTGAATATGAGGATTTGTTCAGAGCAAGTACAGCTGTAATTAATCTTTGCATTCCCATCAAAAAATGCTGGCACATGCTGTGAGAAACAAGGAAGGAAACTTTCAGTTCAGGCTGTCTGAGCCAGTACCCAAGTGCAGCTACAAACCACTGGAGTAATCTCTTTATCCCTCTCTAGTGTACAGGAAAGGTCTGGGCAGAGACAAATCCAGCCCAGTGAGCAGCCTTTAGCTTTGATTATACTGTTTAATTTCATACTCAGAAAGTTTCTAATGGACCTCAATCATTCAGGAGACTTTAAAATTGGCAACTATTATCACTTTAGAGATTCCCAGTAATGAAAATGTATTCCAGAAATCTGAGAAGTTAGGCACATTTGAAGGTGCACCCTTTGAATGACAAAGGGAGTCTAATGAAGAGTTCCCTCTGAAATTTGGTGGAAGTGGAGAGAACTCACATATTCAGCAATGAGCATAGGTTAATGCCATGGTAGCACAAGGACAACTTTTATTTGAGTTGCTACAAGAATACTTCATTATGCAGACACATATATATTAATGTTTATCTGCCTAAAAACAAAGAATATTGTTTCTTGTGGAAGAACTGCACTTGTCAGACTGGTTTCATCCGTTCAGTCTCAAAGATACAATTGAAAATGAGACTTTTATATTTGTGTTCACATGATATGGGAGTTCAAAGTTTTTGGTGTATGAAAGCTACATGCTCTACTTGAAGATCCAGCAAGAAGTGGCTTAGCTGAGTGAAGGAAAAGAGAGACCTCCTGCTACTTGCTGTGTGCTGTATTAGCAGTTTTCTGACCCTGTGGTTGGTTTCAGGAAATTGGGGGGGAAAACAGGCAGTGCCCAAGAAGAGGTGACTGGTTTTGTTAAGCCTGTCTCCCTGACATGGCTCTCTCTGCTCAGAGCAGCAGTGCTGACAGTGCACTTCAGAAAGTTCCAGTTTTACAAGTCAGCCTTTTGTACCTCATTTATATGTTCTTTGTAGTGATTCAGCTTTCTTTTGGTACCCATTCAGCTTTTTATTTGTACCAAACCTTGTGCTTTTCACCTACAACTGGGACAGCGAGCAAGAGTGTTTTAGTGCCTTTAAAAAAGTTCTAAAAGGTTCCCTTGAGAAAAAACTCTAAGAAGTTAAGGCTTGGATTTTTCAAAGGGGCCACTGAATTTAATAGGATAACGGGTAATGAATGCTTTCAGGCTTTCCTGAATATCCTAGTTTATTGTAAGCTATGTAGGATCAAGAACAAGTAACAGGAACAGATGAACAAATAAGCAAAACATTAAAAACTAGGCCTGTTTTTACGAGAAGGTCTTACTGGCATATCTTCTGTATTTTTATACTTAGCAGATATTTGAAGTTGTTCTTTACCTGTCACAGTGAAAGTGAATTACGTTTAGTGAGCCCATGTTCTTTAAAAGCTGAGGCCTTGACAGAAAGCTGAAAAGCAAAATGCAGGTGGGATGGTTAGGCAGCAGTAACCTGCTCAGGTGGTGATGTTGTACCCTTGCTACCTATCCACATCCTGACCTTTTTGCAATGACTTCTCAAAAAGATTGTAATGCCTTTAACCAACTTTTCTCCTGTTTCTTCCCCTGCTCCTGCTCTCTCCCAGACAAGCCTGGTTTGCCTTAAAACCTGGAGAGTTTCACTGAATGCAAACCACTCTTGGCTTCAGCTTGCCTTGGGCTGTGGCTCTGGACAGAGTAATCCTGGTGAGCAATAGGAAATGGTGGTTTGGGGAGTTCTGCTTTGCATTGTGCTCTTGCTTTTTGGGTTTTTTTGGAAGAGAAGAGATGCAACCTGGGTATGACTGAGCACAGCTGAGGGGGTGACACACTGTCCTGCTGGGGAAGGAACAAGCAATGGGCATCACGAGTGGGGCACTGATTGCCTTAACCTGCTGCTTGCCAAGGAGTGATGACAGTGTCTTTATCTCACTGACCCTTCTCCCGAGCAATGGTTCTTTTCCTGGTGCCAAAATAAGATGCCTGTACCCCTGGGCCTCAAAGAGGAGTTTTTTTGGTGTTTGTGTTCTGAGTTACTGGAGTATCTGAAGTGTTCACAGACTGTTCAAATCCAGGCTCTGTTTCACAGCTGTTGAGTGTGGAGGAGGAGGAGGTGAGCAGAGGAAGGGAAGAAACAGTGTTTGACTTTTGACTTCTGGGGTTATGTGCAGTGGTAGCTGTGCAACAGGGGAGGGTTTCATAGATCAGATGACTTAAGATCCATCTGAAAGTGATGCTGTTCCAGGAAATATCTCAGTGCTCCAAAGTGCCACAAACCAACCAGCTGATAAGCAAACACTAGTGGAGGGAGCAGAGCTGTTGAGTGCCCTTCCCAAAGGAGAAAGGGAAGGTTAGCTCAGTGTTTCACTTCTCCTTTCTCAGCTGCACTGCTGGAAAAGTTTCTGTCACAAAGGCAGAAGGCAGCCTGGACCTCACCTTCTCAGTATTTGCAGCTACACCTAAAGCAGTGCTGAGGTGTAAACCTGTTTCTCTCTATTATTGACTTAGGATTTGGGGGAGGGCAGGAACACTTCTTGGAAACATCATGCAAGATTTTCTGTTTGAGAAAGTGGAAAACATGTTGCTCTGAGCAGTAATTTATTGACACCTTTCGAATGTCTCCTCTGTATACAACACAGATTCCTGCAGTCAGACTGTGGCAGACTTGTGCTTCACTTGGCTTTCCTCCTGAACAAACTGTTGCTGTTTGTCCTTAGAAGGTCTGCTCTCCACCCCACCCCCAAAACTCTTAATTTGACTTGCTTTCCTTGATACTCGCTTAATTCTACTTTGGAAAACTCAGTAGAATCTCAAACTGAAAAAGCACTGCTTTATCGGTGGAACTCTTTCCCATTTAATTCCACTTCTGCATTCAAGACAGTGAATCAGTGATGGTGTTAGATGTGGGCAGGAGACAAAGAGCCACCCACTATATCCTCATTTTCTGTCTTCTTTCCTCCAACCCAGCACATGCATTCCTGGTTGCAGGGAGTTTAGCTGGCCATCCACGTGGCTGGACTGCTGCCCTCTCTCCAGTTCAGTAGGATGTGACCGAGGCTTTAATTAGGATTTTTTTTATAGCCTAGTCTGCTCAACAGCTTGGAAAAGTTTGTTAACTCACTTCATTTTCCACCGTGCCTTGATTATTTTGTATGTGTAGCTGAGGCCTTAAGGATAGAAGCTGTTACCTATTTCTAATCACAGATTTCATCTTTAGATCTGTTTTCAGACCTGAAAGAGAACTAATTCTGAAATTAAATAAAAGTAATTTAGGTTGCATGAAATCTTCATACTGAAGTATCAATAGGGTGAAGGTTTAAGTGCAGATTTGGAGAATTCCTCCTCCTCATACCAAAACAGGTGTCAGAAAGGGAGAGGATATTTAGAATAGCTGATAAGGGTTTTATGTGAATAGATAAAAATCCTTGCAAGATAATGCCTATAAATACAGTCACAGAGAAAACTTGACTTGATTGTAAATGGAAACTGAAGTTCATTCATCTGCTGGACCCAACACAGGGCTGTCAGTGGCACTGGAGCAGGAGAGATGAGGTTGTGGAGAGGGCAGTCACTGCTTAGGTGAAACCCTCTCACAGACCCAAAATACAGCTGAGAGCTCATGAAATAACTGTTCTTGGCATGTGACATGAGACAGCTTGATCTGGGGGATTTACAGGTGTGTGTGTGAAGGTCAGAGCTGGTAGATACAAGTCTTGATGTTAGTGGGGGGCACAAGGTGCTGAGGAGCTCCTCAGTGCAGAGAGCAGGATGAGAATTTCCACTAGTTGGAAAGGCACTGGGAAGGCAGGCAGGGTAACAACAGGCAGAAACTGTGCCTCAGAGTTCAGAGCTGGCCAGTTCTAAGTCTCTTAGAATTAACAAATACCAAACTTTTATTGAAAAAGGAGGTTTTTTGTTTCTGAGGCAAATTATTTTTGAGGATCAGGTGCAAAGCTGCCTTGAGGAGTCCTTCAGACTTGCAAGCCTTGTGTTCTCTGTGGTTGAGCCTGCCAAGCACTGAGGTAATGGGCATGGGTCACAACTTCAGAGTAATGTAAGCAGGGCAGAATTGAATTCCTTTCTGCACTCTTGATTTTATAGGAATCAAACTGTTAAATAGCACACCTGAGTGCACTAAGACTTAGGTTACATTTCAGCTGAGTTTTACCTAAAGTTTTACTTTCAGATATTGAGCAGCTTTCTGAGTTTTGCAAGACCCTCATTTTAGTCTGCCCATCTAAAAATGTCTCTGTTGTATACACACAGACAAAATGAGAAAATCTTATTGAAAACAAAATTTTAAAGAAATATGAGTGATGAGTGACACTTTGCAATCTTTACAGTCACCATTTAACAACAGACAAATTTCAGCATGACCTGTCTGAGCTGATATTTCCCCAGAAAGTGGAGCATTAGGACACTGCAGCAAATCTTTGGTGTGTAAGTGGAGCAGGAAGCATCGTTCTGCAAGATACTCAAGGTTATGCCTCTTGTAAGTGCATCCAAGTTGCTGAGCTTTCCAGCTGGCCACCTGCCATGGAAAAGTCCAAGCTCAACATTCTCTCATGGCTGGTGTTAGCTGCTTTTTCAGCCCACAAGATCTAAGATATTTATTTCCCATCCCTTGATCTGATAAGATTTGAAAGGGAAACTCACTGGTAAACTTGTGATTTAGTCTTGATCAGATAGTCAGTACTGCTGACTAGATTAATTCAGAAGGTACTCTTTTTTTTTTTGTCACTGTCTGTTCTAGTTCTGCAGATGTCTCCTGTAAACAAAGCAACTTTCAGGTTTGCATTTTGACCCTCTGGGAACAAAGCATAGGCCTGGGGTCATGGAATAATGGGATTGTGCATTGTTCCAGGGGATGTAAAAACATCCAATTGCTTCTAAATTCTGTCCTAGAATGAAAATGCTTATTTTTTCCATGGCAGCTGCCCACTGAGAATAAATGGGATAATTTGCTGGTGATGGGCCAGAATCTTGGATCCATCCCTCGTTCTACAGCTCAGGACTTTGTTGTAACTGTGGCAGGAGAGGTGTTTCAGGTACCTTTGGGGTGTTGAGCTGGCTGTGCCTGGAATGAGAAGCTGAGCCTGGCGTGCAGTCCCTGGGCTCCATGGAGAACCTCCGGTGTGGGAGATGAAAGGGCTCTGGCAGCACTTGCAGACAATGAATTCCCTTGCACAGCTGGCAGGGAAACAGGAAGGAATCCTTCCATGGGATGCTTAGGAGTAGGTCTGGCATCCACTCGTGCCAGGACTGAGCTGGGCTCGCTGCTGATGTTGGATGCAGTTGTTGGACTATTTCTGTTGTTTAAACTTAACTGTGATTCTTCCACGTGAATTTGGTCTATACTCCCTTGCATACATCCACTCCTTGACTCCTGTTAGCTGTTGGTCAGTGAAGGGTAGGAGATGCTGAATCCTTGTGGCTGATGTGCAGGTCTGTCTAGAAAAATCTGATTTTTCTGGATTTTTTTTTTAAAGCTAACATTTAGCGTGTTTGTGTTACACTTCGTGTGTTGTTTGTGGCCGGTACTATTTTCCCTGCTGTTTGCACCTGTTTTTCTTCCAGTCACTGCAAATCTGTGAAGCAGAAACAGCAGTGATTAAGACAGCAAGTATGAATAAAATCACAATTACAGGGTTTTTTTGTTAATGTTTCTTGAAGCTTGTAGTGTAGGATGGAGCCTGCCTTAGTCTATTAACAGAAAATTCCTTTCCTCCTGGAGGCACTGCTGCTGGTGTGCATATTTGAGACAAATGGACAGAATTGTTAACCTAGTCCAAAAGTAATTTATCTCATCTACATCCTGTTGATGTAGAAATACCTAGAATTTCAGGCAAAAATGTAACTTTGGTTTTCCCTTGCAGCACTTGGGAGGAAGAATTGCTGTATTTGATTGTTGGAAAAAGCTAACACATTTTAAGAATTGCCCTTTAGCACAAGAACCCTGCTCCTGTATGAGTGTTTCTTAGCTGCAAGGCTAGAATTTCAGTCACAGGATTCCACAAATCTTCGTACTGATGGGGAAGCTCTGATTAGGCTGAAGTTTTTCTGGAGAATTAAATAAATATCTATCACTTATTATTATCCATATGCTGCAAAGCACAGTTAGGCCATGTGTCATGTAGGATGAGTTCATATAAACCCACCCTGACGTGTGCAAACAAATTTTTCCATTGCCTGTTTGGACTGAGCTGACAAATAATGAATTTTTTACAATATTTTCAGACCTTAACATCTGATACCTCCCGTGTGTGAGTAGGCAAGAGAAAGGAGAGGTAATTTTTAGAAGTTTGGAACCGTATGGTACTTTTTTTGTAGTTGGTGTGTTTGTAGGGTCCAGATAGCAGCAACTTGGATAAGCACTGGAGTTGCTGGATGGGAGCCAGGAGCTCAGTCTGTTGTTAAGGAGGAAGTTAAATAACACTGGAGAGATTTGATAGCTGGAATTCTGTACAGCTTAAATAAAGAGAAGTGGTTGGTCTCTGCATTGGAGCTGGTGAGTGAATGAAAAATTAATGCTTGTCTTGTGTCAATAAATTTCGATGCCCAGACAGGATGTAGAAAATCTGTAGAACAGAATTGCATTGTCCAATGGGCATCAGCATTTCAGGGCAATTTAGGTTACTTCAGCATCCTCTGGGGGAATTCTTAACAAGCACAGACTTGCTCACCTCCTTGGAAAATAACACTGAATTCATCAGCTGTCAGACAGGAGAGAATACATTTCTGCCTGCAGTAAATCCATGCCCTGTTAGCAGTGAGGCTGAATGGAAGTGCAGATTTAGCAGTAATCTCTTGAAGGAGCCTGCGGGCTCGGGAGAGGGAGTTGTTTGTTTGTAGTTGCCCCTCAGGAGAATTTTAGCCCTTGGACAGAAGCAGGGTGCAGAGCCTGAGCCTGTTCACTTCCAAAGGATTGGTGTTGTGGTGGCAGGGTGTCAGCCTGCTGACTGTGCCCAGTACCTCACACTAAGGAAAGCATTTTCTGTGTCACTTTTTGATGATGAGGTTTTGTTTCTAATTTCAGTACCCAAAAATTTGTCTGATCTAACTCCTGAACATGTTCGAATACTGGTCCTCTGGTTATTTTGTAACCTTGCTCTTCCCTCAGGCCTCTTGCTTTTATAAAACATCTGAAGGGGTGACATTCAGACTCCTTAGTCAAGAGGTGATTGACATCCCAGGAAACTTGCAAAAGAGGAGATCTCGGGGTTTGCAAACAAAGATTTTGCTTGCAAGTTTGCTTTTTGTCTGTACGTGTTTCCAGCAGCCTTCATGGAATGGTTCCTTAACTAAAGAGCAGCTTTGGATGAAATTGTGTCAATGCTTTAACTCCATCCCATTTATGTATCTGAGATCTCAGAGCTGGGAGATTCCCAAATGTCTTTCTGGGGTCTCCTGGATTTCCTGTGTGTTTCCCAGCCCTGCTGCTGAATGTTTTACAGCTCCTGAGCAGAGGGTGAGTGACCAACACCAGTGTTTTATCTGGATCAGTGTTCTCTCACCTTGCAGATTCAGCTGCATTTTGCAGCAGTTATTTGCAGTTTCTGTTTTTCTGGGTGTTTCCCTGCAGTGTGGGAATTCTGTTAAATTTGTATTCCGTGTTTCTGTTAGATCTGTATTAGATGCTTCCTTGAAGTACAACATTTCCTTCCTCTGTGGTTTAATCCATCATCTGAAACAAGCTAAGACTGACAGGTCTACCTTAAATTGTGCACTCTAAATTTAGCAGCCAGAGACAGAATGATCAGGAAGGGCTAAATTAATATTATGTCAAAAAGGCCTTGGGACAAGGAAAGGAAAAAAGCCAGTTTGGAACAGAGAGTCCCCTTTCAAGTCTTTTAGTTCAGAGCAGAATTTAGAGGAACTGCTTTTCAGCAGGAAAAGTTTGAAGTGAGCCAGGATTTTAGGGAACTGGACAATGGGGTGTTTCACTGTCCTTCATGATCTGACCAAGGCTCTCTCTGAATAACTGAGGGTTACAGTGATAGGTTGGTAAATTCTGGCCTTCCAGAGCATGTCTACTGAGTTTCTGAGGGTATTTTAAAGTAATCTGCATATGATTGCTGTGCATTTATTTTCATGCAATAAATACTGCTTGGGAACTCTGCCCAAAATGAAGCTATCAATGGCAAAGGAAGTGATGCCAGATTAGTTATAATATTTCTGTGTGGAGATTTCCTATGTGCTCTGAACGTAGCCTGAAGGGACAGGGATGTTGAATTCAATCAGTTATTTTCATGGTGACTTATTTGGAGCTCATGTTAAGATGGCATTCACAAAGTATGAGGTATGTAGATTAAAAATTTCTTTATTTCATGGCTTTTGCCCCTTGAGAATGCTGTGGTCAAAATAATCTAGCATATAAAAAGAGTTTTAGAGGACTATTTCAGGAAGCAGGAGTATATGTTTACATTTCAACTTTCCTCCCTTTCTCCTCCACCAGTCAGTTTTTAAACAAATTGTACTATTTTCTCTGGCTTCACCAAACTTTATACTGCAGATAGGCCAGTTTAAAAGAATAACAGTTTTTTAAAAAAATCCAATAGTGATGCTGCATCGTGGGCTCATTTGAGGCCTTCTGTTTGTGTTTCTTGATTCCCCCAGTTCCCAGATGTGCAGTGACTCATCCTCCTGAACAATGGGAACAGCATCTCTTACTCCTTCTCTTGGTCCCACTTGGCAGAGCTGTTACTCAGAGGGTCTGGATTGCAGAGGGAGGAGAGATCAGCAGTGACACAATGAGTCACCCGAGCTCTGTGGTCACTCTGGTGTGGGGAGCAAGGAGTGGAACACTAATGGTCACTGCTCTGCTCTGGGCACGAAAAAAGAATCATCTGAGCTACATGAAATTCATAACTCAGAGGTCACTGTTCCCTCCCCCATGTCTGTCCCGTAAAACACGGGGTGTGGGTGCAGGAGACACTGCTGATACATCTTGATTTATTACCAAGGAGAATGAAAATCCATAAAAATAGCCAACTGATTTGTAACTTTCCAATGTGAAGTGTACTAATAAAGCACCAGTTAAAAATAAAATAAATAAGAAATGTCAGTGCATGAATGCTTCACTGGCAGACTCTGCAGGGATTGTGACAGAATGGGGCTTCCTATCTCAATACTGTGCTGACTGAAATGAAATAGTCTTTCATATTTTAAGAGCATTATTTGTGAATATTGTTAGAACATGTTTAAAGGAAATAGTGTACTATTAGGACGATGCAAGCTGTGAGGTTTTTTAATCTGAAAGGCAGAAGCTCAACAACCTTCTATGAAGGTCATTGATCTGAGGAAGTTTCTGGAGCTGCCACAGTTTTGCTTGCGGCATCAGCCTGTAAAAGATCTGATCTGGACCTTTTTTGTTTTTTTTTTTTAAATGAACACACCACGATGTGATTATATTTAGGTAGTTAACATAGTATAAATACACGTAGAGGGTATAAATATACGTATATTATAAATAACTTCAGCTTTCATTTCTACTTTGCAAGCATAGCTTAAAATAGATTATGATGTTAAAATAACCTCTTTTTTCCCAACAGAACCACTAAAATACTGAAATTAAAGCCATTAATCTGCATAAATATACTTTTAGTATCTGATGAATCAATTGCAAATATTTGCTGACACTTTTATAGGAAGTCGTGGTCATGGAGCTGAAATAACTGGCTGAGATCTGGGGGAGGAGGGCACTTGAAGTGCTAAGCCAGCTTTGAATGGAGCTGAATGGCCACATGGATATTGGAGAAACACTAAATATTTGCATTGAAAAAGCCAAACCAGCTTCTTTATGGCCACTGTCTTGAAGAGAAATAATAATTCAACACAAAAGGGTCAGCTGATACTTTATTTTGATAATTATTTGCTTTGAATGGAAAATCTACTTTGATTCAGAAACTGTGTGTTTATTTTTCTATACATATGTTTATATACATAACCATTTGTTTGTATGTGTATATAAAGCCCAAAGCATGAGTTGGCTTTGCATAAATAATAACTTATTAGTGGAATTCAAAAATCCATTGAAATGCAGCTTGAGATAAAACTCAATAAATTTGACTTCTAGATCTAATTAATATTGCTGTCTATTTTCTCTGAATGACTAGGGAAAATGAATATAGAAAGAAATGTTCAGTTAGCATAATTGTTCTAATTAAAAACACTAATAGCAAACAGTTGTGAAACCTGGAGTTTCCATATTTTCCTCATTTAATACGTTACGTGTTACTCATCAAGTCCGTTAATACCCGGTGCATGTGTGTGCTGCTGGCTGGAGGACTGAATGTGCTTCCCAAAACATCCCAGGCTGCTGTAAATCTGACTAAGATGTTGAACAAGGTTATTCCAGAAGCCTTTGGAGTCCACACTTCCATAGAACTTAATACAGAAATCAATTATCAGGGAATCATTAATGCAGGAGGTTTTGAGTGTGTGCACTGGGCTTGGTTATTATTCTTGAAAGTTTTTTTGGTGAGTGTTTTTCCTCCCATCATGTTTGTGTGCTTTAATGTTTTGAGGGTTTTTAAACTTCAAACCTTCTGGAGCTTGTTGAGGATTTGTTGTTTTGGCTGGAAACAGATATTTTGACTTAAGTACTGGATGCCTTTGGATTCTGTGCTAGAAGAGAGTATTCAGATATTTTCAGACCTGTCAGAACATGCATATGGTGCTCACACCTGTTCAGCCACCTGACTTGGTTACCCAGCTCTCCCAGTGCTTTGCCATTGCCGCTTAAAATTTCCTTGAACAAATTACGTGCCTTAATTGCAACGTTAATAAGAGCTGGGTAAGAATCTAGAGAAGTCTGTTTTCCCTAAATCACTGCTGAAAAATGAACATATATTTTTTCCATTAATCAGTTTATTTTCTTACCTCCCTATCAGCGTGCGGAATGTCAGAGTGATGGATGTGTGGGGTGGGAGTTAGGGGAGGCAGGAGCTGTAAATCAGGTGATGCTGCCTGTGTGTCCCTGCATTTCACAGGCACACGGCTGTTCCCTGCTCTGGTGTGGGAGGCTGGATGGACAAGCAGGGACTCTTAAAGCAATTGGGTATAAGATTATAAGAATCTCCATCAGAGCTGGCCCCTTGGCAGTATTTTGGCACATCTGAAGGCGCTGTGTGGGATGGAGCACAACAGATAGAGAAGGGGGTTTTTGTAGCTTCAGTGATCTTTTCTTTCTGGGCTCTCCCATCTCCTGGACATGACTAATGCTGTACAGGAAGCCCTTTTCTCGTATTCATGCAGTCTGTGATATCTCTTCTGATCCAGAGAGTGCCAAAAAATACAGGAAATTACTTTCACCTTATGAAAATTCATGATTGTAAGGAAGCTCTTAGAGCAATTGTTCTTTGGAAACTTCCCCTCTCCCCCACCCCCTCCCAAAAAGAAATGGGTTTTTTTCTGCTAGCAATCCATTGTAAATCTTTTGTTGATACATGGTAGTCTTTTGCAAATCCGTGTGTTCTCTCTCCTTTATGAAAATACACTTCCAGTTTTAAATGTTAGGAAATAATAAGCTGCAGCTCCTTTTGTGTGTGCCTTATGCTGGAGTGTGTACTTGTCCAACACTGACTCCTCTGATCTCCAGTCTGATTCCTCACAATGAACTGTTGTATTCCTCTGTTCAGAGTTGTACTGGGGGCAATAATTCTGTTCTGCTGTCTCAGGCCAGTAGTGTAGAGGAGGATGTGTGGTTTGAGAATTTATATTGCAGCTGGAGTCCAGGGCAGTGCTTGGAGAAAGTTCCATTCTGAATTAGTGACTTGGTGAGGGCACCTACTGTCATTTGGTCATGACTGACAGCCCTGCTCTGTGATAAAGAATGAGTTTTCCTGCCTAAAATCACTAAAATGCAGCAGGATTTTCCACTTTATCATTCTCATGACATGGCTGCAACTACAAGACACATCCTGAACAATAAAGAAGACTTACTGAATTACTTTTTCATGAAGGGAAGTATTTTCAGGAGAGTTCCACTCCAGAGTAGTCTGCATCTGTATGGAAACAGTTTTGTTACTTCTTTTCAAGTCTGTGCAGGGCTTCTTGGCCCCACTTACTGCAAAGGGGCTCTTGATTTGAGTGGGAAACACAGGCAAGCTTGTCTGATAAAAGACATCCTCTTACACAAGAGTAAATTTTCACACAAGAACGAATTTTCCCTACAAACATTCTTAATTTTCTTCTCAATATAACTGCTAAAGGACTTTGTACAAGATGAGCAAATCTATTATTAGAAGTCTTGAACCCAGAGGGAAACTATCTGTAGAAGAGTAAGTCCTTGAAAATGTTCCTTTTTTTGTTTGTTTCTGACAAGCAAGTCTAGCTTAAATCATCATAAATGGTGAGAGACTTAAATCTTCCACTTTTCCAAAGATATGCCAGCCAGTCTAGGATCTGCTTTTGTTCACTCTTATGAATTTTAAACAAAATACACTGGTTTCTTATAAATCTGTTTCATTTTTTACTCCCACTCAGTGTCAATTAATTGCACTTATCTTGCAAGAAGAAAAAAGCTAAATTCTGTAAGTCAAAGAACTGACTTTAATAACACTTTCATTGTAGATATTTACTGGATAGACCTGAGCATTTGTTCAAATCTCTTCTCAAGTTTGATTTTTGCAGACCTGCTGATACTGCTCTGTTAGACCTCAGTGCATGTTGAGAAGGTGGCCTTGGTTGTGTTGGATTTGCTGTCCTAGAAGGAAGCTCAGTTGCCATGTCTTTGCTTTTCCCCAGGGTGAATCGGTGAAATACTTCCTGGATAACCTGGATCGGATCGGTCAGCTGGTAAGGAACCTTCTGCTTCTGAACCAGAGAGCTCCAAGAGACAAGGAAAGCCTGACTGTGCTGTGATTGGTTTATTAAATAATAATGCATGAAATAATTCCAGTGTTCTTTCTCTAGAAACAGTAAACTCCAGCTTTCTGAAACTGAAGCTTAGCATTTGCTTGATCTTTTTTTGACAGACAACAAATGGAAATTGTATTTGTGCACATATTTTATCAGCCCTTCCATGCAGTCTCTGGATCTCATTTGCTTTTCCTGATGTTCTGATGGCTGGTGCTACTTAAGGTAGCAGAATGAAATCTTAGCAAAATAAAAACATTCCTAGCACTTGTAGGATTCAAAACCTATAATGAAAACATTTGTCAGGAGACTTGGAGGAGAAAGAAGGAAGATGCTTTTCCTAAACAGTAACAGGGATAAGGTTCTGAAGAACAAATTTCTCTACAGTGGTAGATTGGGCCACAGCTTGTGGTAGAATCTGTTGCTGTACTTGCTGATGATACAGTGTGAACCTGGAAGAAGAATTTCTACTAAAGCTTTCAAGATGGTCCTTGTGAGAGTAATGAACTGTGGAAAAACTAGATTTAAAATAAAACCAAAACCTTTCAGTGATGGTTTGATCTGCCTTATTGAACACTACCTAAGTGGCAGTAACACTGCAGCTAAGAATTTCATAATGAAAAAATACACTTCAGTGTTAAATGAGGAGACTTGAAGGATGAACGTGTGAAGGAGTGAATTAGTCCTTTATTTTTGTTCTCATGTGTCTCAGGATCTTCTGTAGCTCTTTACCAGTGTTGAGCTAAATGGTCAGCCAGCCAGTTGAGTATTGTTGAGTATTCATTCTTCATCTGATAATTTTTAAGTTTAAAAGCAGCTCCTGGTGATTTTACCCATCCCTTCAGGCATTAGTCAGAATTTTTGAAGGACTACTTTTGACACTTCTCTCCTTCCTTTTGCAGAACTATTTCCCCAGCAAACAAGATATTTTGCTGGCCAGAAAAGCCACGAAGGGGATAGTAGAGCACGATTTCATCATTAAGAAAATTCCTTTCAAGATGGTGGATGTAGGGGGACAGAGATCTCAGCGTCAAAAATGGTTCCAGTGCTTTGATGGAATAACTTCCATTTTGTTCATGGTCTCCTCCAGTGAATACGACCAGGTCCTCATGGAAGACAGGCGCACAAACAGACTGGTGGAGTCCATGAATATCTTTGAGACAATAGTCAACAACAAGCTTTTCTTTAACGTTTCCATTATCCTATTCCTCAACAAGATGGATCTTCTCGTGGAGAAGGTAAAGACTGTCAGCATCAAGAAGTATTTCTCGGACTTCAAGGGCGACCCTCACCGGCTGGAGGACGTGCAGCGTTACCTGGTGCAGTGCTTCGACAGGAAGAGGCGGAACCGCAGCAAGCCGCTCTTCCACCACTTCACCACGGCCATCGACACGGAGAACATCCGCTTCGTGTTCCACGCCGTCAAGGACACCATCCTGCAGGAGAACCTCAAGGACATCATGCTGCAGTGAAGGAGAGCGGCCCCTGCTCTGTTGAAATTTCGCTGGAGGGTTCCATCCAAGTTTTTTGTCCTTTCTTTGTGGCCCTTGCATGTGGCGTAGGACCCATGCGAATTCCTTGGCTCAGGAATGCTGTTCACTAGCCAGTCCAAACAGAGGAGCTATAGGCCGGAGGAGTCATGCTGATGTTAGCTACTGAATCATTTGGACTAAAACACTACTGAAACCTGGCCATGGTAGGTTCTGTACCGAGCTTGGAACGCTGAATGACACAACCACCGTCTGCCTTCTTGGAGAACGGAGATCTCTGACAAACCATGGATGCAAGACACGTTTCAAATGAACGCGCTCATTTTTCAGAGACACTAATTGTACAAACTGCCTTTTTTTTTTTGTAGTTTGGAGGTGCTGAATCGATCAAACTAATCTAAACATGGTGAGATTGGCAGCTGTATTGGAGAATGTTAATGGAAGTTCCATTCTTAACCCTTAGGAGTATAACCAGGTCTTGTGTGTGTGTGTTCAGCTTTGCTGAGGGTCTAGAATCCACCTCCCGAGGTGGATGCACAGCTCTTGTCTGAAGGTTTTGCATGAGTCTCCTGAGGCAGAAGTCTGAAACTATGTAAGGAAACTCATGTTGGAGTAAATGGGATGGGGACTTAAGGCCTCGCTGATACGGAGAAGGGTTTATTTTGCACTATGAGTGGAGAGTGTTACATCCTGGGAAAAGTGATTTCCTTGGTGCAGCAGCCTGTGCTGGAGCACCCAGCCATGTACCTGCACAGTGGGTGCTCGAGAGAGGTGTGCTTCATGGCCAGCCAGCACTGTCCTCACACCCACAGTGGGCAGCATTTGTGAAGGTTCAGCATCTCACATGACAGGGCTTCATCTGTACTCAAATTTTGGAAGCTGATTAAACTCTTTAAGCAAAGGTTTTGGTAGCACAGCAGCTGCTTGATTAGTTCCCAACAGCTGACCTAGGAAGACTGAACACCCTGGAGATCCCAGCTGCACTGATGTGTTTGGACAGCAAGACCTTGCTGTAAAATCAGCCTTTAATCTGTGTCTTAACGGGATCTTTAGCCTATAGTGATGCACGTAGAACCCAGAGCACAGTCGGGTTTGGAGTCGCCCCTTTTGGGCAGTGGTTTGGGTGTAAAATGCCAAGAGGCTGTGAATAATTTGGATGTGAACTCTAAATTTCCTTGTGCTCTCAGTCTCTGCCAGGTGCCTTTTCTGTGTACAGACATTGAATCTTTTCCACTGCAGTGGGGTACATGGACAAACTGAAGATATTGTAGTGCTATCCTTTAGGTAACTCAAACATAGTTTACTGTGCAATTTTTGTCATAGTTTTTATCCAAGAATAAAACCTGAAGGGCTGTTTGTACCCATAAAAAGTCAGCAGATTCCCTGGAGTTCTTATCCCCTTTGAGCCTGTAATGGCATGTCAAAACAAGCAAAGTTTTACTTCAGCTGGTAATCCCATGGGAAATGTGGTCAAAGAAAAGTCCTGTTCCGTTGTCCTTTCATGTTAATTTGGATAAAATCTGGAATCTTTCTTCCCCTCTGAAGCTTGCAGATGTTCATATCAGTATTTTTGTGTAGTTTCCTGATGTAGCAGCCTCCTGGCTTTCTTTGTGCAGGCTCCAGAGTGGAAAAGCTGTGGCTGTTTCAGTGTAACAGGCACAGAATTGAGGTAAGAAGCAACTGAGAAGTTGCAGATGGGAAAATCTAACTTAAATTTCAGCAAACTTAAACAGGAATTAACTTCCTTGTAACAAGTCTTATTTTGCCAGGACCAACTCTCTCTTTTAAATATTTATTAATTTTTAGCCTTGAAGGGGAAGAATGTTATGTGACTAATATTCAGATGAGGGAAAAATCTTAAGATTATTACATTTGAAAAGGAAAATGTTTCACCACGGCATGATGCAAACAAGTTTACTCATCACAGAAGGCTGGTTTCTCTGAGCCCATTTGTTTGGCTAAAGACTAAGGCTGCTTTCAAAACTTTCAGATGTTTTCTGAGTTCTTGGTGGTGGTTTTCACTTCACACAAGACACTGGGAAAGAGGAGGCAGTTGTGGGCTCACCTGACTTCTAGGTTGACTTGACTTTAGTTCTTAGTTTGCTGTGAGCTTTATTCTTTCACTGAATTTTCCAGATGAGTTAATATTATGCTTGTTTTCTCAAATTAGTTAAACATTCCCTTTCAACTGTATTTTTTCTCAAGAATTACCTCAGTTTGGTGTCTGAATCTACTGTAGTTTTACCTGGAAGGCATAGCATGGAATTTCCTGTTCTCTTTTTCTCTTGACACTCATCCACGGTTTTGTATCCTTAGTCACCTTATGGATTTACCCTCAACAGAGCTAATCATGCAACTTATATTTTAAGTAACTTAAAATCTGCACCTGTAAAAGAAACAGCAGGAGAGATCTCACACTGAGCTCTCAGGCTGCTTTTTGTTTTTTGTATGATATGGCAGTTTTGCACACTAAGTCAGTTTTAGGGAACCAGTTTACCCATCTTGGGCCCATTATTGCCTTTTTTTTTTTTTAATTGATGAAATGGCCCTGAGTGTGGGGCTGCAGGTGAAAATCAGTGGTTTGGCTCTGTGGGCTCAGAGTTCTGCCAGGTTTGGATAGTGATGGATCACACCAGGAACCCTCCTTGCAAAAGTCAAGCACTTCCCAAGTTTGCAGAGGAGCTGGTCTGTGATTAAAAAGGACGTGGGAGTTTTTTTGAAGTGTCAGTTTTCTCTGCAAAATACCCTTCTTGCCACAGCTGAGGGGACTTGGGGTTTTTTTTCAAGTTGTAGTATAATAAAACCAGAAAATCATGTTGTGGTAAATCAGTGAATTACTAAAGCAGAGCTTAGATAGGTGAGGTTGTTCACACATCTTGGGACTGGGCTGGTTGGTTGCTTAGTCCTTTCACCAGAAACAAATAGAAAACTTTATTTTAAGTGACATCCTGGAGAACTTTGCAGGTAAACACAGCTGGAGAGAACATCTCTTTTTTTTGTTAGTTTTATAGGCTTATTGTTCATTTGGCTGGTCAGGAAATGGGTCACAGGCAGGATGATCATCAGATGGAGACCTTGAACAAGTATTTAAAGTAAAAAGCAGCTTTTTGCTGTCCCTCCTCTGACACCCGGGGTCAGTGACAGAATGTTGCAGAGGGGTTGTTTCTCCCGAGGACAAAGGGAGGAAACTCTTGCAGCCTGGGGCAGAGACTTAGGTAATCTGAGTAGAGTCTGAGTAGAAAAACTAAATGGGAGTCATTTATCCAACACTACTTGGTGTTTGTTGTCCTCAAAACCAGTGTTAAGCTACTAGAGTGTGTCTGCAGCACTCCTGCAGATTGCAGTGCTGTCAGGCTCTGAACAGTCCTGAGATGCATTGCAAGGGGGCTTGGTGCAGTTAAAAAAAGAAGAGTGCTTTTCTGGAAGTGACATATTCAATAGGCACTTGTCACTTTGAAGGAATGAAATAGTTCTTAACGTTGCAAATTAACTAATGGTGGTTATGGAATTGAAATTGCTGGCCACTCAGTTTTACAACTCAGAGATGCTTTCAGTTTCATGCAAAGAATGAATCTTAATTAATACGGCAGCCTAGATTATTTGACTTATTAACTTGATAATGTATTTAATTTTTTTAATTGCTGCTGTGTAAAACCTAGAAGTAGGCATGTTACAAGAATGAAGCTCCTGAGGATGACCATTCCCAGGCCTTCTGAGGCAGGTAAAGCTGAGCTGCAGCCAGGCAGGCAGAGTAGAGAAAGTAACAGCAAATAAACCCTAGGGAAATGGAGTGGGAAGAGCTCATTGCTACATGGCACTGGAGACAAAAATATAATTCCCCTAGGACAGCTGAAGTGGCATTTGGTGTGAAAAGTGGTGCTTTTGGAGAGTGTCCCATCCTGTCTGTGTGTTGCCCCCATCCCTATGGCCTCATTCCCTCTGGGAGTTCACCCATCCTGGTTACTGTGATCTGCAGAGAAATGCAGAATTAAAGCAGTTAAAAGGACAGATGTGGTACCACTGAAGAAACCAGCAGCTTTCTTTAGTGACAGACAGCTGCCTTCTACAGAACAGCATCTTAGAAAACAGGTCCTCTGCTGCCTTTAGATGGTTGTCTTTGTATTAACTATGTTTTAACTTATATTAACTTATGTTTTGGAGTCTTTTCTATGTGTGTACTTCTTCATTTATGGGGGAAAAAAGTCCTGTGCATGGACCGAGAGGATTTCTCTAAAAGGCCCCTCTGATTTTCAAGCAGTGAGTTTGACACCTGCCTTAGCTTGGCTTCTGTCATCAAATTTTCAGGAGTAGCTGCTGGATTGATGGATGATTTGACGTGTGCCAGCTTGAGAGACAAACACGATATGCAACACCTCCACACAGTGCAGTTTGTCGTGTAAACCAAACACTGATCTCATGATGAGAACTGTAAGTTTAGCAGTACCCTCTTTTCTATGTTCTCTTTCTAGTATAAAATCACGTGGTGTAGTCAGGGGTTTAATATAGCACTGCCAACTCTTTACCTCATACTCTGTAATTCTGTAACACAAAGTGGTGGGTGGGGTGTTTCAGTAGCAACTATTAAACATCTGTGCCTACTTTTTGTAAATGAGCTTTTAACAGTTTTTTAGGGAGCATCCATTATGGATGAGGAAGACTGGCATGGTCTGGGCCAGACTTGGCCTGAGTTAATGCTGACTCCACACAGTTCTGGCTGAGGACTGTCTAGCCTAGTGAGGAATAATTGGTAATGCAAGACCTAGTGCTTTTTAATGATACCTGTTTTGTAATTAGCTGGGGTGATCTCTGCTTTGTGCTGTGACGTGGGCACTTCTTTGTTTGAACACTAATCTCTTTTACATAGATGGAAATGAGTAAAGCCAGGAGATTTGGAGCTGAAACTGCCTCTCTGCTAGCCAGGTGATGCTGCCTCTTGGCTCATCCTGGTGCTTGGGCAGTCCAGCTCGATCCTTGACGTTTTTATCTTTCTAATGGCATTCGGAAAGCGGTGTTGAAGTTTGTCTGTGTGTTGATATGCTTGTGTTCTTACTGGGTGGGGAGTGTGGAGGTTCTAGATTGTCAGTGCTGGTGGTTCTGTGCCTGGCTTGAGGAGCTGTCCCAGCCCAGCTCTTGGCCTGTGACTGAAGGTTGTAGCTTCTGTCTGGTGTGAAAATAGTCAGAGGGGGAGAAAAAAGAGCAGCGCTGACTTCCAAGGTGGGCATTCCGGTAAAACAAAATAAAAAAGCCAAAGTATGTTGGAGGGAGCAGGAGAGGGGAGCTAGTTTCTAAACAGATCCCAAAAGCTGTTGGTGCTTGAAGAGTGTATTGAAGTGAAATGCAATCTGCACTGACCCAAGAGCTTTGAGTGACTCCAGAGAGCCATTGGCTGTGAATTAAGAGCAGCAGGCTGGCAAGGCTGGCCCTGCCATTGTAAAACCCCTCCTCATCTGTTCATCACTGGGTGCTAAAACTCAATTTTGACAAAATACAGTATGCAGATCTCTGGCCAGACAGTGCATCCTGCTCCTTCCTGACAGCTGCTTAAACTTTCTTCAAGATACCAGAGCATGAGAAGGTAACAGGCTGTTTCCAGTTCTTTGAATGAAAACTACAACTGATGGAGAGCAACATTTTTTAATAAGTAGGACCTGAGAGAGCATCTTTTGAGGGAAGTGACAGGTTTTGAGTAGCACAACTTCTCTGCTATTACTTGCCATTGATCTCTTGTGCAGAAAGAGATCTTTGGGTGCAAAGGCTGAGCACAAAGGCTGAGAGGAGACAGCAGGGGGATGTGGAGCAGAAGGGATCTGTGGGGAGCTCACGAGACTTGGGAAGGTGATTGGTGGACTTAGGTTTGGAGAGGTGTGTTCAGAGTCCTGTTTGCATTGAGGCCATTAACCCTCTGTAGGACAGGGAGTGTTCCTCCAGGTTGTGTTGTCTGAGATGTGGCATGGACTTGAATTACTGATACAGATTAAAAAGTATTTCTGGAGACTCCACTGAACAGCAGTGCTGGTGTTTCTCGCTCTAGTGAGGAGGTGTTTTGTTTGTGGAATCAAAATGTACAAAAGCAAAGTGACAAAACACCAGGTTATCTGTGACACAACCACATAGCTTAGGAAGCCAAGTGATGTTATCTTTTATTCTGCAATGTACTTGCTCTCTGGTGCCTATGCATTAACACACATACTATGCAATATCAGTCTTTTTTTAAACCAGTTCACTACATTGGGCAAGAAAGCCCTGAGTTTAGCCTTAATTTTCTTAACAATTCACAGGAAAGTACTTTAAAAACAGTGACAAACTCAAAAAAAGGTGGAAAATGCATAAAGTAAAAGCACAGTCCCAGACTGCTCACATAAGTGTCTTTCTAGCACCAAAACAGCATCTGTGATAGAAGCAGCTACTTGCTGTAATAGTTTCAACTTATGAAAACTGTGTACTAGATAAAATTATATTGTGATGTGTAAAAAGTGTATTTTATAGCTTTGGTGACTTAGTTTACTGTTTTGTATATATGAATTTTATAAATCTATTAAAACTTGACTTGTTATACTGTTCTTTATGGGTTTCATCTTTCAGCGAGTGTCTAAAGTGACTTTTTCTTTATTAAATTTTCTTCTGTGGACTGTATGGAAGTGCAGCTGTCATGCCATGAAATCTCAGTCTATAACCTTCAGGTATTTCCCATTCCCCCCAGTCCTGGTTGGAATAATTCTTCCTGAGTGTGTCCAGGAGCTCAGGCTGGTGATACATTAACCTGTGTGAAACCTGGAACTCGTTCATCTGTGGCATTAGCACTGATGGGAGGTGGGAGGGGAGGCACAGCTGGAGTTTGCTGATGCATTTTGAACTCAGCAAGGGAAGATCATTGGGCCTGTTGAGATGGGAGTACCTGTTGGAGATTCCTCAGTGCTGTGTAGGTTCTGATAATAAATAGCTATGGGGACTCTGTCTGCTTCCTTTCCCCTGTTTGGGAGCACAGCAGAACCTTTGGGGGGGTCACCAGTGTCCCTGTCCCACAGCAGAACCTTTGGGGGGTCACCAGTGTCCCTGTCCCACAGCATTGCCATCCTGTGCTGCCAGCACTCAGGCTCCAGTCCTTGGGAATGCCATTAACCTTTCCTCACATTCCCTCACTTCCTAAGGTCACGTCTGGCAGATTTTTGTGGCAAGTCTTGGTTGTTCCTTGTGTAAACTCTTAGTGCCAAGTCAATTCCACTGCCAGTGCAAAACTGGAAACGCTTCATGGAGCATTTTTGGTCCTTTCTAGTAACAATTGGAAATGCAGCACTTGAGCTGATCAGGTCTTTGGGAATGGCTGACTCTCTGTCCTTGGAGCTGCTGGGCACTTTCAGGTGAGATGTGTTGCTAATGTTCAGCATCTCTGCTGAGCAAAAATTGCAGATTCAGTGTGCTCTAGTAGAAGGTGCCCGGGTGTGATCACTTTAATCTGGAAAGCCCTCAGCAGCAGCAGTTCCAAGGGCTGTCTTTGGTGAGCTCTGTGGAGCAAAGTGGCCCTTTTGGGGCCCAGGTGTTCTGTGAGATGCCCCTTCCCTAACTCAGCTGCACAGATGTTGCTCCATGAGAGCAGAGCTGCAGCAGTTGGTTCTGCAGGTGGGTTTGTCTGTTCAGTGCCAGTGAGTTCTTGTGCCCCAGGGAGAGCTTAAACTCCACATATTAGCTTGGAATTACCTTCCCAGGAGCAGCACAACTCCCTGTTCAGCACCAGAGAATCTCTTGTGCAATTTCAGTAATCCAACACTGAAGATAAAAGGGAAAATATGTCTGTTTCCCCAGGGAGAGGCTGCTCCAAAATGCAAAGTATAGCTTGTATTTTTGCTCAGGTGTACCAGGTGTGAGGTTTGGGGTGGTTATAGTAATATTAAAGTATTCCTTAGAACTCTTTGAGGGAGAAATTAAATAAATCTTTGTGGTTTCTAGCTCCAGCCTGGTATCTCATTATCCTTACAAACCTGGGAGGAAGTTTACTCAGTTACTAATCCCAAATTTCTTGCCACTCTTCCCAGGACTGACTGGCATCTTGGGAAGCTGCATGATGTTAAGGCAGGAAGAGTTAATTAGGACAAGTGTTCAGGGATTTTTACCAGAAGCAGCTTTCCCTTAAAGCCTCAATTTTGCACAGCAGAAGCAGACTTCAGTGAGAAGCACCATTTTTAGGGGAGAGAGGCAGTCACAGCCACTGTGTTAAATCACAAAGTGCTGGATCATGCTAATGAAGTGTCTGAGGAAGGTGCTGCTTTTTCCTCTCCCACTCTTGCAAGCTGTTGTAGACAATTTCACCCTTAACGAGTAAAGAACATGGAATTCTTTGTTGTTTTAAATTTTTTTCCCCCTCTGGACAGTTGCTTTGTCTCCACTCTCCCTTCAGCTACAGCAAGACCTTGTTTTCAGAGTAGGAGTGGAAAGTTCTGCTTGCTTATTCTTGGGAAAAGATATTCGTCTTTATGAGCTCGTAAAGCTATTAAAAGACTGGGGTTTTTACTGTGTTCAGGATTAGACTTTAGAAGTTGCTTCAAAACAAGTGTCCTTGAGCTTGGGGCAGGAAGGGTGTGACTGAGCTGCCTTGGTGGTGCAGGGTGCTCCAGGTGGCCACAGGATGGTGTGGTTTGGGAGATGCTCTGAGGCACAGGAGCCCAACATGGATCTGTGTTGTGCTTTAGGGGTTGGTACCTGGAAACCAACAGCAGCTGCTGGTTCTGCTGCTCGTTCTGCAGGGGGATCTCCCCAAAGTGGGTCATGTGCAGGATTTGTCATCTGCCTGTCACCACGAGGCAGAGGAGCACAAGCAGTGCCTTCCAGGGCTGCCAGCCAGAGCCCTGCTGTGCCCAGGGAGCTTGGGGCAGGCTGCTGGCACTGTGTCCCTCTGGGACCTGCTGTCCCATCCCTTGAGTGACCCATTGCTTCCCCTGAGTGCCTCGTTCCCTCCCCTGCCTGTCTCCTGCCAAAGGCTCTGCAGGCTGTGGCTGAGGTGCTGCCCAGGGAGCACCCAGCTCTCCTGCCCACTGCCTGCCAGAGGAACTGGGACCTCTGTAACCAACCCCAGCCTTGGCTGCTGCATTGCAAGTGAGTTCTGTGTGTTGGCTTTAAATATAGAGCACCCTACTCCTTGCTGATGGTTGAGTGACAGCTTGACCTTCTAAAGTGACTCCTCATTATCTCATCTGTATTTCTGTTTCACAGCTTACCCAGCAGCTTATTAGCTGCAAGTTATGTTCCCACCCCTTTCCAAGTAGAAGGATCTCCCCAGGAACTGCTGCTTCAAATGCAGGAAATCTTCTTTGGGGGCTTACCTTCAATTTGGCCTACTAGTTATTCTTGTGTCAGCTGTGTTCTGCCCCCCTGCAACTCTGGTACATGCAGAGAGGAGAAGGAACTGCCTCTGTGCTTTAGTTCTGGTTATAACCTTCATTTTCAGTGTAACCCTGGCCAGTGCTGTTGTTCCTGTGTGACCCAGGCTGCCTCCAGTCCCTTCACTGGTGCAGGTTGGGGCAAAGTGCTGCTCACAGACCCTGTGCTTAATGTGCTGCTGCAGCACTGGAAGCCTTTGCTGGTGAGAAGTGGAGCCCCTCCACAGGAATGTGCTCACATGAGCAAACCTTGCAGTGGGATATTGCAGGGACCCTCTCCTCCAGCTGCTGAAGGATTTCCAAGCGTTCTCAGCCACTTTCTGCCCCTTGCCTGCGGGCACTGCTGAGCTGCCCAGGGAAGCTCTGAGCTGCCATCTCATTCCTGTCTTACCTGGAGCACTTATGGACAAGCTGAGCAGGTCAGTGGTGGTATCAAAAATACCCAGTTTGCAGTCACAGGAGCTGTTCAGCAGAAATTCCTGCTCTCACAGCAGCACTAATGTAAGCCAAGTGTCACAAGGAGTCTCCCATCTGTGATTTCTGCCAGCCCTGCTGTGCCACCCCACTCCTCTGTCTTTGGAATTTTATGATGGAAAGCTGCTTCTGTTCCTTTAGGCAGGATTGTCATCCTGAGCCTCTTTCTGGGAAGTTTCTAAAGTTCAGCCTAATAACCCAGAACGGAATCAAGGAAGAGCAAACAAGGCTGAACAGAGAGTAATCTCTTGCTTAAAATAGCAAATGTGCTCAGGCAACAACTGAGCGAGTTCGGGGGCAGAACTGGGATTTGTAATTCAAGCAGGGTTTGTTTGGAACGTTTCTGCTGCTGGGAAGAATGTCTTGGATGAGAACCCGTCACCTTTGTGGCTGCCAGGAGAGGGCGGCAGCAGCGGCTCTGCTGCTCCCGCCTGCCCCGCTCCAGGCGCGCAGCCTGGAAAAACTTTTCCAGGAATTGCCGTCATCGGTCCCGAAGCCAAACTCCCTTTCCCTCCCGGTATGAATCATGCGGATGTGAAATGCTTGTGTTTCCAGAATCCAGCTGAATTTACTGCAAGACCATCTTTGCTACTCACCTGCGTGTGTAAATCTCCGGCGTTTTTCCAGTGTCTCCCAGTCGTCCTCTTGCTTCCTGCTCCAGAATCGCGCTGATGGGGTGGAGACCTCAAAGTGCAAAGGGCAAGAGCTCCGGAAAGCCGAAGCTGTTGCCTCCTCGGAGGGAAACATCCTCCCCCTTCTCCCAGCTGCACTGAACCTGATCCTACCTGCTGGTATTTTTAGACAGGAGAACTCAGGCACATCTCCATGAGCTGTGGGAGCGTTATCAGTGCTCAGGGAGCAGGGATGGAGAGGGGTCAGCCTTCCCCTGGCAGCAGCAAAGAACCCATGGGCCTCTTGAGCTCTGGCTATAAATAGCCAGGAGGAGCAGAGAGGAGCAGCCTGGCCTGGCCATGGGAAGGGAGGCTCTGCTGCTCCGGGTGCCAGCACAGCACCCAGTCCTGCTCAGTGCCTGCCTTAGGAGCAGGGAAGAGGGAAGGGCCAGGGCAGTGACCAACCGAGGCAGAAGGAGGAATACACGTGTGATTTCCCCTTCTATATTCATATCAATGAGTCTGTGAATGTTTCCTCTCCTGTGCCAACCTACAGAGGATGTGAGTAGTTCCAGCTCACGCTCCAAGCCTGGCTTTGTTTGAACTGAGGCAGCTCTAGAGATCCTCTGGAGAGTCTGCCAGGAGACAATCATCAGCCTAACGCTGCCCTTTGGAGCAGCCAAGGGATCTTTCTGCTTTACTTTGTGCCCATCTCCCCCCAGCTCATAGTGAGAGTCCATCAGCCTGGATTGTGCTCCTGTGCTCAGCTCCAGCTGATGGGACAGCCAGCAGAGCACTCCGAGTGTTTGTGAGGGGGAGAGGAGAGGGAGAAATCTCATCTGTGCCAGTGATGTGCTAAGCAAAGAGCTCCCTGTGTGGGACAGCTGCCCTGGTTTAATTTGCATCTGTTTGTTCAGATGACCCAAGCTCCTGTGTGAGCATGTTCAGCCTTTAGTGGGGACCCGGCTGACCTCTTCCTGGCCAACTTCAGACCAAGAAAATAAAAGCCCCTACATGGGATTTGAGGTGAGTGTGGAGTGGTGGTGTCATTTAGAGCAGCACAGGAAAAACTCTTAGAGAAGAACTAATCACATCAAAACTGTGTTAGCAATCTCAGAAAACAAAACATCTTTTATTCCTGGGGGGAGCTGCTGTTTCTCTGAGACAGCAACAGCTTGGGGTGAGGAAGCTGGAAGCTGGGCAGTGACGTGAGCAGAGCTGGCCCAAGGCAGCCCCAGCCTAATTGTCCTCCCACCGCCAGCGATGAGGGGATGATTCCCCTTTGGACAGTTTTCTGGAGCTCAGCTTCCTCCTCAGGGAGGAAAATTTGTCTCCAAGCACTTTGCGTAGGCCGGTGCTGTCCCTAGCAAAGGGCAGGTCCTTCCTCATGGCAGGCAGCTGGCCTGTGAACATCTCCCACTTGGCCAGGGCATCCACGGTCTCGTCCACCTGAGCCAGTTCCTCCTCGGAGACGTTCCTCTCCAGGGCAGCGATGCACATCTCCAGCCACAGCTCGTAATCCTTGATGGTGTCGGTGGCCCTGGTGTGCCCGGGGAGGCGGGGCTGGCTCTGCCCCTCGGGCAGGGAGCTGGGCTGCTCGTCCTGCTCCAGCTCGGCCCCCAGGGACACGCCCTGGCTGCAGGTGTCGGGGCTCAGCGGCTCCGACAGCGAGGTCACGGCTTCCGAGTCGTTCTCGCAGCACATCCCGGAGTCGGAGCTGAACGGGAGGATGTCCTCTGAGGCTGACAGCTCTGCTGACTCCTGTCTGGGCCACGTGGACAGCACAGTCTGTGTCCAAGCATAGAGCTTCTGTGGTGAGAGGAGAGAGGTTTCGTTGTGGAGGATGACAGACACCAGTTACACCTTCCCCAGGTAAACCTGTTTATCCTGGGTGGCTCAGCTGCAGCTGCCACCATCCCCTCTGCCAGACAATGGCTTCAGACAACTCCTGGTGACCCTACAAAGCAGGAGCTTTCTCTTGTTCCATTTTCTTGGACTGTGGCAGAGCTGCCTCCAGTCAGATGTGGATTTTATGTGCCCTGTTATTGAAGGTGGTAGGAGAAAACTGCACCAGATCACTGCCTGCTGTTTGAATGTGGTCTGCAGGAGAGGCAAACCAATGCCTCTCCAGAGCAAACTCTGTCATTCTAAACCACCTGAGATGCTGGTGAATAATTGTGTTTCCTCATGTTGTTAATGCCTGTAGTAGTGTGTGTTTTATTCCCAAGAATAGCTCTTCCCCTCCTGAGCTGAACTGAACTGGTGGGAAGGCTGGCTCTAGGAAAGAATTAATGAAAGGAAAATGTCTGAGACAATTAAATGCCACAATGAAGTTTGTAAGAGGTTGCTCCTGGCACATTTGTTCCTTATGCTTTAGGGAATGAACCACGTTACTCCAGTCACCCCTGGGTAAAAGATGATCTTGTCTGCCTTGTTTCCAGTGTTGGGGGGGGGGGGTNGGTTTGTGTGTGTTTTTCAGTTTTTCACACTCCTGTGGCCTATTTCTTCACCTTTACATTCTGTAGCTCCCAGTGATCCATTTGCCAAGCCCCCAGTTGCTCAGCAGTGCCAGGATTAGTCTGGGTTGTCCCCATGGTGGGCCAGGCACAGAGTTGGATCTGTCCCTGCTCAGCTCAGGGGGAGCTGCAATGTTTGAGGAGCAGGCAGGAGATTCCAGCCCTGTGGAACTCCCTTCTCTCACAGCCCCCCACTGCTCCCTCCCCCTTCCCTCCTCTATTGCTCTCTCTTCAGGCAAGTGACAGAAAGGATAAAGAGCTCAAATTGAGTGGGTGGGAGAAATCAGCCCCGCTTCTCATTTCAGTCTGAGCATGGAGCCTCAGGGAGGAATCTCGTACAGGAATAAAATGGACTCTTTCAGTTTAGCTAATCCACCCTGCCCCCTCCCTCTGGGGCAAGAAAAATGGTAAAGGGACAACTTTTCTCCTGCCTGGTCCCACCTCCAGTGGCCCTTCCCTCCCTTTGGGTTTATCCAACAAAGGCAGTGCCAGAAGCTGCCGTGGGAGCTGGGCTGGTGAAGGGGACAGCAAAGCTGCTGGAAAGCTGCAGGCAGTCCATGATTTTGTAATGGCTCTAAATTCCCAAGAATAGTGAATCTGGGAAGGAATCCCTGTTGCTACTTAGCCCTATTCCCAAGAAGAAAAAGGGCTGTGGACATGTGGATTTTCCAACAGTACATTTGGGTTATTCAAGGCAAAAAAAAAAAAGGGAATGCTCGACTCAGAATCACTACCTGAATTCCCAGAATCTCTACAGTCTCTCTCATCCTTTGGGTGGCTTATTCATCTGAACTTTGGGTGGGTTTGAAGGGCTGCAGCCTCTTATGTTCTCCTGTTTAACCAGGAAGGGCTGAGCTCTGTGTGGGTTTTGTTTACCTGCAGGCAAGAGCAGCTGAAGTGGATGTCCACCCCAATGATGTCACTGAGACCTCCTGTCTGTGTGTGTGTGGCCACTGCAAACTCATCCAGCCACCACATGAGGACAGCCTGGGATGCTGCACAAGCAGCAGGTGGAAATGAGGAAATGTTGATTGTGGTGGGGAAACACCAGGACAATTAACTCCCTTTCAGTTTTCAATATGACTCATGCAGGAATAAGCAGCTGGAATAAAAAATGGAGTGTGATTCTGAGTGTAGCTCAGATAAATCAGTTGAGGGGCTCTTTCTGCTGCATAAGGACTGGTTTCCTGCCCCACGTGCTCCTCTGCCCCAAGCCATGTCTCAGCTGCAGATCTGAGCAGTGTTACCTGCTGCTGCTGAGGCACAGCTTGGTTCTGGCATTTCCTGTGGTTATTATGAGTGTCTGAAGCTGTTTTGTGGCAGGTGGGGATCTGTGATAGTTTTCCAAGAGGAAATGGGACTTCAGACTAACACTTAACGTGCTTGGCAAGTTAACTTTGCTCTTCGTTATTGTCTCGAAATGCTTTCTGCTCTCTTCTGTCAGGTTCCTTAACTATTTAATTCATCTCTGGCATTTATATCTCCTCTCAGCATTATGGCAAAGCCTCTTGCAGAGATTATCACAGCTCTCTTACACCAGCTTGCACTGTATCTAGTAGAGCTTTGCCTTCTGGAGGAAGCAGATGTGACATTTGGCAAGTGCATCGTTCCTTCAGGTTTGTGTTCCCTGTCACCAGAGGATGCTGAGCCAATTGACAGTATTTGCTGCAGGTGTAAAGGCAAAAGTGTTCTTAGAAAAGATGAATGCAGGTGGCAGTTCTCTTCTAGAAAGCACTGGCTGGATGCTGACAGGTTGGGTGTTTCAGTAAAGCAGAATTTATTCTTCTGGTGGTTTGGGCAATTTAGACACCTCTCAGACAGAAGTAGGGACCAAACAGCCAGAGAGTCAGAGAAGGGTCTGGCAGCATCACAGATAAGCAGGAAAACCACAAAAAATATGTGTTTCCCCACACTCTTTGCCATGCTTCTGTGTATCTGATTCCATGCTGAATGAAACCAGAGGCATCTCCTTTCTCATTCTGCTCATGTCTCGTTACAAATACAACTCACAGACTGTAAAATAGGCAGCCATGGAAAATCCTGCCTCTGAGCATGATGAGTGTCAGACAGGAATCACAACCAGAAGAGGATGGGTGCTGAGTGAGAATGGGGACGTTATTTCTATCTCACCAACCACTCGGCTACTGAATCACGCTTTTTAGACAGCAGAGGTAGAAAACCCTTTCAAGAGCTAAGGGTGTGTTAGCACTGATCCTGATCTGTCTAAATGTGGTGTTAGCAGTGGGAGGGGTGGGAGAGAAGAGACAAAAGATGAATCTGGGACCCTCCACGTATTGGGGGTAATAATTTGGGATCCTTTCTCATAAATTTAAACAGCAGAACTGCAGCAATGCACACATAATGCTTCCTCCCTGTTCCCAGCAGCCCCAGAGAGGCAAAAACCCAGGGTGGCACAGGAAAGGGTGTAGCTGTGGGCATCTCTGCACTTTGCTGCTCCTGCTTGCAGTCTGCCCTCCCCGCCTCATTTTTGGGAATAGGAAAGTGTGGTTGGACTGTGGCAGTGTCCCTTGGGAAGAGCCAAAAGCCCTGGAGCTTGTGCAAAGAGCTTTGTTGCTCAGAGCCTGTGCAGAACTCCGCTGTGTTCAGGTGTGAGCTGCTGCCAAAGCACCTCGCACTGACAGCTCCTTGAGAGCTGCTGTCCTCACCACGCTGCTGCAGCACCTTCAGAGCTGGGGTTTGGGCTGATCCACCCTGCCCTGCTCTGTTCCAGGAGGCACTGGGGGTTTGGGGCTCACCCTGTAGCGCTCGATGAGTTTGAAGCCCACGATGTGCTGCAGCTTCCGCAGGCAGATGGGGCAGGGCTCCAGCGGCCGCAGCAGCGCCTCGTCCAGGCTGAGGGCGCCCTGCATGATGCACTGCAGCCAGCGGCACCTCCCCAGCCCCATCAGCTGGCAGATCTCGTGACAGGTCACCTATCAGGGAAGCAAAGATCACAGCAGTGAATGGTCAGTCCCGTCTCTGCTGCCCCCTTCCTCTTCCTCCTCTGCTGTTCCACCTTCCCTGCTCCTTCTGGCAGTCTGGCCAAGCTCTTGCTCAGCAGTGGCACTCCTCCAGCCTAGGCTTCTCCAAGGTGATGGGAGAGCCTGGCTGCCTCTTCCCAGCTCCATGTTTGTGTGCTGGAGAAGGAGGGGTGGGTGTGGGTGAGGCAGATGTGGAAAACCCTATAGGTGGCGTGTTGGAGGCACTTCCCCAATGACAACGTGGTGTTTGGAGGTTTTTTATTATTTTAGGGTGTTTTTGAGGAGGAAAACCAGTCCCAGTGGGGCCTGAAAAGAGCAACACAGCCTGTGTGAGAAATGTGCAAGGAGCTGTTGGCAATAACAGAGCTGGGTCCTTCCAGAACACACTCCATTAGCATTTGTGCCAAAGCAAAAAACTGAGCTGGAGTCAGCTGGCCAAGCATGACTGCCTTGGGAATTGGCAACTGTGGAAAGGCTGAGGATGGAGGATTCCTCTCCTCTTCCCATTGCAACTTAATATCATTTGAAATTATTACAGGAAGAGACCTCACACTGAGCAAATACCTGGGAAGCAAAGGGAAATGGCTTGAAGGTGCTGGAGTGGCTGCTCTGTGTGGGACAGCTTTGGGAGGAACACTGGAAGCAGAGCTGAAATACAGCAGATGTTGGGTTGAGGGAGGACAGTACTCATGAGGAGGATGTGTTGGAGGTGAGGGGCTTTAAGGGCATCTACATATCAATAGATGTGCAAACTTGGCTGAGGTATTATTCCCATCCATCCATGTGACAGGTGTGGCACAGAGACCCCTCCCCTTATAGATGCCACTGTCTGAGGAGGACAGAGTCACCCTTTGCAGCCATCTGTTAGTTACACACAGCTCCACCAGATATCCTGATTAATCTCCAAACACTCTATCAGCCCTGCTGTGCCTGACAAGAAAAATACCCAAGCACGAGCCTGGCAGCTGGGCAGCGTTGTTTCAGTGCCACTCCATGACACCCTCTGGTTTAGTGGAAGGTGTCCCTGCCCACGGTAGGGGTTTGGGACATGATGGTCTTTAAGGTCCCTTCCAATCCAAACCACTCTGTGATTCTGAGGCAAGTCCTGTAATGTCCCCATAACTGATGTCATTTGCTCTGGTGGTGAGGGGAGTAGGAGTTGTCCATGCAGTGCACTAAAATGCAAGCTCCTTATCTCTGAATTCAGTGTGGGCTGAGCAGTGATTGCCTGTGCTTCTGGGAGCAGTCTCATGGCTGCTTCACTGGCCTGAGGCATGGATTATGGCCTGGCCTGAAATATTTAAACCTACACGGGGTGCAGAGGTTGCTGGTCCTACCTTACAGCACTGCACCATCTCCTGGGCACTGAACTGCAAGGTCCGGTCTCTGCCTTCCCTGCTGACCTCACACAGCTCCTCCTTCTGCGTGGGTGGGTTCAAGCTGCTACAGCCAGCCTGGGGGAAATCCCCAGAAAACCTGGCAAAGCTGCAGACTCCCACTTCTGTGAAGAGAGAGGAGTACAGGTCAGGCATCTGCTCTTTTACAACTGTCTCTCACCTTAGGCAGCATGAAAATACAGCTGTGGGAGCACAGTCCAGCTGAGCACAGAGGGTATGATGAGACCCACTCCCCCAAAGGTTTGTATCACCTCACTTACCTCTGGATCAGGAGCCCTGATCCCCCTAATTTCACACTGGGAAAACCTGGTTCCTCTTACCAGGGAAATGTTAATGATATGTTAAGGATAAGATTTGGCTATTCCAGTTTCACAGCTTTTTGGTACAGTACTGCCTTACACACTGTACTAGATCACCATGGGACACCAATCCCACCTTGTCCTGGCAGGAATTTGCTGAATGTGAAGCTCCAGGTCTCACATGGGTAAAGGTCCAGCAGGGTAAGTCCAAGCACACAAAGGGCATCCATGGGCTTGTTGTTCTTCAGGAAATTCAGGATCCCATCTGGACAGACACAAGAGAGATGTTCATTTAAATGAAGAATCCCTGGATTTCTGCTGCTGGTGGAGAAGAGGATGTAATCCAAGCCCACAGGCAGGCAGAGCTGCTGGATTCATCATCTCAGATGGAGGAGAACCATGGCTGTGTAGCCCATCCCTCAAATCAGAGAAGACTTGACTTTGGAAGTGGTGCTGAGCAGAGAGTTAAAGCAAAGTAGAGATGCTGGTGAATTCAGTACTAACCTATGGAAATGAGCACCTGGGAGCAGAATTTCCCTACAGATATTTCAGAACGGAGCTGGAAGAGCCCCAGGGCTGCAGTGCTGGGTCTGTGCTGAGCATGTGCTGCCCACGGTACCTGCAAATATCTCATTCCAGGTGGATGTTTGTGCAGTGTGAGTTTGGCAGCTGGCAAACCCAGTCCCCTGGGGAGCTGTGTGACACTTGAACCCTAATTTCCTGTCATGAAAGGCCTGTGAGTTCCCCCACTGCACCACCCAGGCCAATAATTTACTTTGGCTCTGGACAGGGCATGGGAGAACTCAGACTGCACCAAATCAACAGAGCCTTCCCGCAGAGCTGATCCCATCCCTTTGCAGAGCTGCACCTAAACATAATAGCACTGAAAAATACAAATAGTAGAGGAAAATATGATGAAATTCACTTTGTTTTTTATTCCTGTTTCCAGCCTCGAAGCTCTGGGCTTTCCATGGGAACAGGATTTCTCCCTTTTCCCTCCCTTCCTCATCCCCTCCCAGCTCAGGCAGTGAAGGGCTCTGTCAGGCATTTCCTAAGGGAGAACTGGTGCCCCTGTGCCAGCTGCTGTCCCTGTGGGCTCCCTGCTGCCAGGGCCCTCCTCACCTGCATGGAGCTGCACCCTGTCCGAGTCCCGGCTGTGGCGGAAGCAGCAGTGGATGGAGGAGACGGGGATGGAGGGAAGGCACTTCACACGGAGGCCCAGGAAGAAAGACTCCACACAGCTCTGGAGGGAATCCAGCAGCGAGAGCCCAGCAGGCCCCTCAATCAAATCTGAGGAGAGAAGCTCTGTTAGCAGTCCCTTGAAGCCAGGGTGAACATTAGGGTCTGAAGGGGTTTTGTGGCAGAGAAGCTGGGAGGGGGCAGGCTGCTTCATTCTGGAGTTAACTGCATACTCTGGGATGTGGTGGACACCTCTGGATGGTTATGAATATAGAAGAGAAGAGGGAGCTCTTTCTAAGAGGTTGCTCAAGGCATTAGCATGCTCTCATTAGCAGAGCAGATGTGCTAGAAGGTTGGCTCCTGTTTAAGTTGTGCAGGATGATTAACGTGGGAACGGGTGGCTGTGTTTAATGAACCATCAGACACAGACCTCCAGAAATGCTGGTTCTTCCAGTGTCATTTCATACTCTGATATACATATACGC
Organism: Pycnonotus jocosus; assembly: GCA_013400435.1. Taxonomy (NCBI): domain Eukaryota; kingdom Metazoa; phylum Chordata; class Aves; order Passeriformes; family Pycnonotidae; genus Pycnonotus; species Pycnonotus jocosus. Next base: position 167,902 of record VWYP01010079.1, read on the forward strand.
ATAAATTCATAGCAAGCCTCACCCAGGGGCACACATACCATTCATATGGCAGGTCTACCACCATGTCTTGTGACTCTGGACTGGGGGCACATCAGAGCCTTGCCTGTTACACTTTGCTATGGCCATTGCATTTGCAGGTGAGTCCTTAGAGGAGGGCGTTGGCAGCACTCAACACCACCCACTGCCCTCCTGTGTCTCTCCAGACAGCCCAGGGAAGATCCCCCCTGTGGGCCTGATATTTCTGGGTCTAAGAGATTTTTGCCTGCTAAGCAGCTGCTAGCTTTTCCCAAGGGAAAAAGTTCTCGAGAAAGCTTCTTCTCAAAACAATCTTGGCAAAACAACTATCCTTTCTCCAAACAATTTTCTGCAGGTGGTGTTTGCTGTTTCTCTAGTTTAACTGATGGGATTAGAGAGGTGTCGTTCCTATTCACCAGTCATGCTAAGTCTGTATGGGAACACCTTATAAAAGGCAGTAAGAATTAGACAATAAAGCCTTCTGTTTCCTACAGTCTTTGCCTCCAGAAATATTTGGAGTCTCTCGTGTCCTGCAGCGACCTCCCCCCGTTACCTATGGGCTGCAGGTAAATGTGCTTGCGGCAGAAGTTCTGCTTCCTCCTCAGCACGGCGTGGTAGAAGGTCTCGAAGTCCTCGGGGGCGTCGGGGTGGCTGAGCAGCCAGTCGAAGGCGGTGCGGATGAGCAGCGTGCAGAACAGCGTGCGCCGCGGGTTGTACGCCTCGGACAGGAAGAGCTTCTCGGCCCTGGAGAAGGCCTTGGCGTAGAGCTCCTGCAGCGCGGGGTCGGTGGAGATGAGCGCGTCCTTCAGCGCCCGCGGCCCGAAGCTGAACTCCTGAGCGTGCCGGCACTGCAGCATGGCCGCGGCCTGCGGGGGGGACACGGCTGTCACACCCTGCCCTGCTAGGGACAGGAACCCCCTCACGCCTGGCGCTCACAGTGTCAGGGACAGAAAACCCCCTCACGCCTGGTGCTCACAGTGTCAGGGACAGGAACCCCCCTCACGCCTGGCCCTCACAGTGTGTGTGCCAATATCTCGGCTGTAGGGCTTGGGATGTCCTGGGGTGCCTTTGTGGTGCTTGTATCCCCAGTTGTCTGTTCTGTTTAGGCTGGATATTGAGTTCTACACCTTTCAGACTGGTTCTGAGAGCAAAGCGGGTGGAAGAAGAACATGGGGTTTGTTTGCAGAAACTGCACTTACTCCTCTGCTTTCCGCTCCTGGACTGTGCTGTGTACAGCACGGACAGACAGAAGGACAGAGATCTCCTTTGCTTTTAGTTAGTTTTTAGCTAGCTAAGGCAGAGAAATTCCCTGGATGGGTTGTTTTTTTTTCCTGTTTTCTTGGGGCTGTTTAAACCCGTTCTGGACTGAAAACCCAGAAGAGCACCAGGAGCTCACACCTGCAGCCCACTGGGGCCTCGGCATTTTCCAGCACCAGAGGGACTGAGAAGAGACTGAGAGCTAAGCTACACCCACAGCAAGGACTTACTGAATTTGCCATCTCACCTCAGAAAAATGAGAAGTTTTATTGTTTCATATTATTCATTTTTTATGCTTATGATCATTTTGTTTGTTAAATAAATAGTTTTTTCCACTTTTTTCTGAGGAGATTTTTTCCCAGACTGATTGGGGGAGAGGCCGCTTGAGTTTGCTGTTCTGGAGGGACCCTGTTCAGAGGTTTCCTCCCAAATTTGCCCTAAACCAGGACAGTGGGATCCTACAAACACGGCACACTGTGCTGGCCTGCAGCCCTAAGCTCTGTGTGGGAGTGGCTGTGACAGGGATCTCCAGAGGGTCCCCATGAGTGTCACTGGCTCAGGGACCCTGTGCCAGGAGATGGTGCTGGAGAATGCACAGCCCCAAAATGCTGCTGAGCGTCTGGAGTGAGCCAGATGGCTTGGCTGGTCTGGGAGTTTTTTGGTGCTCTGTCCTGAAGCCCCAATAAGATGGGAAATACCTCTGAGTGTTGTTCACCTGGTTGCACAGGACCTTGTAGGATGTGGAAAGGTGGTGCTCCTATTTGCCTGGCATAAACCACATTCCTGGGAATATGTTCATGTGAGGGACAAAGAGGCTGATATTGGTCTTTATCTGTCAATCAGAAGCCTAAACTTCTGTCTTACCCGACACCAGTGAAAGCAGCTGTTCTCTGGTGACAATTTCCTCTAACACTTTTTAATCCTAGGTGTTATCCCTGCTGGCTCCCAGTGCTGCTGTCAGGCTGCAGGATTTGGGGAGGTTTGCCCAGCAAAGGTGGGGCTTGCTGTGCAGGGCTCTCCTGTGCTGCTGGTGCCTCTCTAGCAAGACACACTCGGGCCTGTTGCCATCGTGTCCCCTGTGAACAGCTCCATGTCACACTGTGTTAGCATCAGCAACGCTGGGGATGATGTCAAGTGGTGAATAAAGAGCAAATGAAAGCCTGCAGCACAAAGACACTAATTTGGAGCATCCTGGAAATATCCTCTCCAGGGTCCTTCCTAAGTCAAGCACCTATTTCCCACTGCAGCTTATGCACTTGGGGAGGTGCCAGTGAACACCTTGGGGAGAGGGAGGAAAAAGGGGAAACAAAGCACAGCCCCCATGACTAATCCATGTCTGGATTTTTCCTGTCTATAAGGAGATCATGCCAAGCAGAACTGGAGCATTTTGGAGCAGTGCTTTGGGCTTTTTGCCTACCACAGGTAAGTGCTCCACCTGTTCAGAGCAGAATGAGAAATTCAAGGGATGTATGCACAAAAGCCCAGGGTTTCTAGGAATGTGTTACCACCTTCTAGGCAATTTCATGGTAACTTAAGAGGAGCCAGAAAAGCTTTCTGGGTGGACACCAAATGCATCAGCTGCTGACCTTCACTGCTCTAGCAGCAGCACTCAATCACAGGGGAAAAAAAAAAGAAGAAAAAGAAAAAAAAAAGAAATTAAATATTTTAAGGAGGAACTGGTTAAGTCTGTAATTTAAGTAGGTCTGCAGCCTAGTTCTGCCAGGTGAGTGGCATTCAGTGGCCCCTGAGGACAGCAATATGATTAAGAAAATTCAATATTTAAAAAAATAGTACCAAAATGAGCCAAAGCCTCTCCTCAGTTATGCAGAGGTGGTTTGCACTCTAAGAGGAAAGTGGCAGCCCATTAAAATTAACACTGCGTTTCTTCTCATCTAACCCTTGGGAAGAGCTGTGTATGTATTGGTAGTCCTTAAAAAGGCTCATTTTGTGTGATCTTTTCTGTCTCTAAGGGTGTGTAGCTTGGAGAGGGAGCGGATAAGTTTTCTTTCATTTTTGCAAGCTTTGTATTTCACTCGCATTAAAGGCTGACAGCAGGTGGCACGGAGGGATCTGAAGTGGTACAAGGGCCATAATCCAGTGAAAGTTTAGAAAAAAATCTGTGATACTTTCTCAGCTCTTCCTATTGCCAAAAATTGCCCGAATTGCTCCAGCTGGTTTTACAGGTAGCAGCAAGAGTTTGAGTGAGGTTTGTGTGCACTTGGTGACCCAAATCTCTACACTTCTGGAGGACAAAGTGAGAGTCTGACCCCAGCAGGTCATCAGGAGTTTTGCCTTGGATTAGAGTGAAGATTGGCATTTTCCTAATGGACAAGATTTCACTTGTCCTGCACAACCTTTAAATAAAGCATCCTTTTCCTGGTGATTGCAGAACTTTCACTGGGAAACTCTTACAATATTCAACTCCCCGAGGATGTGATGCTGTGAGCTGCTGCCTGCCCAGTGCAAGTCAAGAAAGAGACTTTGCACTTGGTCCAGGTTGAGACTGATCATGTTAAAGGAGTTGAATTTAAACATTTCTGGAAGCATGAGCTGCCTTCATTAATGTTTTGGGCAGTAACTGGAGTGTCAGTCTGGGGAGGAGGAGCTGGTTAGAAAATGAATGGATTTTTCTCTGCTAAATGGGAAGCAGCAAAGAGTGGATGTATGTGACAGCAAATACAATGAGTGCACAGTCTTGTAGTAAGTGTTCCCCCTCAGGGTCCCTGGTGGAATATAGTGTGAGCCCAAAGCTATGGGATGTACATTGTTTCCCTAGACTTCCTAAAAGGGGACATTCACCCAGCTCCAGACATTCCCAGCTGTGACCATGGGTGTTTTGTGATGCTCCCCATGCCCAAGGGTGCCCGTGACGACGCTTCAGTGGTTCAAAAGCTGGGGCACAGGAATGCATTTGCAGGAATTCAGTCTGGGATGACATGTGCCTCCTTCTCCTGGAGGGTCTGACTCTGCTTCCAGCAGAACAGGAGCAACCCAGTACACTCTCCACATCCAAGACAATTACTTCTCTTTAGAAAGCTTTTCTAAAATACTTCATTGAGTAAAATTAATGCTTCAGAAAAATTTTATGGACCAACTTTAGTGCTGGAAAAAGCAGCTCTTTTGCCACATCAGCCATAGTACATTTTATTTGTCTTGGTCTAATATCTGGGTATGGTGTTTCATTGACTGGAGCAGAGCAACAGGGCTTTATAATTTTTATCTCTTGTGCTGAGGGTGCCTGGTGTAACTCCCTGAGGCAGTCCCTCAGGAGGGAATGGCACTTTGCCTTGGATAGTTTCTTTCCCAACTCAGTTTTTAAGATGCCAAGGAGAGGATGAAGAAGTGGAAGCACCAATGCATCTTCTGCCCTTCAGGTGTTTTGGAAGAAGTCCTGCCTTTAAGGGAGCTGATTTGGCCCCTTGTTCAAGGACAAGCTGTAGGACCTGACCAACAAGTCCTGGGGAGGAGAAAGTAACTAATTTTGTTTAAGAGGCCAATAATTTGTAGTTGCACTTAAGAAAATGCTTTAAACAAAACAATAATGTAGAGATCTGCTGCAAGAGGAGACACTCCCCACATCCACTCCTGTGCCATTTTTTACCTTACCATTAGGAAAACATCCTGTCCCCACTACACATTTTGTCATTCCATCTCACAGCCATTTGCTAACATTGTAATTTTTCCTAAACCAGGAGCAGTTGGACCATAAGAGAACCATGGAGGTTGGACCTGATGATCTTGGAGGTCTTCTCCAGCCTCAGTGACTCTGTGATGTGAAGGAGCAGTGCCTGTGCTCTGGCACCTGCAGGATCCAGGGGCAGGGAAGGAGCCTATGCTGGGAATCTCATCCAGTCCACAGAGATCCTCCTCTTTTTCTCTGTTATTTGCATATTTCATATCATCCATCATCAACTCCACACAGTGCAGAGGAGACACAAATAACCCAAAGTTTTTGGCACTTGGCTCCTTGTCTGCTCCTGGAAAAACAGCCTTTTCCAAGGGTTATGTTATAGGACCCCAGTGGTGGCCTTCCTGCTTGTGATGCTCCACAAAGCAGGAGCACCAACACGCTCCCTGAGCCTGGCTTTCAGCACCACTCAGAGGTTTCAGATCAGGCTGGGCACATGACACAGATCTGTTTACTATGGAATCTGACAGATTTTATTTTCGTGGTGAGTGTTTTCACGAGAAACACCCCAAAATCCAGGATCAGCACGTGACACCTGAGCAGTGTGTACACTCCCTTTCCCACAGTAACCTGTTAATGTGTTTCATGTGCAATTCAGGTTACTCATAAATAATTCTCTTTGCAAATCAGACATGTATAAATTATTCTCTGTAATTGAAAATTACCTATGAATTATTCTGTTTGTAATTCACAGATACGTCATTTATTCTCTAATATATTGACATTGCTTTCTTGGATATGCCTGGGGCTGACAGTAACAGGGAGATCCTCAAAGACCAAGGCAATATCATATAGTGTGAGTTCATTAGGGTTATTCTGACAAGACAGGGATGGTCTTGTGTGCAGAAATTCCATGTACAGGTCCAGAAAGGGCACTCAGTGCATTATGGATTTATTTGGTATTGTATTAAATTTGACCCTAACATTGCAGAGATTGTGGGGGTTTTTTTTAAGCTGGTCATTCTAAAGTTATTCATTTTAAAAGCCAACGTGTAAGTAATTTCTAGCCCTGACTCTCCCATAGGCACTGCAAATGCACAGAAGGAGATTCCCTCTGTTCCCTTCCCCTCTCAGCTCTTGTGAAGTGTTTGGAGGCAAACTGACTTAACCCAGCTCTTTGGATGTCAGAGGGCCATTAGCAGGGTCTCTTAACACTGATTAATTACCTTTGTTAGGTGCTGTACTGTAAACAAGCAGTGATAGTGCAGAAAATTCATCGCCAGTCAACAGAAAGGAAAAGCCCAGAGCAAACATAACGAGCGATAACTAATTATCAACACATGCTCCAGTTGCTTAATAGCTCTTTCCCTGAGATTTGCAGTTGGTGTCTGCTGCTGCTGCTCCAGGATCAGCCTCTCCTTCCCGGTGCTTCCCAGTATTGCACCAATGACAGCCTGAAAGCAATTTTCTCCATTTATCTGTTGACATGTATAAAAAGAGATTTTTCTTGATGGAGAAGCTCTGCTCCAAATAAAATCCTCTCTGGTCCAACACAGCCCCTGACACAGATCCAGGCTTTGCCTGCTGAGTAGGCTCAGCTCCTGGGGTCACACCAAATCTGTTTGGCCAGGTTCAGACCTGGTTTGGAGATACTCAGCAGTTTTCAGGATCAATCCCCTCTGCTCAAAGAGGAAATCCACTCTCAACCTGCTCAGCCCTCTACTTGCACCCCATGGAGGTCTGGCATCCTCTGTCTCCCTGGCTTTAAGTGGCCACACAGCACCGAGTCAGATCTGTGCCTGTTCCAGCCCATAAACCCAGATGAAGCCTTCTGGCCTCACACAGTGCCAGATCCCAGTAATATTTGTGTGTGATGTCTCTAGAATATGTCTGTGGCTCACAAACAGATGGTCTCGAGAAGAGTCATTCCTGGTGCTGTGGAAACCTTCAGGGATTCACACGTGCATTTACCAGGAGGAGAATCTGCCTGTCTTGTTGGAAGTGTGATTGATGTATTCCTGCTGCAAGTCACTCCTGGAAGTTTGTCCTCCCAGGAATCTGCCTCATTAATTTACTTGGACTGCTGGACAAGTTAGATGGACAACTCAATGATATGCAAAAATGGTTTGCAAGGTGAAAGACAAGATTTGTAAAGGTCATTAAATACCTAAGATGGAGGCAGAGGCTTCCTTTTGTCCTTTTGTTTAAATAAAAATTTAAACATTCTTAATTAAGTGTTCTTAAGTATTTAAGAACACATACACATCCACTTTGCTCTTGATTTTATGTTAAAGCCTGCTCTCTCAGTACACTGTGCTTCATTTTAATATGTACTGAGGACAAACATTATTCCTCATTTCAGCATTCTCTTCTACAGATTTTATTTATTCTATGCTCGTACAAAGCGCTACCCTATTTTTCCCATGCCTGCTACTCGAGGCTCTCTAAGTGTCACACAAACATTCATGAACTTCTCTGTGCTACCCTCCAGAAAGTGAGCTGTGCCTTTCCCCCTCCTCCCCCTCATCACCCATTTATTCACCATTTCCAGAGTCTTCTCTGTTCATTTTGGTCTGGTTCCACTGCCTGTGATGCTTCTCCCATGCACACATGTGATGAAGGGCTGGCTGTGTTCTCCTCCCCTGGCTCTGACACGAAATAATCCTCCACAATCCGTGTCTGCGTGCTGTGCACTTGCTAACCAGAGACCCAAAAGCACCGAGCAGCATCTATCAGAGCTGTACAACAAACGTAGCACTGCAGAGATAGCCGAGCTCTAATCACTCACAGCTCCAGGCACTTTGCTCTTCATCATACTTGTCTAGACAGATTAAATGGTCTCTGCGAGACAACCCCGGTGTTAGCCAGGAAAGCGGCTGCGTTTTCCATACGGATGAACTCCCAAGCAGGTATGGCTCAGGGTGGCTATTCCCTGGAGCACGGGCGGTATAGAAGTGCCTCATCCCGCGGTGGAAAGGCACGGGAACGCCGTGCCTCCTCCTCCTCCTCCCGACACATCAAGTGCTCTTTAAGTGGTGCCGCCAGGTCGGGGATGTTTGTGGGCATTTCACAGCCAAGGAGAAGGAAGGGGCTCCAAGGTATTACTGCACCCAGCATGTCTGGGGAGCAACGACAGAGCCCAAACCCATGATTTGTAGGGGTCGGCTGTGCCCTGATCAGCAGCCAGCGCTGCCAGCCGGAGGGTTGCTGCGTACGAGGCATGTTCTGGAAGGGCTGCAGAAGCAGGTGCTGCTCTGGGACACCTGAACATCCCCGGCCCATCTGGTGTGGAAAAGGGGCTGTTGATAGAGTGAGTGTGCAGGGAGGGAACAAGTCCCCCTGCACTCTGGGACGATGCCCCAAGCACGAACAAAACCCCCGGGAGGATGCACCAAGAGTGCCCGGGCAGGACCCCTGGAACCCGTGGGGATGATGCCCGGAGCGCATCCCTAATCCTCGGCGGGAGATGCCCCGAGTGCGGTCACCAGCGCTCAGAGGGGGATGCCCTAAAGCGTGACCGCCACCTCCGGGGGAGGATGCCCCGAGCACGGCCACCATCACCCGCGGAGCGATGCCGTGGCCGGGAAAGCACTGCTCATAACCCCAGGAAATGCCCCGAGCGCGGCCACCCTCACCCGCTCGTCACCCGGGGGCGATGCCCCTCACCCCGGGACATGCCCCAGCCCGCCCGGGGGGTCCCGCAGCCCGCCAGGGCCACCCGGACCCTCCTTCCCCCCTGACCGTGCCCTCCCCCGATCTCCGCGACCCCCGCGATGTGCCCAGGGGGACAGGACAGGACAGGACAACACTCACCGCCCGCCGGGCCGGGACTGCGGAGGCCGGGAGCAGCGGCAGGGCCGGGGCACCCGGCTCGGGGCTGGCGAGGCGGAGCGGAGCCCGGCAGCGGCGGCGGCGGCGGCAGGAGGAGCAGCAGGAGGAGGAGGAGGANNAGGACACGGGAACAGGGATGGGACACGGGGACACGGACAGGGACAGGACACGGGAACAGGGATGGGACACGGGGACACGGACAGGGATAGGACACGGGAACAGGGATGGGACACGGGGACACGGACAGGGATAGGACACGGGGACAGGGTGGGACACGGGTGCGAGGAGGGACAGGACACAGGGTGAGGGGACACGACACGAGGTGCGGGGACAGAACACGGGTGAGGGAGGGGACACGGGGCGCAAGAACAGGACAGGGGATGCGGGAAGGGCACGGGGTGGAGGGACAGGACACGGGGTGCGGGGACAGGACACTGAGTGCGGACGGGACACGGGGTGCGGGAGGGGACACGGGGTGCCGGGACAGGACAGTCCCGGAGCAGCGGGTCCCCCTCGGCTGCCGGAGCCCGGGAGCGGAGGGGGAGAGCGGGCAGCCCTCGTTTGGGGAAGCGCACTCCCGAAAGAGCCCGGGGCTGAGCAGCGCGGCGGGGCCGGGGGGTGGAAAGCCTTTAATGTGTGCTCTGATGAGAGCTGGGCCAGGAGCGGCTCTCTGGGGACTGGTTGTGCCGGTGGCTGGTGCCATCCCCGCCCTGCCAGCCGTGTTTGCATTTGCCTTGATGCCTCGCTCCCAGCATCGCTCCCGCATGACCTGGATGCGTTGCTGTGTCCCACGATGTCCTTTAATTCGGGAATATTATCTGTTCTTGGAAAGGTTAATTACATTAAAGGAGTGCATCTCTGTTGCCATTTCTTCATGGCTTCCTTTATTCTGCCTTTCATGTTTTGATCCTCTTCAGTGCTTTGATCCCTCATTTCTGCCATCCCTGGATGGGAGGAAAAGGGAATGCCCTGGCTGGGACCCAAGCATGTCCCTAAGTGACATAAACTGAAATTAAGAAAAAAAATACATTTCACAGCCTCAGGAGCTGTAGCAGGGCTGGCAGCTCAAATGCCATCTGCACTCCCAGCACAACCACGGGCCTTGCAAGGGCCAGCAGAACGAACTGCTGGAGTCGTGGTGGCCATGGGACTGGACAGATGACCACGTGCCATGCTGCAGGATCAGCAAGCCCCAGGATGAGACCATCCCTGCTGCAGCCTGCCTGCCCAGGACCTGCATTGCTCTGAAAGCACTGGCAGCATCACTGGTGAAAAATTGCCCTAATTTGCTGCTCTCATAATCAGGCCAAGGCGAAGCAGCAGCTTCTCCTGGCAGCAGACGCTGCTCGTGAATCTTCCTTGTGGGAAACCTTCCTGAGATTTAGAGTGTGGAAAGGGCAGGAGGGAATTCTGAGGCTTTGCAACAATATCTTCTTCCACTTCAGCTGCTACCCAAAGCACAGGAGATGCCCTCTGTGCTGTTTAATTGGTTGCTGCTTGTAATGAGACTTTATTTGTATTAATTACTTAAATTATGTATTTATGAGTTGCTCGGAGTACACCATCAACATGTTTAGAACCACAACAAGCCTCAGTCAGCTCCTACATGAGGAAGCTGTGAACTGAAAAACCAGATGCACTGATACAGTGTGCTCCCAAAATGCACAAATTTTTTTTCTTTTTTGTTAAACCTACTGTAAACTTAATAATTTGTAGTTGGCTTAGTTGCCAGACCATTGACTGACCAGCACAGGTAAACAGGACTGGTGTTGTTGTCAAATATTCTCCTAATGATGCATTTATCCTGGGCAGGCACGGGAGGAGGTGGCAGCCCTTGCCCAGCAGAGCTGGCAGTGTGGGAGATGGAGGCAGGGACAGGCAGTGATGAGGAAACAGCCACACTCTGTGTCACTCCAGAACTTTTTAGGAGGCAAGTGGTTTTAGTAAGGGAGGATCAGCAGAAAAGGAAGGGAAAAGGAAGCAGGAGGGCATCAAAACTCAGATGAGAGGACAGCTAGGAGCTGGAGAGAGCAGGGAATCAGAGGGATGGAGATTTGGGGCCGTGGAGGGAGCAGGAGGGTGCCGGGACAGCTGCACTCAGCATTGGCTCAGCTGCCACTAGGGCTGCTCACAGCAGAGACGTGATGCTCACCACAAGTGCCCTTTATCTGCAGTGATCAGCAGCAGTCACCACTCTGCTCTGAAATCGATTGTTTGTGCAGAGCTGTGTTTCCTGGGGTGGCCACGATCTGTGTCCTCCTCATGGGAGGATGGAAAATACATGGGCATGAGCCTTGGGCTGGTGAGTGCAGGAAAACTTCATGGGGCAGCACATCCTCAGGGAGAGGCAGAATGAAAAAAAAAAATCCCCAAACTGCTGCCTGAGACTGGAATTTAGGCAACTGTAGCTATTTAGCTGAAGAAAGTTGTATAGATACACAAATAGCTCCATGGGGAGAAAAGGCAGGTACCCACGAGCTGTGTAAACCAGAGAAAAGAGACAGCCCAAACCCACAGCTGCAGGCTGAAGCCAGACTAATTGAAATGAGAAAATAGGCATTAATTTTTTTAAAGAATGAAGTTGATTAGCTGCTGGAACAAATTACTGAGGAAAGTGAAAGTCTTCCCATGCGATAATGTTTCTATTCAAGATAAGATGCCTCTCCCCAAGTGGGCTTCAGCCAAGCACATGTTCCTGTGTTCTGCAAGGCAAGGATGGGGTGAGATGTGGTGGTCTCTGCTCTGAGGAGGTGAACAGGTGACTTTGTGGCCCCACCTTGATGTTAGGAAGTTAATTGAAGGCTGTGCTCCTAGCATGGATGTCTAAATCCCTCCCGGATGATGCTCCTTATTTCAGTTTTGCTGCTACCACAAAGCATAAATGCACACAAGCAAATTTTCTTAAAGTTTGGAGCTTAGCAGCAGCCCAGAGAGAGCAGAGTGGGTTCAGCTCCTGCTATCTCTTTGCTGGTCAGTCACAAAACCCTGATCTACATCTGGGCAGCACTGTAGAACTACCAGCAGCTCCTCTGATGTTGGTCCTAAAGCAATTGCAGCCACCTCTGTCTCACCTTTGGACTGTGCTGTGCACAAGGAGGAGAATTAGGGAATGCCCACATAAAAAAAAAGAGTAAGAACCTAATCTCATGTTGCTGCTTCTATGGAAATGAGTAAAGTACAAAATTTGCCAGGAGGAACAGGCTCAAAATCAAAGAGTGAGATCTCCTACATGTTAATGGTGCTGGAAAGGAGGAGGAACGGGACCGACTGGTTTGCACAGGAGATCGAGAGCTCCCATCCTGGGAGGCACTGGGAGGATGCAGCACAGACTGTCTGGGGTCAGGGTCACTCTCTTTGCAAGCTGAAGGTCTGGTGGGGTGGTTCTGGTAGAGGGTCTGAGGCAGGAGATGAGGAGTTCTTGAAGTAGGATTTCACCTTGAACTGGAGAGTCTGAGGGACTTCATCTGACAAGAAACAGGAGGTTTCTGCTTCCTCACTGAAATCAGTTGATTTGGCTCCCTGCCACACATCAGGAAGGGGGATGAAATGTCGCTTGTCTCCTCCACTGGTACCGTGAAAATGCAGTGCATTGTGCTGCTGCTGAGGAGAGGCCCCTCCTTTGCCCAGCTGCTGCCCTGCATTGGGCAGTGCCATCCCAGTCGTGAGCCAGGACATGCCCTGCCCTGCTGCCTTGTGCCATCACCATTCCCCAAAACCCTCATGGAGGCGTGGATGAGCAGCACTGAGTGTGGCACTTGTGGATTTCCATGATTCCCTGAGAAACCCGAGGGACTGGCAGCAGTGAAGGACAGCTTCCCTCCCTCTGCAGGAGGTGGCAGAAGAGAAGCACAGAGCAGCAGGCACCTGCTGGTGGGTGATGGAGTGGGGGCATCAGTGTCTCTAAGGCAGAGCCAGACCAGCAGAATTGTCCCTCTCTGCTGTGTCCTGGCACAGTCCAGGCTCTGCTGGCAGCTCGGGGAGGAGCTGTAATGAAAACAAATGTTTGGCTGGTGTTGCTGTAGTGCCACAGACTTCAAGGAGCAAACAGAGAGAGCCCAGCCCCTCTTTGATTAGTGAGTGCAGTCTGCTGCCACAGCTGATGCTGGAGGAGAAGATAAGAGAGAGAAAGAGAGAACAGCTCTGGAGTGAAGATGAAAATACCGGGCAGAAGATCTGTGGGCGGATGAAAGGGAGCCATTTATTTGCAAATAAGTTGCTAGATCAGGCTTCATGTGCATCTGGGCAGCTTCTAATACTATGGGCTTATTCAGAGTTGAGAGTTTTGACTGGAGTTGGAGACTCTTGAGACATCAGCCCACACATGTAGGCAGTAGCTGCTCCAAGTCTCTCTTGTGCCAATCTGAGGAAAATTTAAGAGACTTCTTCACTTTTTGCCCTTCATTTGGTGTCTCTGCAGGAAGTCAGTGTGGCTGCTCCATGATTCATTCCCATGAGGAAGCATGATTCCAGGTCCCCAGATGGTTGCAGAGGCAGAAGAGGGGGCAGATATGTATTTTTACAGCCAGGAGAATGCAACTTCAATGTACAAATTTGGCCTGGCTTAGAAGATCTGGGGAATATACAGAATTATTATTTATCTGTTTTCACAATTGTCTTCTTCTTGGCTCCTGATTAGGTTTTAAGAACACTGAGGAAGGAGGAGGCTGCTGCCTGAGCAATCCATCCCAGGATTTAAACTCAGCCTGGTATCTGGTGTGTGTATTCCCTGGGATTCAGCAGAGTTCACTTATTGAGCCCAGCAGAAATAGCTTTTCGCTTCCTGGTTCCAGAGGAGGTGTTAAGTAGGACATAGATAAATTTGGGAATATTAGTAAGAGAAGAAGGGCAGCTATTTCTTTTGAAATAAATCTTTGATAATAGATCTTTGGGCAGAGAACTGTGAAGAGCTGCCCTTTGTAGAGAGCTAGAGGATGAGACGTTTGCAGATAGGAAACTTTCTGATTCCAATAAATGATTGGGCAGAAATGGATGTTTGGGAGCATTTCAAGTTTCTATATATTCAGCCCTGTCTGGCACTGAGTCCTGCAGCGTTTCAGCTCAGGGATTGTCTTGCTGATGTCAACAGTTCAGGGCTGGGTCATGTCCTGCATTGACATCTCAGTCTAGAGGAGTTTGGGGACTGCTGTGTGACAGTGCAGGTGGAGAGGTTTTTTGGTGGCACCCCAGTTTCAGGGTTTATCAGTGTTTTCCCTGAACTTTCCCTGAGATGCAGAGACATCAAGTTCCACATGGTCACTAATCTGAAACAGAAGGAGGGAGGTCTGTGACTGAGAGGCAGAGCCCTGCAATGATCTCTAATTAAAACACTGCAGTGAGATGAAACACGAGATGGAGAGCAGAGATAGTTGGAGGCACTGAGAAACAGAAGCACTTTCAAGCATTTTGCTGCAGAGGTGACTGGAGAATCTGCCTGATTTTCCCCTTGTGCTGCCCTTTGCCAGGTGCCTCATGCTGGGCAGCTGGGTGGGCACATCAGTGACCCAGGACAGGTGTGGGCACCAAACCCAGCCCAGGCACGAGGCACAGGAGGAGCACAGGGCTGCAGAGCCCTGAGGCAGAGCCCATCTCAGTGTCTCGTTGGGCTGATGCATGGCTGTGATTTTTGGCTCAGGAATTGACCACAACCCAGTTTGCTCTGGGCTGGGCCAGGATCCTCTTGCTCCTGGTGACGCCACAAAGGCGGCTAAAGGCCAAGTGCTGTCACTGGAAACCAACTGTGAATTAATACACAGGGTGTGATTAATGTGCTTTTTAAATGCATTCATGTCCTGTCGCACTGGCTGCAGCTCTTGTGTCACATTTGGTGTTCTCAGAACATTTATTAGCCTTACAGATCCCTTGATTATTGCTTTCTCTTTTGTAATTAAGCCATGAAACTCAGCATGGTGCAGCTTATGCAGTATTAATTCATGGCTGGCGTATTCTGCCTGTGCCCTAGGATAAGGCTAAATGCTGGCAGCTGGATTGCTCTCTGCACAGTTGCTATTCTGAAAATTTTTAATATGATTATAAAAATCACATTCTACTTGCATATGAGCAACTTGGGGCTCTGCACTGCCCCAGGCAGTGAGGTGTGGTCTGACTTCCTCAAGAGCAGAATCTGTGCCCCTGGCAGTGCTGGGAGAAGGAGATTCCTCCTGCCCCAGGTGCTGGCTGATGCTCTCTAGGTGGATGCCATTAGCTCTGCTCCAGCAGCCCCACGTGCTCTCCACTCCCTGCCCACCCTTCCTAGGGTGTGCCTGTGGAAATGTGAGTCTTGTAAATGCAGTTTCACTCCTTTTTGTCCTTCTTTTCTTCATGTGAGTGTTAAGTAGAATTCGGGATTTCCTACGAGGCTTCAGCTCCACGGCCCCTTTCTGTCAGCAGCAGCTGCTGTGGATGTCTGAATAGTTTTCCTCCTGGCTGGTTACTCCTGCCCCAGAACAACAGTTTAACAGTTTGTATGGCCATGTGGTGAGCTGAAAAGGGAACAAAAATAGCATCAAACATGTCTGTTTTATTTAATTTTTTTTATTTTCCCTCTCCTGGGAACTAGTTGTAGGAGTGACTGTGCTGGAGGAATTGGAGCTCAGAGCTACTGGGAGGGAAATCACTGGAATGACACAGACCCAGTGCCCCAACCAGTGCTGGCCCAGAGGCAGCAGTTGGAATGCAGAATTCATGAGGTCTTTGCTGGGCTGGGTGTTGGGCCACTCGCTGTTTGCTTTGGGTAAATCCAAGCAGCTTTGCAGCCGCCTCCCCTGAGGCTTGAACTGCAGCACAGGGTGGGCAGTGATGGGCCCCAGCAGCTCTGTCCACATGGCTCTGGTCCCCTGAGAGTCCTACCAAATACCAGAGATGGGGACAAAGTGCCAGCTCCTGGAGAGCAGTCATGGCAGTGTCCCTCATGTGCCCTTCATGGGCCACAGATTTCACAGTGGAATGACAGTCCCACTCCCTGTGTTAGTGACACACATACCCACACTGCTCAGGTTATTATTGATCATTGCTCATCACACATCACATTTCTGGAGAGACCTGACTGCTGATCATCTCAAAGCTTCTGTCTCAAAGAAACGGTGCCAAGCCCTCCGTGCAGGATGCAAAGCTGTAGTGCAGAAACTCTTTGCGCTCAGACGTTTCCATGGAGATGAATCTTTGATCTCGCTGAAATAAATAAAGGGCGGAGAAGATGCTCCCAAACTAGGGAGGAAGGAAAGGCTGATCCCTACGGGGCAGAAGCTCTCAACAGGAATTAGGGTGACAGGAGGCTTCTCTTTTTACCCCCTCCCAATGTCATGCCTGTGGTGGCAGGGAGGTTGAGCTGTGTGCCCGCCAGCTCACGTGGAGAACGTGCCTTTCATGCAGCCAGCCAGACACCCTGAGCCTTGGAGCTGCCTGAATAATGCTGCTGGAGAGACAGACCTTTGTCTGAACTGCAGGACTCACCCCGTGCTGCAGGATTTGGAGGGCAGAGACACGGATTTAACACCAGTGCGGGGCACGCTCCTTGACTGTGGAGAAGCAATCTGAGCAATGAGAACAGCCAGGAAAAGTGCTTAGTCTACAGATAAAATACAGAGGGGAAAGCACAAATCGCATTTTACTCTGGTGTAATGTGCAAAATGAAAGTGTTTGCTATGCTGATGGAGACAGTGACCAAAGGCAGCAGTCAGGTTGGCTTTATCCACATTGGTGAGCTTCGACTGCGCCGGCAACTCGTGTGTTCAAGCTGCCGGCAGGATCTGCTACTGCTGGCACTGGAAACTGAGGCTTCCGTGGATGGAGCCGAAGAGAATTCATTAGGGAAGGGTGTAATTAGCAGAGCAGTCTCTGAGAGCTGCTGCTCGGGGTAGCTGTGGCCAGGATCCCTGGCAGGACGCTCCGGGGCGCGGTGCTCGGGGCTGGCAGCAGGACCCGATCCTGGGCTGGGAGCACCCGGAGCCGCCGCCTCTGCCCCTGAGCCAGGCTGGGCACGCCCAGGACGGCATCTCTGGCTCCGCTGGGCATCCCCGGGATGCCTTTCCCTGGTCACTTCGGATCTGCTCACAGGACAGTGACGGATCCGTCCTTTGTCTCAGCATGACCCCAAATAGGTTTTGCTGCAGCGTGCGGGGTGAGCAAACTGCAGGATACAGCTGGTGCAGCACTGGGTTCCCTCCTTTTTCCCCTAAATAATCTTCCTCAGATGCACAGAGCTGCCAGTTGTGCTAATCAGGGTCTCTCTGCTCTAGGGGTTTTCACTTAGGCTAAATGGTGCTTAAGGACCTTGCTCCCACCACTGCTCTCTGGAGCAAGTGATCCCTTTGTGCCTTGCTGGATCTGAGGCTCCTGAACGACTCAACCATCATTTCATGTGATTTTAAATGTACAGTTTAAATACTTCATTTATGAGGATAAATGTTGTTTACAGCTCTGAAATCTTATCGTCTTTCCCAAACATTGCAGAAAGCTTCAGTGTTGAAGAAAGCCCACAGGTTCCCTTTAGAAGCCAACAAGTGGGGGTTTTGTTGGTTTTGTTGTTTCACATGACCCTCACTGAAAATACTGTCACCACTCTCTGTTTTCAGAAATGGGCCATTTGACTGAGAAAGCCATGTTGTCTTATGCACTACTTCACTGGGAAGAAAATACATTGAAAGAGCATGCAATATTAAAGGTATTTTGAATCAAATTCACTTCAGCTGGTTTCAGTGGAAGATTTAGCCTTATTTTCACAGGGCTCTTTGTCAGTACCTAAAGCACAAAATACTCTGTTGGGTCAAAGTTAAGGTTACTAGACAGTAATGAAAATAGCATTTTATCCTCAATTACATGGACAGGACAGGATTGCTGTGCAGCCACAGCTGTTTGTCTCAGGGCTCTGATGGATGTTGTCACTTAGCAACCACTGTCATTTGTGTCTTAACTGCAGCTTTTTTGTTGTTGGCTCCTAATGAGAGTTGTAATCACCAGATCAGTCCCATCCGAGGTGTTTGTTATGGAGAGTGATGGGTTTTGTACTCACCTGTGCCCCAGCCTGTAAGGGCTAAATCAGAAGATTTCATGTTTGCTGGCTAAAGCAGCTTAATAAGGGTTTGTTTAGGAGCTGGCTTGGCTGGGCCAGGTTGTGTTTGAAGATGTCCAGCCTGCATCCACCATCTGCCAGGCCTGTCTCTGCAGCCCCTCCGTGGGCACAGCCCAGCCCAGAGGCTGCTTTGAGGCCAAAGCTCTGAGTGCAGGAAGGAGGGACCAGCCTGGGCAAGCCTGGACATCTCTGTGCACAGCAGCACCAGATCCCTGCTCCCTTCTGCTGCCCCGGCCTGAGAGCTCAGGGAATATGGGCTCCGTGGAGACTGGAAATGTGAGGAGTGAAAGATAATGAGATGGGAGAACTGAAGATTGAAGATGTCTGTCTCTTGAGGGTAATTAATGCCCATCTATCTTGAGTGGGAAAGAGTCAGACCTATGGCAATTCAAGCTCTAACACTACAGGAACTGGTTACAGTCGTGGTTTAACACCTGGTCTGATCTGATCTAACCAAGAAATGTCTCCCAAAGAGATGAGTCCACCTTCTGTGCCAGACATTGGGTTCCTGCCTGGCATGGAGGTTAACAACCAAGCAGGTGGGAAGTAACTTGGTTTGGAGGGGTTTGTTTTGGAGGCAGAGGTGTGAAAGGATCTTTGCAGCCCTGTTACATGTGCACTATTATGTAAATAAACGCTTTAGCTGGCATGCTCTGAGCAGAGAGTGGGTATTGGTAGCACGGATAGAAACGCTGTTTTCTTTAATTTCATTTTGCTTGAACTGAAGTTGTGTAATTGCACCTGTAGCTCTGCAGGGACCCTTGGTGAGGGTGCTCATCCCCCTTCCATCAGGGGGGTTTAGCAGAGCCCCCAGGATGTGTTTCCTTACAGTTGCACATCCTCAGCTCTGCTCTGCCTTGTCCAATGAACACACTGCTCCTTCAAATCCCATTTCTCCGTGTGCTGGCTCCAAGGGTAAAGGCAGGACCTGTTCTGCCTCTGGAGCAGCACAGCTGACACAGGCTGAGCTCTGGCCCTGCTGAAGTGGTGCTTTATTTCTCAGCAGAAGACAAAACCCACTGCTCTGAGGGGAAATGGCACAGATCACAGAGCTGCTGCTGGCATATTTTTCCATTGTAAATTGCTGAGATCTTCTGCAGTGAAGCTGTTTGAGTTCCTCTCTAATGCACACCGGTTTTTAGAGGCCTTGATGAATATGTATTGAAAGGTAGAGCAAATTTTATCAGAGGAGGACAGAAGGAATTGCATAGATGTGCACAAATTGATCTGTAATCACAGATCACGTATATCTAAGCTGAAGCAACAGCCCTAGACATTAATGGCCCATTTTTGACTAAGTTGTGCAATTAGAGTAATAAGGCAAAGAATATTCTTTGTATTGTAAATGTCTAGTGTATTAAACCAGAAAATTAACAGCCATTCCTTTGGCAGCTTTCATAAAGCCATTGCTAGCACAGGGCTGAGCCAAAGATGCTTATTCTCTCTGGTGTCTGAGGCTGAGCAGTTAAAGGATAAATCCTTTCTTCAGAGCTTTGTTGAAATGTGTTGAAAGCAACTCTAGGAATTTCCTACCTGTGTACAGATCAGACAGCACAACTCAACATTGCCCCTGTGCAGATAAAGAGCTGAAATGAGCTTTGAATTTTTCTTCTTTCACAGCACCAGCCACCAGAGATACAATTTTTTTTTAAAGCTGTGATGTTTTTTGTCAATACCACCTGTGTTTCTCCTGCTGGCTATTCACAGCCTACTTAAAAACAAAGGACAGTCCTGAGCCTCGTGTCCTCTTGCATTGAGGCCCACATCTGGCCACAGCCTCTGCCAGAATCAGCTCTGTGGGTGTTGGAAAAACTCTCAGTGATGCCTGCCTCCTGCAGGAATCGAACACAACTACAGTTCTGATGGGGTGAACGCTGGAGTTTCCAGAGAAATCCATCCCAAAATGTCCATAAGAGCAGGCAAGGCAGCCCCCTCCTTCTCTGTGCTGTGTGACAGAGTGAGCTGGTGGCAGTTTCTGGAGGGACAACTGCTATTGTGTTGTGAGGTGGTTAAATAACAATGGCACTTGCTGAAGTGAATGCTCAGGATGTACCTGGGGGCAGCCAGAGCTGCCTCCTTGGGAGCCAAACCTTCCCCCAGCTGCAGCATCACCACAGCTCTTTGGCAGGAAAGCAGAGTGTAATCCTTAACCCAGCAGGAAGCTCTGTGGCTGGGATGAGGATCTTGTGGAGGTGAAGGAAAAGCCTGGGAGGGAAAGAAGTGGGTTTAAAATAAGTTGTGAGTGTAAACAAGTGGAGTGGGGCTTGTATGGATCCTCAAGCGTGTGAAGATGGGCATCCTAGAGAGGGTATCCCAGCACAAGGGATGATCCACATCATCAGCTGTTGGGGTATGTTCATAAACTTGGTAGTTAAAATTTCCAGCTCAAAAATCCCACCCCATTGTTTCCTGTAGAAAGAATTGTGGAGTTTTTAGTTTGCTTTCATCTCCCTTAATCTCTCCAGCCCCAGGCATTTGTTCCACGCTGCCCAGATGCCCATGACCCTTCCTGCTTCTCCCAGCTATCAGGGGCAGGATGGCAGTGCCAGCACCTGGGTGTCACTGGGACTCCACTGTCACTGCAGCAGCACAGAAAACAAAAGGCAAAGCAGGGAGATCAGACAGGACAGAAAGAGAGTCAGCACTGTCACAGAATTGCTGGAGGTGGAGACCTGTTTTTGATGAAAGAGGAAACAAGTCCTTAATGCCCCTTCTAAAGGTAAGGAGCCCCCCAAGCTTGTTGTACATTTGGTTTTTAGTGTACAAGGGTATAAACACGATTTTGGACTGCAATTAGGCAAATGCTACAAACATAATCATCCTCACCCCAGCTGATTAAAAAGAAAAAAAGAGTTCCATGAAAAATTAATAGGTTTGGGAGTTGAGAGACCTTGGCAATAAGCAGTGAGTTTTCCTTCTGTAACAACTCACTTTTTCAATTTGCTGATATCTGAATAATTCCTTGGAGTCTCCTAAACTGCACAGCCCTGAAATGACAAGAATTCCAGTGCTGAACAGGAGGGAGGTGTTCACCCAGCAACCTGCTGCCTCCTCTCTTGGAGCACAGCTGACCCACTGCCAGCACAGGATGCTGCTCTTGGAACTGCAGGGCCTTCACTACACAGGACTGCTGCAACTCCACAAACACACCACACTTCTTTAAAAGCAAATCCCTGTTCTCTCCCTAACCCTTTCCATTTCTGAGATGAAGGCAGTGGCAGGGAAAGGCCTGGATTTCAGTATCTTCTGTCTTTTGCTAGGTGTAGACCCAGCTCAGGTAGAATTGTGTGTCAGAAGCAGAGCTATTCTCTCCTAAAAACAGCTGCTGGTACAAAACCCAAGAGCTCTGTCACACATAAAGCTGTGCACAGAGCAATAGGCATGTGTACTCCTTTCCTCAAAAGGCACAGAGCAAACCTTCAGCCTCAGCAGCAAGAGATCCAAACTACATCTCAGTCCATTGTACTGCTGCAGGGAGGAGATTGTACAAATGTTTTCACTGCTTTAGATGCTACAGCCTCCACTGCCCCCAAATCAGTGTCACCCTCCTGCCCCTCCACAGGCTGCAGGAGGATAAAGGATGCTCAATAACACCTCAGGGCTGGAAAAGAACCCACCAAGCTTCTTAGCACATGGCGAGATACTGGAGCAGGTTGCAAAGTGCACTCTTCCCCCAATGTTTTTTAAACCCAATGTTTTTAAAAAAATGGCATTTTTTTCTCAGAAAATCATGTTGCCATTCGCACTGCGTCTGCTGGTTTCAATTGTTACCAAAGCTAATCACAGATCAAACTTATCTTAAAAAAGCTTTAAGTGTAAGTTTCTCTCAAAAGTTAGAAACTAACTGAGTGCTTCAGGAATGGAAAATAGGAGCACTTGGGAAAAAAAAATCAGCAAAATGGACTTGCTTCTGGCTTCAATTAAAACCAAAGTCAGCATGTTGGTGCCACTGCTGAGATCAAACAAGTCGGTGATCTATAGGAGAAAATTTGTAATGCTAAGGATGATCAGCTTATGACTCCTTAAATGCCACCTTCTGCTCTAGACCTCAAAATGCACAAGGGAAGCTGAGAGCTCTGTTTTTATAATAAATACATTAAGGCCAAAACCAGTATCCCTTAAAACCAGTCTCCATCAGTTTTAGCCACTCTGGCTCTAAAAGGAGCCTGCAACAGCTTGTTTGCAGTCACTCTTTTGTTTTTTTTAAATGCTTCCTTATGCAGGCATGGCCTGGTGATTTCTTAAAAGACAACAACTTTACAAAAAAGAAAAGAACAAATGCCATTCTTAATGTTTTTTTACTTTGAAAAAGAAACAACAGTTTATTGGGAATGACACTTTTTAACAACAACAAAAAAATCATCAGTATTAAAGCAAAGATTTTCTAACCCATTTCACAGCTAACAAAACCATCCTTCTCCTCCAGAAGAAAACTGCTTAAGCACTGCTCCCTCAGAGCAAAAGCTGTGGTCAGTAACAGTCAACTTCATTATCCTCTATGGTGCCCACAGTGGCAAGGATGTCCTGTAAGAGGGACTGAGGGCTTTCCTCCACATGGTCACTACTTTTATTTAGCTCATCATGCAGCTCCAGCAAGTCTATTGCACCCAAAGCTAACATCATGGTCTCTGGGTCTTGGAAATCCACCCCATCACCACCATCCATGGGGAAGTTCTGAGCCAGAGAACCCTGTCTCAGTGTCCTCTGTAACCAGGCAATGCCACGTCCTGCAGGTGAATCTTCAATCTCTTGTGGATTCTCCAAAGTACTCATGGGGTAGAAGTGACCTCTCAGGCCAACCAGCACATCACAGGCTCTCTGCCCCACGGGTTTGTCACAGTCACACAGAGATCCATACAAGAACCCAAACAGCTTTGCTCGGCAAAACACCTGCAGCAGCTCCTTCTGAGGGGCGGAACTTGTGACTGCAGAGGAGACAGGAGCATAGGGACACTGGGAAAGCTGGCAAATGGTCTGACTACAGAAAACTTCAACCAGCTCCAAACCACCAAGTTTGACTTCCCAGTCTAAGTCACGCTCCACAGTCTGGATGACTCTAGAGACAAACTGCACTGTATCTTCCAGCTGACCTGTGCAGCCTCCTCTCAGCCACTTGGTGAAGGTGCTGATCACAGCCCTCCTAGGAAAGCCCTCTGAGTCTGTTGACAAGATTTCCTGAAGCTTTGCTACAATGCTCTAGATGCAAAAAGACAAAAGAGAAAGCATGGTAAGGGGAGGAATGAAACAAGAACAGCAGAGGTGAAAAATCTTGTCATGCCTGCACGAGCAGGTAACTTGTGAAGAAAGTTATAAGCAGTAAACTGATGGGTAATTCTGCTCATGCAGAAAAGATTATCTTACCTCTTTGTTATACTGACTGCCTGTGACAGGTGACTCTGGAGCAAAGCAGGTAATGAGGGCCAGGTGTCCCACCGCAGTCACAGCGCTCGCTCGCACGTAGCTCTCTGGGTCCTCCAGCAAGTTTTCTGTGAGCCTCAGCACCTCTGAGGACAGGAAACACTGCCTGAACTCCTTCTGATCTGTAAACAAGACAGCAACCCCAAGAACTGGGAATTATTCCCTCTGAGCATGAAGCTGTTTCCAATGCAAACAGTCCTTTGCCTCATACAAGGATGGCCACTGCCTGCAGGGAGAGCTGCCAGGGAGAGGAGCTGCTGCAGGGACCAGGCAGATGTTCTGTGTCAGGCTCCCCCTCTCCCAGCAGCTTTTAGTCAAGCCCTGACAAACACTGGAACTTGGAAAATTGCATTTAGAGTTGTTTTAGCAGCAAGAAAGAACTTTCTGCGGGCAAGTGAGGACACGGTTCCGGCCAGCCTGATCAAATTTATGCCTTTGCTTAAAGGAGGCAAAAATAGTCTTCCTTTCCTGTTGTCAGGCATATGGCAGAGAAAACAAAAGTAACTGCAGCACTGAGAGGGGCTGCAGGGTAAAGTGCTAATGCAGCTGAGCATGCTGGATATTTCCTTTGTGACCTGGGGACAACAGCAATTGAAAATATTCCCCTCCCTTCCAACATTGCAGAGCTACCGTAGGAAAATCAGCATTGCCTCAGTGCTACTGCTGCAAAGCCTGAGCTATCAGTAAAGAAGAACATCAGTAATTAATCCCAAGTATATGAAGCAGGTCTAGGCTTTTAGCTTCCTAAAGCCCAGCCCTCAGCCTGCTGAAAGAAACCAGACTCCAGTGCAGAGCAAACTGAAAACCAGAAGTATTATCTGCCATAAGCACTGTCACCTGCCTTGACAGACATGTCTCAACACTCCTCAGTTCAACTCAACAAAACTGCCATTAAGGCAGGTACAGCAATCAGAATCAACAGAAAAAGCAGGGTGAGTTTATTAATACTTTTGTCAGATTTTGATCATGATCTAAGAGTAAAAATCTTGACACTTCCTTCTTTTCTCAGCCCTCCAGTTACAGGTCAGAAGACGCTTCACCAGCCCAACTGACTTTCACAGCATGAAAAGAAATTCTCTTCAAATCTGAACTGGTAAATCTTAGCACCTACCTCTCAAGCACTTAACCATGGCAGTGAGGAACTCCAGGGAAGAATCTCTGACTTCCCAGCAAGGACTGCATAAACGTTTCTGCAGCACCACAAACACATCTGTAAAAGGCAAGTGAAAAACCTGAATGGACATGAAAGGCAACAAGCCTTACTGAAGCATTCCCTGTACCACCTCTACATCATTCCATCTGATACAATCCCTTTTGCTGCTGCTCTGTGCTTCTCCCAGGGTTCTGCAAAGCACTATTTGGGCAGCTAAATTAAATTCAACATGACTGTGAACAACTGAATGCAGTGCTTTGAGCAGCAATGGTAGGCAGGAGTAGATTTCATGTGTGCCACGAGCTGCTGTTTGTCCCAGCTGGAACAGCTTTGTTACCTTCCAAAATCTTCTCAGTTTGTTGCCACTGACTGTTGGAGCAGGACAGTCCTTGCAAGTGCACCAACCACTTGGATGTAGCTTGAAAGGTTTTCTTTAGAACCTGAAGCAATGTAAAGCAGATAGACTTTACTACAAGAGGAGGCAGTGTTGCCTTTATGCCTTTAAAGGTGAAATTCATTTTAGCCTCAAACTTACAGGGAAATTCTCAGAGTAAATAAGTGCATATGCCTCCTTACTAAGAAGCCAGCCACAAATAAATGGTGTTCAAATATAATTTCTAACAAACACCTAGAAAATCCCTGTGTTCAGCTTAGTATTATGAAGTTCTAGTACCTCCAGCTTTGGATTTGCAGCTGCCATCAGAGTCATTCAAACAAAACAAAGCAAAAAACCAAATTCCCTTAATAAAAAGAATTCAACACTTCACGAGCATGTCAAGCTGAGTACGTCAGTGCTACTCAGACATGATGGCTCCTGTCTTCTCAAGAACTCTCAATGCACTGGCTCATTACAATTTTAGCTATTTTCTGCAAGCCACCCAGGACAAGACAAATGTCCTACATATTCCAATAGAAAGGGTGCTAAGAAACAACTGCAGTCAGACCCTTTCTCAGAATTACACCCCACTTGGGCAAGCTAAGAGACTTGGATGTCTCCCTAGTTCTATACTCACAGTGGGGCTGGTGTTTGGACTCTGCAGATATGCCAGAAGGACATCAAATAGATTTCCTATGAGTGTGTCACAGTCTGAAACAGAGAAAACAAACCCAAAGGACCAACACTGAGAGATGGAGCAGCCAAGTCCCTGCTGAAATACAGAAAGACACAGAATTGTAACTGTAAAATTGTTTTGGACCAGAAAGCAAAGATTAACTCACCTTTTTCCTCTGAGAGTACTGCAAGGACATCAAGAGCTGACTTTTGCACTCTGAAGCAATTGATCAAATTCCTGCTTATTGTGCTTCCCAGAGGAGAAGTTGGGCTCAGGAAGCCATTGCAGAATTGCAGTATTGTCATGAGAGAGCGCAGCAAAGACACACAGGGTAAATCCACTCTCAAATGTTTCTAAGGGTGAGAAAGAGAAAAGAGTTTCCAGCAACAATCTCAAGCACAGAGCAATTTTAGGTCAGAAGGCAGCAAAAATTGCAACTTCTAGTGGGTTCTTAAGGTACCACAATGTCAATAACTACAAATAAATTATCTTCCTCTCTTCCAAGAACTGTTGCACAGATAGAAGGAGATTCTTCTCATCGCTTGGGAAAGCAGTTCAATTTGTGTTTCTTCTCAGGATCAATAGTTGCAATACAAGTAAGGTATGGTAACAAAGCTCATCAATACAAATTTAAAACCTAAGTCACTCTTTAAGACTCTCAGTATCCCTCTGTTTTCCTATTTAGAGTGTACTGTGCTAAATTTCCTTAAAGTATGGAAACCCTCACTGCCAACTCCTCTTCACATTCAGTTATGCTCTACTGCAGAAGCCTGCAACCATCTCAACCTGTCTTTCAAGGACCAGTTTCATTCCCAAGCTCCTTTTTCCCTCTCTGAATGTTACCAGGGACAGCAGCTTCTCCAGGTGAGCAAGGGTCTGACACAGGAGACCAGCACAAGTTGTCTTGGAGGACAGAAGACTTTCAACAGCACCAGGATCACTGACAGATTCATCCAGCAAACCTAGAGGATCAAAGAAGGGAAGAGCTCAGGTCATCAATGAATAGGAAAGGCTGTGATTTTTAAAGTTAACCAAGATATTCAGGTGATGTAGATGAATATCCCTTCAAATGCAACTGGCAGTAGAATTTACCACAAATACTGTTACTGTCCTTGACTTCTCCTACCCTTCTTCCTCCAGTTTTGTCTGCACCAGGCATTTAAACTACTGGCAAGCAGACTGGCCTCTAACTTTTCTGTCACAACTGTACCTGCACATTCCAGAGGCTGGGAGGCTGCTCTCAAAATACAGTCCATTGGCTGAAGCAGAACAGTCAGTGCCTGAATCCTGACATCTTGTGGGCTTCAAGGAGGAAACAGCAGTTACCAACACAAGTAAACTACAACTCCTTCCCAAATATCTGCCCCCAAATGCTGAGCAGGATAGTGATTTTCATGCAGGCTTTTAAACAAGCCAGCAATGACAGAGCAACAAAAGCAGTATCACAATCTGAGCCTTCTTCCAAGGTCCTCTTGCTAACTGAAAAGGAGAAATGGCTCTGGAATTTAGAAGCAGCTTTCTCAAGCTATGCAAATAGAGAGTGGGATCCTGTGTAAGGAGGCTGGGAGAGAGGCATATCTTGTCAACAAAAGAGTGTCCTTCTATTTTAGAACAAGAGTGTTACTTAGCCTGTAAATCAATATCTGTATGTGCTGTATTCATCTGACGATTTCCTGCTGCTTTTTCACTACCTAAAGGGGAATTATGGAGCAGAAAAACTTGCATAGTGCAGAAATTTCATTGCATGCAGTCCTACCATTTGCAGAGCTTCAAAAGTCCCACTGCCAGAGGACCTGCTTGTACTGGGGTTAAGTGTTCCAGAGCAGAAGTTACTAATGCCCAAAAGCTGCCTTCAGTGCCACAAAACACAGGGGATCTGAGAAGAGAGAAGTGTCAGTGTAACCTATCCCATGGTGGCAGACAGATTATCTCAGCACAGGCTCCAAGGTGCCAGATCTTTACCGTGCCACGTTAAGCAAAAGATTGGCCAGCAGGGGCTGTGCTTGAACAGTCTCCTCCAGCAGAAAGGATTTGATTTGCTTGGCCACATCTGACCAAAGGACTTCAGTCCATGCAGCATAACAACTGCCAAAACAACTGCCAAACAAACTGCTCAACAGCTTCAGTGACTGCTCCATGTGAGAGGCAGAGCTGGACTGAAGGGACTCTTGGATGTGCTTTACAATCATCTGGGCACACACTGGCCAGTCACAGTCCTTTGTACTGAGAGCTTTCGATATTTCAGACTCCAGGGAGAAGGTGAGGATGTGCACCAGGAGCTGGCTGGCAGCTGAGGCCACAAACAGGCTGGGATCCCCTTGCAGAGTGAAAATCACATCCATGCCTCCTGTGGGATAACAAAACAAGTCACTGGAGGAACAACCATTTATGACTTTAATTCAGGTACCACACAGCTTTAAATGGTGATGGTGGGGTTTTCTTATACTTTGTAGTCTCTACTCAAAATCAGCCAGTCCTTAAGAATAAGCAAACAGAAGAAGAAAATAAAATTGTTTTCAGATCCTCAGAGCTTTAATAACTCAGGATCAGGCTTCAATATAACATCAGTAACATTGAGAGAGTTGACAGCACACTCAGTGTGTATTTATGGACAGAGCCTGTATCATCTCTAGACATAACCAGTAGGAAAAACATCAGTACCAGCAGTATCAGTACCAGTCTTCCATCACATGGACAGCAGCACGTGCTGCACTTTAATACCAATTCAGCTTTTTAGGCCCCTCTGTACATGGGAACTAAAGTAGGTGTTAACAGCAGAATTGACATATCTCTGTAACAACAACAGGATTGCAAATCTGTGCAAGCACAAAGAGATAAATGAGCCTCTGCTTAGTTTTTCTGCACTAAAATCATGTTAAAATGTACCCTTTAGTAGGAGTTACAAATAAGAATACAGATAGCTCTTAATTTTATAAGGGCAATTTTGTACGATTCTTTCTCCTCTAAAAAGAGCACCACCTTCAGTGTTTGGAGGAAAAAACTAAATGCATAACTAACTTAGCAAAAGTTTAGTTAACAAAAGTTAACTTAATGCTCAGCTAACTTAACCAACATCTTTCGATGATTTCGGTGTTTTTGACAAATGGCTTATTTTAATCTTAAATAAAGACTCCCATCTCGCTCATTTGACATCTGAGCAGCAGCCTGGAAGAGCAGGGACACGGCAGATGTGGGGAGGTGGCAGCAACTCACCCATGGAGCAGAGGAAGAGCAGGGCAGGCTGGTGGTGCACCATGCTGTGCACACCCTTCACCCAAGCGCTGCGCACCGATGCGTCCTCCCACGCCGTGCTGCCCCGGGGCCCCTCCTGGCCAAAGAGCCTCCCCAGCAGCTTCTCCTGCTGAGGGAAGGCAGAACACAGAGTAAACAGCGAGCAAAGGAGCTGCTCTGGCTGAGACAAGAGTATCAGCACTGTAGTGAAACCTCTTCTTGCTACAAGTATCACTAAAACCAGCAATTTTCAGAATCTCACGCTTAAATGCAACATATGGACAAATTGGAGTGTTCAAAACCAAAACTGCTTTGTTTTCAAGTGCTAAAGGACAACCCATGTCTATCAGTTCTATTAGACTGCTTTATACACCTGTACACATCTCTTCCTTGAATGAAGCCTTTTGGGTTTTGTACTAAAATGTATCCTGTTGCAGAAAGCACAGCTTTAAAAAGCTCCCTCGTTTCTGCAGGGGATCAGAAATTTCCTGTCAACCTACAACAGAGGGAAAATGACATCTGTTAGTGCAGTTTAAATCTACAAGATCTGTCCTGGGACACAGTACTGTGCAGTGACTGCTGTGAAGTAGTGTAACCCATTACACTCTTTTGAACTAGAAATGGGAAGCACTACACATCAGCATTCACAATCCTAACGTGGTGAGACAAGTGAGAAGTAGCTTTACATGAGAACTGAACAGGAATGGTGATTGCAGGACTCTGTTGTCACTTTTGCTGAGTTGTTCCATGTAAGCCATAACTTTACTAAGCAGAACACGCACATTTTCAGGGGCTGTCCATACAGAAGGAGGAGACAGACACACAGCAGCAGGTACCCGGGTGGTTGGCTCACCTGCAGGTGCTGGAAGCGGCTTTCGGAAGAGGCGAGGATCCCAGCTAACTGCAGGGTGAAGGACAGGATGCTGGGACTGGGATCCTGTAGGGCCAGTACGGAGGTGATGAGCTCTGTCAGACACGGGTTGTCCTGCACCAGCTCCACAGTCGGATCTGCCCAGGAGAGGCCAGAAAACAGCAGGTCACTGCCACAACCATCCTGTCTCATTAAAGTGCTTCCCTGAGCCTGAGGTAAGCCCTGCCAACTGTTAGAACTGATGCATTCACGTTCACCTACAGCATTTTCAGTTGTCACAGCACCTCAGATAGCTGTGGAGACATTCAAACCCCACCTGGACATCTGTTCCTGTGTCGCCTGCTCTAGGTGACCCTGCCGTGGCAGGGGGTTGCACTGGCTGATCTCCAGAGGTCCCTTCCAACCCGAACTATTCTGTGATTCTGTGATGGACCCCGCTCCCCTCGGACCAACCTCTGCCAGCCCTCGGCACTCACCGAACCACGTCAGGCTGCGGAACCAGTCCAGCAGCTTCTCCAGGCAGGTGTCGTCGAGGCCGGGCTGCCGCGGGTCGGCCAGGGCGGCGCAGACACCGGGCAGCAGCGCGGCGCACTCGCGGGTCATGGCGAAACGGCGGCGGGCCCGGGCCACGAACCGGGACTGGGGGTCGCACATGGCCGGGTCACCGGGACCGACCCGGGACCGACACGAACACCGGGACCGACACCGGGACAGACACCGGGACCAACCCCGATCCCGGGCCGGCCCGGCCGCACCGCGAGTGTCGCAAAGGGGGCGTGGCCAGTGCCAGCAGGGGGCGTGGCCGGTCAAGGGGCGTGACCCGGGCGCGGTCCAGGGGCAGGCGGTGGGTGCGGGATGATGCCCATGATGCCCATGGTGCGCGGGATGGAGATGCGCCCTGCCCGGAGTTTTCCCGGCGCTCTCGGCCAGACGCTTCTGGCCCAGCAGTGAAGCGGAGCCCTCGCAGAGGCCGCTCCGCCGCCCGCCGGGGTTTCGTTCCCTGCGGGGCCGCTTGGTGTCACCCACGCTCCGCGGCCCGGCCGAGCCCTCCCCTGGCACTGCCCGCGGGCGCGCCGTGGATCTGCGCACGCGTCACCGCCCCGATCGCAGGGGGTTGCCATGGTTACCGCGACCCGGAAGTGCCGTCGGGGGGCCATGGCCGCCCCCAGCCCCGAGCCGGCAGCCACGGCCCTAGGGGGCCCCCGCGGCCCCGCCGCCCCGTGAGCCCTTCCCGCCGCTCTCCCGCCATGGCTCGGGGGGCCGGCGAGGCGGCCGCGGAGGGGGAGCTGGTAAGGACTGAGCGGCGGGGAGGAGGAGAAGGTCCCGAATCTAGGCCTGCTTCCGCCGGGGCTCGGCTCAGGAAACGCTCCCGCGAGGCCGGGACAAAACCTTGGAGCAGCCCCGGGTTTGCCAGGCCGGCGAGGCGCTGCCTCGGAGGGGGAGCGGGATGGCTTCTGCCGTCTCCAGCCCGCGGGACTCTGGGCCCTGCCTGTGTCTCCCTGACTGCCCCGCACGGCACAGAGGTGACAAAGCCTCAAGCTGTGCTAAGGAAGGTTTAGGTTGGACGTTAGGAGGAAATTCTTCACAGAGAAGGTGACTAGATAATGGAATGGACTGCTCAGGGAAGTGGTGGATTTGCTGTCCCTGGAGGTGTTTGAAGTGAAGACTGGACGTGGCACTCGGTGCCATGGTCTGGTTGGCAAGGTGGTGTTGGGTCTTAGGTTGGACTCGATGATCTTGAAGGGCTTCTCCAACCTAAATAATTCTGTGATTCTGTGTTGGCGTTTGTTTTCCACGCCCTCAGCAGCCAGATGAAGGTTTTGAGCCCCTTTGGGAGCCCCCACGTTTTGTTGTTGCCTGGTTGGGGCAGTTTTGCAGGAGCAAAGGGGCTGTGAAGGTTCCCAAGCAATAGTGGCAGGGCTGTTATTGCATGTTTGTATCCTGAGGAATGTTTTGTTGTTACCATTTATCAAGGCTAAGCACCCTCCAAGTTCTCTGATTCCAAACATGATAGCTGCAGTTAGGGAGAGAGATATTTCAGAATGGGACGCCTTAAAATAACAAAATTAATCCGTGTGCTGCAAGGAGCATTGCCTCAGGAAATGAAAAACTGTGTGGTGTGGTGTGTGAGGACACATCCCTGCTTGCTCTCAGCCAGCGTGGCAGGCTCTTTAACCTGCTCTCTTGTCAATCCTTGCTCCTGTTCTGCCAGCCAGGGTTTCCAAAAATACTTCATCCCCTCCCCTGCCTCTTACAGGCAGTGGTCAGCATCTGTCCAAAGATTGGTGCTGAGTGCCACAGAATCAGCAGCAAGTGGAAAAGGTCTTTCTGTGAGAGCAGCATCCCAGTAATTTGAAAGCTAAGTGGAAATTTTCCTTCAGCTGGTGTGATGCTGGGCACTACAGTGCCAAGTCTCTCTGATTTAAGTGCAAAGTGTCCCTGCTTGTGGCACAGGGGTTGAAACTGGATGATCTTTAAGGTCCCTTCCACCCCAAAGCATTCTATGATGATTCATTTCTGAAGTGACTTTCCCAATATCCCAAAACTATTTGTGTTAGAGCAAACGATGCTGGCTTTTGCAGCAAGAGCCCCACCATCTTTCAGTGGCTTTAGTGTTTTTGAAAAATGGCTTATTTTTATCATAAACAATTGACATTTTAGCAATGCAATGGAAGAGAAACAGAAATTCTGGTCACACTGTTTACTGTTTGAATTTATTGTGCTTCAAAAAAGCTTTATTCAGCTTCGTTGAATTGTAGAAGTTTTCTGGATGTGTATTAGAAGCAGTTGTTCAGTAACAAATGTCCTGTCTGTGTTTGCAGGGAGATGACAGCCTGTCTGTGATAACCTGCGAGTCAGACACAGCCGTGGTGAGTTTGGATTAATGCCCCAAAAGTTTTGATTAATGTCTGTCCAGTTCTGCTGCATCTGTGTGATGGCTCCTGCCCACCAAGCACCCCTCAGAGGGGAGAGTGAACAGTGGCACTGCAATGGGTTTGAACCACAAATCCCTAATTTCAGATGCAATTCTGGCTGCCAGATTCTCAGCACTGGGGCTGCAGAACATGTTTATTTTGCTGTTCTGTCAAGTTGTGGGCTTAACCTTTTAGAGAGTTTTAATGGAATAACTCCTTTAGCTAAAGGGTTCTCCAGATCAGCCTGTATTCTGGGGTCATCTTGAATTTGCTGCTACTCATATTTAATATTGATGGGAAAGGTCTTATGGTCTGAGTAAGAATTGACAATTTATCTGTACAATCAGACTTCAGTTGGCACTACCTTAATTCTAGTGACCATTGCTGTGCCCAAATCTGCATATGCTTAATGCTACTATTTTTCTTTATTATAGAAAAGGTTTTGTCTTATTAGAACAAAAGATGTTCATAGAAAATGGAGATTGAAGGCAATTTTGAGATTATATGATGAAATCTTAAGAGCTGAGTATATCCAATACGTAAAAAATCCCATCTCTCTTTCAGAAGTTAAAGAAGAAGATTTTTCACAAGCCTCCAAAGTCACCAAGTAAGTGTTCCAAAACTTTTTAATCTGCAATTGCAAAACAATTTTTGGGGACACAGGAACTGGGAACTTTACTTGAGACAACATCTTGGTATTCTCTTCAGAATTATTCACTGCTGTGTGCAGAACACACCTATGTGAGATCTGTTCGGTAACCTGTGAAGTCCAACCTGTAAAAACTAAAATAATTGACATTTATGGGTTGGTTGTAATTCTTGATTCTCCAGCATAAACTACTTTTTTGAAATGCTGATACTTGTTGTGTAGAGAGACTCTGGAATTACTGGAGCCCTCTACCATCCAGTCATAGATCTCTGTGTGTAGATTTAGTGGTTCTTGTTTCATTTGTTGTGATGGGTTGGGGTTTTTTTCCACAGTACAATGTTGTTATTATTATTAGATCTACAGTTTTAATATTGGGTTTGTCCTTTTTTCGTGGGGTTTATTTTTTTTCTATACTTTTCCATTTACCTTCCTTCATAGGCTTCCAGTGAATGTTTCAAAGCAGACTTTACCCTAAAGTGTTGTCAATAACAACATTTAGGTGTGTAGGTATCATAAGGATGCCTATCCAAGCTGTACATGTAAATATTTCCACATGTGTTGATTCATACTACTGTTACTCTGTCTTTTTCTAAGCCTCTTCATTTTTTGGAATTGTATTATTTTCTGTATAGTGGAGTTTTTTCGTTTTGGGTTTTTTTAATGTGACTGTCCTGTTGCTTCGTATGGAATATACTGTTAAATTCTGTTTGTACAAGCAATAGGATTGAGTCTGGAAACTTTGAAGAACAAGACAAAAAGAATTTTAGTGACCTTGAGCTTTTGAAGGCAGCACTGAGATATTTTCTTTTGCTGCAGAGTCTCCCTACAGCTCAAGCACACAACTGTATCCTAAAAAAGCTGCAGCTTGGCGATCTCTGCAGGGAACGGGCACTGCTTGTTTTGAGAATGCAGCTGTTAAAAACCCAAGGCAGATGTGGCTGGGATTTCTGGAACAAGGTATTAGTATAGATATGTTTTTTGCATTTACAGATAAAATTCATTGTTGTGGACAGCTTAACATATAAACTATTAAAAAAATAGATTTGTGTTTGATTAAAGGTTACATAGGAATTAATTTCACTGTTATTTATTTGGGTGGTTGGAATTATCTGATCTTGAGCATTGGCATTTGTAGAGGCAATAATTAACAGGATCTGGAGCTTTCCATGTTGCATTTGCTCAGAATAATTCCACAAATTTAAGTCACAATTATCCCTGATTTTGACATTTTTGTTCCATTTCTCTTGGCAGGAATGAGCCATGCTCTGAAATCAGATGCTGACACGGGGCACACGCGAGCGAACATTTCCAGTAGCACTCCAGAATATTTGAAGGAAGCTCTAGGAATGAAAAAGCCAAAACATTCTCGTTCTTCCAGAAATGGTAAACTCTGTAATGGTGTGGTAGATAAAAGTGAAAGATTTTTCCCCTCATCACGTTGCTTAAAATCTTAGCTTCAGTAAAGCAAGAGCCATTTAAGTTTACTAAAATATATGTGACAAAAGATGATCCATGAGGTACTTTTTGAGATTCCTAAATTGGTTAAGGCAGGGATTTCCAATTTTTTTGAGCAATGAATCACTGTTAGCTTTCAGAACTTTTGCAAATTGCCATGCATTTGCAGCTGAAAACGTTGCAAATATAATATGGTTCAATGGGACAGCTGTAGACAATTTATTGTGACTTCAAAACATAGTTTAGGAACCATTGATAGAAACCATCTGCTTGCCTGAAATTCTATGTAATTGACTCCTTTTACTTCTTCTCTAGAAAGTGTTTTTATCATGTGGTTGTGACATTAAAATCAAATGAGTTTTATTAGAAGAGCAAACTTTCGAAGTTTTATTTTCCTTTTCTTAAAGGAGAACTGTAAACTTTAAAATTCCACTTCCATTTAAAACGACACCTCTGCTTTTACTGGTGATAGACAGTTTCTGGCAACCTTCCAGGATGATATATTTGTGCATGTTAAGCTTAAATAGAAAAATGCATTCTAGACATCTTTTAGAAACCTTTCATCAATAATGGATTTATTGGGATGAGAAGACTGCAGCCTTCTGTTACGTTTGTATCTTTCTTGAGACAGATATTTTAATATACCACCAGAGAAGAGAAGTAATTAGGAAAAAATTGGCTGCAAAATCTGGCAGAAGTTTCATACAGCAACACTTCATTTCACCTCCGTTTCTAAAATTAATTTCCTTGCTGATTTTTCTTCTTCGAGGAAAGAAAAAAACCCTTAGTTTCCACTTTGGTGCTGTTCTCGATATTTCTCTTTAACTGCATGGTTTCTGCTTGGTTAAAAATACCTCCTTTGGATCTACTTACTTTACATACCCCTTTCTGTAGGCTACATTCCTGGAACTCCTGACTACAAAGAGAAAGAAGATATGTATGATGAAATTATAGAACTGAAAAAGGTACAGTTTTTCTGATACTTACAGAAAAAGTCATGGCATTGCTCCATCTCGTACATGTCCTGGCCTTAATGATCCAGAATACTTTGATTTCTACAACTTGAGACATTCACCACATTTTTTCCATTTGTAATGGCTAAACTAAACCTTGTGTCTGCCTAATGCAATTTCACTGTGGTGATATGGTTGGAGTGGGTTTTCTGTGGAGGTTAGTGCACTGTATGAAGGGTGAGGACTGGGCTTGTTGAATTCTATAGATAAATAGCTTGGCTGTGGTTGATCATTTGTGTAAGGTTGCCTTTAGACCTTTTCCTTTTATCCTCCCTCTGTCACCTCCCTAAGCTGTCCTGTCCTGGTGTCTGCCCTGATCCAGTGTGATGGTTTTGTGTTCTGGCTCATTTTTTTCTCTTTTTCCATGTCATCTTTACCATCATAATTGCATTGGCTTTGACATCAAAATGTGTTTCCATGTGAAAACTCTGCATTTTCCTATTTCTGAGATGTGGTTAAGATTCTTCTCCCCTCTTTTAGACAATACAAGCTCAGAAGAACGAGGGAGACCGAATGAAAACGAAGCTCCGGCGACTGGAAGAGGAGAACAGTAGGAAGGATAAACAGATTGAACAACTGCTGGATCCTTCCAGGGTGGGGATTCCTTGAGGGGATTAAAGTGGGGCAAAAGAGTGAGAGTTTGTTGTGTGGTGATTCCTAGGAGTGATGAGCTGGAATATGAGAGGTGGTGTGAAGGAGTTCTTGGTCTGTGCATCTCAGATCAGCAGTGCAGCTCAGTTCAAAGGAAGGTGATGCCATGCACTACAGAGAAGTTCATTTAGCACAAAGACCATTTGATTTCTGAAGGTAAAATAAAAATGCTGTCTCCATAGGAGCCCACTTTCTGAATATTTTACCCGAGAGTAGAAGGGAGTTAACCTCTTGCAGGGTGGTGGGTTCATGCAATCCTGAGACCTGACCAGGAGGCAAAAGAGCAGCCTTGTCATGCCCTGACAAGAAGCATTTGTGGTTATAATCAGACTTGAGTCTTACTGAATTTCTTGTGGCTGTCACTGTGTGCAGACTTACATCTTGAGAAAAATATACTAATAGAAAGCAATGGGCAGAGGGAGTTCAGGATTTCAGCTGTTAGGCTGTGAAATGACTGTGGAGTTGAGCAGGTTGGAAAATTCTGTGGAAAGAGCCAGCAGTAAAGTAGCAGAGTTGGTCACTTGCTTTTTCTGTGTTACATTGCAGGGCTCTGAGCTGGCACGAGCTTCGTCAGAAAGGGAGACTGAAAATGGATGGGTAAGAATGTGTTCATCACTTCCTGCTTTCATTTGGCCATTTTCCTCTTGCTAAGAGGAAAAAGTAGTGAAACACTACTAAAAATAAAATTAGGTCAGAAAGAATAATCAATTAGGGAATCACAACCTTTATCTCTGTAAGGAGTCACTAACAAAGATCTAGAATTAACATTATTTTGGGGAGCTTTCTTTGTCATGGTCCTGAGTCTGTTTAGGGAGTATTCTCCCTACTGTTTGCTGCTTTGACATTGGCAAGGTGATGGGCAATGTTTTTTTAATTTTATTTTTGTGTATCCATGTTCTTAAGCTTGTTATGAAATCAGGCATCTGATTATCATCAGTGTTCCTTTTTCACAGGGTAGCAGATGTGTATGTTTTACTAAGTACTGAAATATGTAGAAATAAGTATATCTGATTAGGTACAATTTATAAAGACAGGGCAGACAGGAATAGACCTTCTGTGAAGAGACAGATTATTCAAGGACTCATGAGCTCTTTGTTCTTTCTGTAGGTGGTTACTGGATTAAAGCAGAAGATTGTCAAGCTCGAAGAACAGTGCAAGGAGAAAGACAACGTTATTAAGTATTACTTTGAGGGGGCAGGGGGTAGAGGCTTCTATTGGATAAGCTAATAAAGAGAATTGTAAATCCATTTGTGTTCTATTCCTTAAGACATTTTAGTAAACTCCCAAGAACATATGGGCAATTATAAACCAAAACCACCAGGTTGCAGTGTCTTTGCTGATCTGATTATTTTTTGTATTACTCTGTTTTCAGTGAATTCCAGGCAGACATGAAGACCAGTAATTTGGAAGAAGTGAGGTTAGCCATGGAAACCTACTATGAACAGGTACATCTGACAGGTCCTTTAGTGTGCACGCAGGACAGGAAGTTGCTCAGTTGTTGAGTTAGACTGTAAATGGAATGTTTAAAATAAGTTTCTTGTACCTTAGCAGCACCTGTCATTGGTAGCAGGTCTTCATAGTTATGCTCATAGCTCCAGCTGTATGTACTGAAAAAAGATTTTTCTTCCTAAGTTGAGTGTGTTAATGAAAAAGGGCAAATAAAGAACCCACTGTACATCCCTAAGTGTAATGTTGAGATGGAAGCAAATATAACAGTAGCCTGATTTTCAATGATGGCTTAATTAGCTCTGCCACTACCCAAAGAGTCTTGTTCTGATTTTCACCTGATGAACAAATCTTGCTGTGGAAGCTGACATTGCTAATGTTCCTTCATGGAATCTGTATTTCACAGGTTCATCGCCTCCAACTCCTCCTGGCCAAGTCTGAGACTATGAGGAAAAAGTATGTTTAATTCTTCTGATGCAAGTGTTTGCATGCATGTGTTTGACACATCACTTGTGTCCTACTTTAACTGATGGAAAACTACTACATGGGAACAGTTTTTGTCATTTAGACTGCTGGATTTGCTTTTTGGTACTGCTTTGGTTGGCTTCACAGCCTTGAAATATGTCTTAGTCACATTTTTTTGCTTGTAGATAGATCATTTTGTGCATGTGGAAAAATACCAGAGCTATTTAAAAATTACATGAGAGTGCTGAAAATTTATCTCTGTTACATCTTCCCTCATAATCACACCTATTCTGGCATCACTGGTAATTGAAACAAACTCCCTGGATGTTTGGCATTTCACACTGAGTCAGTTCTGCATCTTGCTTTAGAGTATGTGCTGCAAAGAAAATGTTCTTGGAGTAAACATTTTCCTTTGGTACAGAGACACAGACTTAGTAAATTGTGACAGAGAAGCTGGTACTAGTGCTTGTCACTGGTGTGCAAGTGTGGGCATGGTGGTGAGGGGGAACAGTTTATAGAGACAATAAAATCAAAGCACAAAGGCAGAAGACGAAGCTCTGCTAAGAGAGCAAATTAAAAGCATCACTGCAAGTCGGTGTTATTTGAGCTGAAAGAAGAGTAAGAGTGTCTTGTAGGACAGTAAAATTCGTTACCACACCACTTGAAGATGTACTTGACCTCCTAGAGTTAAGTACAGACAACTGTCTTAACATTGAGTGTAATTATTTAGATTGATAGAAACATGTGAGACCTCTTTAGGGTCATTATTTATACTGCTTGTGTTCCCTAATTCACTGTCACTCGTGGATTGGAAACTGCAATTTGTTTTGTCACTTTTTTTAAAAAATAAATCTTTTGGCTCAGGCCTGGAGTGAGCAGCCTCTCAAGGCTCTAAGCCATCACACCTAATTTATTTACAGGTGAAAATGAGTCATCAGGTCTCTTCCTTGTCCTCATTTATTCATAGCTTCAAAAAGTGGTGGTCAGGGCAGTCTCCCTCCATTACGTGACTGTCAGTCTCTGCTGGAGAGGCTGAGCACTGAAATAATAAATCATGGTGAAGGTCAGGACTCTGGCATATTGAAAGAGTTGTCTGAGAGTATTTCTTTCATGATGCTTGTCTCCATTAGTTCTGGCTGAAGTGAATGGCATTTGGCTTCTCTTTTTCAGTGTTAGTGCTGAAGTATGGTTATTTGTATGTGAAGCTGTAGTATCCAGTTGTAGCTAGAAACTAACTTTTCTAGACTTCAAAATGGACTGAAATAGATTTTTTTATTTAGGCTTAGATGAGCTTAAAATAATGTCACTGAGTGATATGGTTATGATGTCTATCATTCCTGTCACTACCCCATTTTGATGGTGTGTTGTGTTTTGGTTTTTACTCTTTTTTTTCCCTCCTGCCTGGGACAGCTGTGTGAATAGTCATCCATGACATCTGGACAGCCTTAATTTTTTGGGTTTTTTTTTTCTTAATTTTCTTTTAATTTCTAAAAAGGAGATCAGCTAAAAATTCAGCCTTTCACTCTGATATGCTAACTGTAGGCTGTCTCCTCTTTATTAATTACTTTATAATTATTCCAATGGATGGGGTGTAAGATTCCTTCACAAACTGTTCTAGTTTGAGAGTTATTCCATCTCTATCCCTTTCTCTCTCCCCCAGTCTCAATGTCTGTTAGTGAACAAAAGCCATTCAGAGCCTGCAGGTTGGCTCTCTGTGCTGGACAGTTTTGTGGAGGAGTCTCACAGTTGGCTGAAATGTTTTTTAAATCAGAGGTTCAGAGGTCTGGTAAAGCAAAACAAACAGAAAATAAACAACATTCATACAAGTGCCCTTGTTTGTGTATAAATGGAAGAGAGTGGGGGAGGAAGTAAAAGTAACAAATGAATTTTCTGAGTTTCAAAGTATCCTTTCTCTTTGACGCAAATTAAAATAATTGTGGAAGTGTTGAGCAAGATGATCTGTGCATGCTTTTTCGGAAAAAAAATAGGTAACTCCCCAAGTGAAAAAAAACCAAACATTGAGAAATGTTATTATGGGGGAACTGAGGCTGTCAAGTCAGCCATCTGACCTGAACAGAGAATCTGCTCCACTCTTTTTAATGCTGCTTCTTTGTTCTCTGCTTTTAAGTTAACTCTCTGGTTTTGACCCCTTTTCCAAGTGCAGAGGGCAGAGACACCCAAAAACGACTGAAGGCACTGAATGCTGCTGTGCTGAGGCTGTCCAGGAACATCAAGGAATTGCAGGCTGAGAATCAGAGGCTGAAGGAAGATCTGGGTCATGTGCTGAGCAGTTCCCCTCCTCCCAACAAAACAAAAAGTATGTGCTGGAAAATCAGTGAGCATGGGACAAGGGGTTTGGGTAGATCTGAAAGATGTGTGATGTATTTCTGCCTTCTACAAAGGTAGAATTAAGGGAGTTATCACAAAGATGAAGATTCAGGAGTGGCAAAGCTGGAATGAGAACCTTCTTTCAGGAGTCTCTGATTTCTCCAGTCAGATCTGTTTTTCCTCTATTATTGTCCCTGAGAATTCTAAGCTGGAATTGGTAGAGGAAACTTTTTCAGTAGCTGAAGACTGGTGAACATGAGTTGCTTGTATTGATTTCAGAGCTAATTGGTTTAGCAGTCAGATATTTCAAGCCCATGCTCATTTTTTCATTGGTAGATATTTGAAGCTGGCATTCAGAGATTTTTAAATGGTCTTTTGATATGGCCAGAAGCTTCAAAAAGCAAGAACAGTGTTGCTGCATGGATGTAGTTACACGTTTAAAACTTTGTTATTGTATTTAGATTATAGCGAGTGGAGCAGACAGAGGCTGGTGAGGAAGATTTTGGATCTGGAAAAAGTAAGTGGTCATAGTTAAATGGCTTCCTTACCTGTCTGAGAGCAGAAAATGCAGAACCACTGCCTTGTGCTCTTGGCATGTTGTCCTTCAATGTGTCAGCCTTGTGCATTCTGCCTCATACCCATAACCATGCCTGTAGCATGAGCCCTCCCTCCCTCTTTTCTTTTATCACCCTTGTTAGATATAGATGCACATTTTAGAATTAACCTCCATCTGATCTCTTCTCATGGCCTAAATAAAGTAATTTCATGCTAAATTTAATTCTCTTTTTGTGTGTGTGTTTTCCATGTAAATTTACCCTGCTTAGAAAGTGTGTGCCATGGAGAGCAGCAGGGTGTCCTCAGCTGATAGTGAGGCATCACAAGTGCTTGCTGTGTCATCTTCACCTTCTGTGGACCTGGATCATCCAGCATCCCAACATTTAGACCATGGTGAGGAATGCTGTCACCTCCAAAGGCTGGTGAAGAAGCTGAAGAGTGATAAGAAGACACTTCAGAATCTCCTGCTCAGTAAAGAGTAAGTGTGACTCTTAACTGGGATGTTCTTCTGTAGGTGTGAATTATTTCATCATTCCTGTTATAAAATGATGTAATAAGTACTTCACATTTTCAGCTAGAAATTTAATTTTGAGAATCCTTTCCATTTTTATTTCAAAAGCTTTCAAAATTACATTGCAGAAGAACAGCCAGAGGATGGAAAATGAGAATTTCTGCTTGTTTCTAGCACGTTTTTCAAGGCTTATTTTTCTGCCAACCACACTGAAAACCCTTTGAAGGGTTGTATGTTTATGCAACACTTGTTGCTCGTATTGTGCTGTAAAAAATTGTGTGGGGTTTTTTTTTCCCAACATGTTTTGTCCTGATCTCCCACTTAATCATCCTTCTACCCTAGGATGCTCTGTGGCTTCTGTTCTCCCCATGAGTGATTGATTGGCAGTTTTGTGTTGCCTGAACTGTTTGGTGTGTGAGGGCCTTGGGGCAGGTTAATCTGAGCTCTGTGAGCAGGGATTTGCCCACAGGGAGGTGTGTTGGTGACACTCTGCCTCCTGTGTCACCTCTGAACAAAAATGCCCCATGAGAGCACGTGAGGAGGCCTTTTGCTCCTCAGCAATGGGGGCTTGCACTTTGTGTTGTTTAAAAGGAAAAATTAAACATTTGGTTACTTTACGAATTTGAGAAAAGCCAATTGATTTAGAAGTTTAAAGTAAAAATAACTACTTTGTGGAAGTATGAATGTCTTAGATATCACTTAGATTTCCTTGCACCTTTGTAGATTGGATATCAAGCAGTTACTGCAGGCTAAGGCTGAACTGGAGCTGCAGCTGCAGAAGTGGCAGAATAAGATGGAAGAAAAGGGTACAGAAGAGCAGACTTTAAGGTAAAGCATTTTGTATTAATAGATCCTTTTGGAACCCAAAAAAAAACCTCTTGTAAAGTATAATTCTCTTTTGAAGTGGCTCAAATGTGATAGTCATTCATCTGAACTGCAAGAAGCTGAGGATTCCTTTAAGCAGAAGTGTTTGGAGGGATGGAGTAAGTTACTAGGGGCAGAATTCTATGGAGTGCTTTTAGAGGAAGTGGAAGACTAAGTAGTATAGTAAAAATAAAATTCAAATTATAATAAAAATTCATAAGATAAATGGAAAAAGCTTTTATGTTTGGCTCAGAGGTTTTTTTCTCTAGGAAAACGTTGCACTCTCCTTACCTTAGCCTGTGTTTCTAGACCATTGCCTGTGTGTCATTCCAGTTACTCCTTGTGTTTTGTACAACTGCGAGTGATAATCCTGTGCAAGAGAGGCACAAAAAAAAAGTGATTTCAATATTACTTTGTGAGAAAGAAGTTTGACTGACAAATATAAAACTGTAGCGGATCTAAATACATTATTAATAGTATCAAGGCTACCACAGGAACCTTGAGACTTCTTAATTTTAACACAAGGCTGTGCTATCACAGATTGAGAATTGATGTTATGTGTCAGTTACTATGAGAACAGGTGTCATCCTGAGCAGTTTCCCTCTTTGGCCTTACAAAACAAACCCAAAGCAACCAAGTGTTATGAAATAGGTTCAGTATTTTCAAAGCAGGGTCAACAGAAAACTTCTGTAAGCTATAAATATCTTTGCTTTTCCAACCATAGTGAGGAAATCCAGAACCTGACACAGAAAGTGGGGAAACTGGAGTTAAAACTGGAGGAAGAGAAAAGACAAATGGCCAAAGATACAGTGGAAAAGCCTAATAAGGTACAGCCACATTTTTGTTCATGTTTTTCTTTTATCCTTGTGCTGATATGGATTTCAAATGTAGGAAAGAGCTGCTAGTTGTGTTTTTTCAGAGATGCATTAAATCTTGTCATAGAGATAATGATGTTTAACTCCCAATATTTGTTGGAAATAAGTCATTTCAATAATTAACACTGCAACTTGTGGAGTTTTTTTGAAGCTGTTTTGTTAGTGATCCTCTGCATTGCTGTTGCTTTTTTTTTCTTTTTCAGTGTAATGTTGCAAAAGACTTAAACTCTTAAGTGTTTGGGACTTTTCCCAATATTTAAAAAAAATTAAAAACTGTGTTTATTTTACCTTCTTACAGCATCTGAGGCCATTGCCTAATTTCAGTCTGATTTTGTAGAGGGAGGGAGGTTTTGTAGGAGCTGACAGTTAAATAAAGGGTGGAGACACAGGTCAATGTACTCACTGGCAAAAGTTAAAAATCCCTTTTCAGTGTTTTTTACTGGTGGCCAGGTGATCACTTAGGCACAAGAGCTGTCCAGCCAGAAAATACTCACTTGCTTTTCTGTAAGGATGGAAGTGAGGTGCTTTTTCATGGGAAGATTTACAGGATGTAGAACACCAATCATTGTGGAAGTGGAGTTTTAATGGGGTTTAATTCTGCTGCTGGTGGAACATAATATTTGAGTCAAGAATTAAGGAAGATGTCAGTACAATGAAATAACTGAACTTCACTTTCAAGTGAAGTTTTCCTAGAGTTGAGGTATTCATAACCTCTTCTTTCTTTTTTTTTCTGATACCTAATAAATATATTCATGCATCTGTTAATCCTAGACAGTCTTAAATGGGGCTCTGTAATCGATTGGGGGTTTTGTGAAATATGTCTGAGCTTGATATCTCTGCAATCTTCTGTCCCTCTTCCAAGTGAGGTAATTGGCCAGTAGAGATGGATGGGCACTGACAGAGCTGCTTTCAGAGGCACTGTAGCCACATTAATCTCATTTCACTAAATACTACTTGGAAATTATTACTGGGGATTTTGATTTGCACTTAAAAATAAATAGACCCTGAAATACACATAGTAAAAAATACTAATAAAGATGTCCAGTGACTTAAGAGGGTTCTGGTTTCTGATATACTGTGCCATTCTCTAGGTTCTCTTCTGTGTGTTTACAGGCTCATGGATGCTGGAGGATGTTTTGAATACCAAATAACTGGAGTCTTTAAAAACAGCCAACAAACAGCTCCTTTTTCCCTCTGCAGACTATATATATATTCTTGGCCAGTAACCATCCATTTATTGAAATGTTCCCATTATTTGTAATTATCGCTAAGTTCCAACCAATTTCTCATTTTAATAGTAGGTTGTCATTTTTAATATGACATGATCCATTTGCTAAACTTAAGCCTGGAGCTCGGTGGTTTTGGGTTATAAATAAATCCTTTTCACAGAATCAAGAGGTTTTTTTCAGAGTCTATAAAATCTCTTGTTCCTCCAGTTAAAATTTTACACCAACAAATTAAATTAGTCTTTTAAACTTGCAGTTAACTTTTGTTT
This sequence comes from Pycnonotus jocosus, assembly GCA_013400435.1. NCBI lineage: Eukaryota > Metazoa > Chordata > Aves > Passeriformes > Pycnonotidae > Pycnonotus > Pycnonotus jocosus. Next base: position 212,647 of record VWYP01010079.1, read on the forward strand.
GGCAAGTGAGATATGACAATTAGAGTGGGATAATTAGAGATCTAAAGGATCAAGTGGTGAGAGGTGGAATATGCAGCCACACCTCGGGAGAAATTACTGGAACAAAATCTTGTTTTATTCTTGGTTTCTTCCTTTTTCCTCTAATTAATTTCATTTAGATAGGAGAGTAGATTTATGCCAACTTCCACAAGCTTGGTGTCATACAATGGCCAGCTCTCAGCAAGCTTAAAGAGATGATTATGGGGCCACAGTTGCCAGGCTGAGGCATGAGAGACCTCCCTGGTTAATTAATACTTGTCTTTCCTGGAGAAGAACTGCAAAATCAGATAACCTGGGTTTTGTTCCCAGTCTGTTGATAACACACAAATCATTTCTGAGCAACAAAGCAGCGGGTTAGCAGTTCCTTAGGAATGCACAGAAAAACAGGAGTATGTGCAAATGGAAACTTTTCCATTCCCATGCCCTGCTGAGGGCTGAAAGGGGGCAGGGATGTGTTTCACTCCAAGAGTCATCTCTGTGATGAGTTTGAACATGAGCTGGGTTCAGAACGAAGAGTTTCCTCTTGAACTTCCTTCTGCCCTGCAGGCAGGATGAGCTCTGGTGCTGATTTTCCTCAGTCATTTGTAATCTGTTCCCTCACAGCTCTGTGTCTTTGCTGTGCTAACTCAGAGATTCTCCTTTGCAGGCTCCACCAGTCTGCACAGTTACAGGCAAAGAAAATCACAGGAAAGAACAAGCAGCCAGAATTATCCAGAGATACTGGAAGATGTACAAAACCAAGGTGAGATTCTCTCATCAGAGAACAGCAAGGACATCCTCCTCTGAATCTTACTCTTGTTTTAGCATCTGTCCACACATCTTGAAAGATTGTTTGGGTTTGGCAGGGGTTGGGACAGGTGTTTTCTGTGTCTTTTAATTATTGGGAAAATTTGGCAAATCTTTGTTAGCTGAAACTTGTATATATTTTGTGGCATTAACATGGGCATTTTTCATTTCAGAAAGGAAAAACTGCTCTGGATGAGGTGAGTGTGTTTATGACACCCAACAAAACAGTACAACTGATTTAATTTATATCAAAGGGCAAACACCAAAGACAATATTTGTTCTTCAGGCTGGCTATAATCTTCCTTCTGACATCCTGGTTTTGTTTCATGTATTTTTTAAGTGTTTCCCTTTTGGTCTCAAATTTTCTGTACTTGGTACCTTCTGGAAGTTGAAAACTTATGAAAATTCTGAACAAAGTCTGATACCAACAGACAGGAAAGTTACTCTGAATGAGATAATTCTAATCTGAATGAGATAATCATGATGTAATTTTCATTATCATTTTCAGAAAGACTTGAAATAGGATTTGGAGTTTTTGCTAAGGAGAAATGTCTGTGAGAATTATGGAGATATTGACAAGTTTGTCACACAAAGTCACTTTGTAATGAATGTTTTGCAAAAGGGTTTTAATTAAACTGCTTTTTCAAATAGCATAATGTAGCATCTTACCTTTGTTTCTTCTAGAATGTTAAAAATCCCTCTTTCAGAAATAAGAACTAATTCTAACCACGTGACACAAACATGCTGTTCTAAATGCTTTTTGTTAATTGAAACTCAGTAAAATCTCTTGAGGGGAGTGGAAGGCCTTGCATTCAGTGTAACCACCACAAGGTCCTCCAGGCTTGGCTTGGTTTCTGATTGTAGCAGAGCACCTCAGAGCCCTCTGGGCAGCCAGAATCTAATGTGGAATGGGAACATGGTGCAGTGTTGGTGAAATACAGGCTGCTGCTGGCAGCTCCAACTTCAGTGCATTTGATAGGATCAATCCTGAACAGCTCCCAGCTGGAATTTACACCCCAGAGCTGACCCTGGAGGTGTCATGTCTGTGGGTTACCCTTCAGAGGAGCTAATGGCCCCTTCTCTCCATGCCAGGCAGTTGTGGTGCTCCAGGCAGCCTTCAGGGGACATTTATCTCGACAGAAAGTGCTGCTGGATGTCGGGGTGCCTGATGCAGAGCCTCCCACCGAGGTAATTGTGGGGGCAGATGGGGGTCCCAGCATCACTCTGTGTTTATCTTGCAGTCTAAAGGATGTCACTTCCAGGCTCCATTTGTTGAATCACCTGGTGATTGTTTTAATGTGCTGCTTGGCAACACCACTGTAATTCTGGAAAGATACTGAGCTCATTCCCTGGCTTCCCTTCTTACTTTCTGTAGTTCACACTTTTTCTCAGAAATAAAGCTGTAACTTCTCAGCCTTGTGCCCTCTAAGACTGGAACTTTTTTTCCCTCTGGTTCTCCCATCAGATAACACAATCTTTAACTCTTCAATTTGGAGTGCTCTCAAGGGTTCACTACTCAATCACTGGAGTAATAGATAAACTTTTTTTCACCAAAGTTCAGCAATAAGAATCTGGAAAACATCTTTTATTAGATTGAAAAGTAGGGGAATCTTGGTGAGGCATGCTTGGCCCAAGGCTTGGTGTCCTCTATCATGTCTAGTTTGCTCCAGATTATTTAGTTCTGAATATGAAAAAATTTCCTGACCAATTAAACATTCATTTTCTGTAAATCATTTGCCAGGTTATATAAATATCCTTTGGACCTTTAGCAGGCTATAGTTAATTTGTAATTCTCCATCCAGCTTGTCCATCTGATTGCACTTTCCATGCTCTTTGATTCTGATAAACTGGCCCAATGTAGGAGGATTGAATACTTGGCTTGATACAAGCAGAAGATAAATCCATTATGAAGGTTGTCTTACCTCCTTAATCTTCAAAAGGTTTCCTTCCTGGAAAATAAATCAAGTTTCCTTGCAGGTGTCTGTTCTTTCATTAATTGAGTGCTGATGCTTCAAAGCTTAAATGATGATCAGATTTGCATTTCCTGCTGATTTAGTCTTACAGAACCTTGAAAACTGCAGACCAAAAGATGGGGATGTTTGTTCTACTGCCAGTTTCACAATCAAGAGTGAGATTGTGAAAGGTTCTGTCAAGCTTCTGTGCAATCTGTAAAAGGTCAGTTTTCTTTAATCTGATTGCTTTGCAGGACTCCTGCCTGTCTTCTGTGTCAGACTCCTTGAGCTTTTCTTCTGATTGCAAGGAGAGAGATGATGAGGTTGTGACATTCATCCAGTCCATTTTCAGGGCCCACTTAGCACGTACAGGACTCCTTCAGGAGAGGTAAGTGAGGAACAGATACTTCTGCAATGGGCAGTAGCAAAATCATATTTATTACAGGGGAGAAGTATTTTTTAATAGAATTTTTGTGTGGATTCCTTAGCAGAGAAGTAGAACAAGGCCATTGTTACCAAAAAAGACAAGAGAGAGTTTATTTCTGAGAAGATTCAAAAGATGTGCGACTAAAAGGAGCTTTGTGGCAGCAGGAGTCTTCCCATATCCTGCTGCATGTGCTTCCATAGCAGTGAGTCAAAATAAAGTGAAATAATTACTCTTTGGAACAGAAAGGTTACTGTTGTTGTCACACAGATTGCTGATAGATTTGCTTAATATGTGAATCTGAAGCCCTGACATGTGCAGGTGAAGGGTTATGTGGAGGAGGAAGAGGGAAAAGCTAGAATGCCATCAAGTCACTTAGCTCAGGCAGGGTGCAGGGATTTGATTACTGTTTAGGTTTATGGTGACTCTGTCTTGAAAAATACTTCCTTTCTCTCCAGGGTTTACTGCTCTGAAAGTTTTTAATGTTGGCTGCCATGGTTACAAGGAGAGTTACACAGCTGTCACCTCTGTTTAGTGTCTGGGTTCACTTCTACAAGTGATAAAGCAGCAACACAAGAAACTTTTCAGCACAGCCTGTGCAGAGAGACTGCAAACACCGTTCTGTGCCTGATGCTCTGAGTGTGTCTCTTTGCAGGCCCTCTGTGCCCAGTGCCCCCAGTGGGGAAGCAGATCCTGCAGTTCACATCACAGAGAAGAAACCAGGCTCAGCAGCACTCCAGAGACCTTCAGTCCTCACATCTCCTCTTCCTGGTAATCTGCCTCCCCTGTGTTCAAAAGTCTGGGTGTTTTGAGTGGGTGCATGTACAGTTTTATAGAGAACATCTGCATGTGCACACACATGTGCATCCTTGTGCTCCATGTGTGTGGCTTCATTTGGTGACAAGTTGCTTCTACTGGCACGTGCAGTTCCCCACATAAAAAATAAAAGCTCTGACAGTCTCAGCACCAGCTTCTTCACAGTGCTTTGTCTGTTTGTCCCAGCTGTGGTTTGGAAGGTCTCTCTGGTGTGAGTGGTAATTATTGAGGGAACATGATGTTCCCTTCTATTGCCTCTCTGCTTCCCTTTCGGCCCTGTAGCTGGAGCATGGCACTTCCCATCACATTTTGGGCCCTTAGCCATAGACAAGCTGAGAGCATTGCCACCACTCTGACTTAGTTTCTGCAGAAGACAGACAGACATCTGCTAAAAAGAGCCATCCTAGGCAGCCATGTGCATTTAGTCACGTTTTTTTCAGCAGTCTTCAGGGGGGAAAAATGGAGTCCTGGATAACATTGCCAGCAAGTACTACTGTAATACAAACTGAGAAAATGTGTCTCTTTTAGGGCTCTTGTGCCGTTTGGTTTTCTTCTTGGACTCTTTATTGCTGTTTGTGAGAAGATGGAGTTAAAGCCAAAGATGCTTTTAGGAGGATATTAGAAGTACTGAGTAAGAAAGGCAAAACAATGCTGCAGATAAGACAGCCTTAGACATGCAGTTTCAAAGGAGTTAAATTGAAAAGGGCTGGTTCTGTCCAGAATGAGATATTTTGGGCTTTTATGGACCAGCTGGAGAAAAAAGGAGCAACTTTGAGTATGACCTAAAAAACACTGACTCAGTTTTTTGGTCAATGAAAAGCTGCCAGTCCCTGCAGGCTTGCTCAGAGACAGAGAATGCTGTAAGCAGTGAGGCTGTTTCTCTAAGATAGGAGGTGGGGAATAAGCCAGATTTGCAGGGCTTGTGAAAACAGAGGTAACACTTCAGTGGAAGAAAATGTGTTTAAAAAACTTCACTGTGTTCCATATTCAGAGGCACATTCTACTTTGTGAAGGAGTAGGTAGTACTTGCTTCTGAAGATATTTGAGTTTTGAGTGATTTTAATTATGATTGATGATAGTATCCAAAAAAAAAAAAAAAATAGTTCTGCAGCGCCCCGTTCTGCCTGAGCTCTAGTGCAGTTGTCATTATTGGTGTGCTCACTCTAAAACCAGGGTAAATCAGTTGTGAAATTCTACTCAAAGAGAAAGAATCCCTTAAGTGCTTAGTCCTTCTAAGACCCAAAGATGAGGCAAGTCCAGTAAACACAGTCACATGAATACCAGCAGAGCACAGTCATTGTCTAGCTATGAAGTCTCCTAAGCTAAGTTGCATTGCAGATCATGATGACAAGTTGATGGGTGAAGAAGTTCTGGAATAGTTTATACTGAGAGAGAGAGAGAGGAAACCATACTTTCAAACTTTCTTCCTTGCAGTCCTTTCCTAGTCAATATCAAAAAGGAGTGATTGAGAGCAGACCAGGTTTTGTTTGCCACTGATTTTATGAATGTGGGAGATGTTCTTAAACTCTGGGATGAGCACAGAAAGTGTCCAGGTGTTTTGTGGAGAGGCACATGGAGGATGTGCTTCTGAAACTGCACAGCTGCCCAAAGACTGCCTGGCACTGAGCTCTCTGAAGTATTAGGTCCTGATGCATGGGAGTGTTTAATCAAAATCTCCCAAAAGATGAATTGGGAAAAACCTCCTAAAAGAAGGAGAGCATCCTGGTGTAAATAAAAACCCCTCAGTGATCTGTTTGGTTTATTGCCATGTGGATTTATGTAGCTTAAACTAAAGTTAAAGTTAACTAAAAGTCCACCCCTGCCATTGTGAGCTCATGACTGATGCAAAAATGCCCTGGCAATATTGGGGTTTGATGGTAAATTGGGATTTCAGTGGTCATCCTGCAGCTTGGAAAGTATGTGAGACAAGCTTGTTGAGCAGCTGAGTGATTTAAAAGCAAATTCTTACAGCTTTAAATCATGCAGCTGTTGAACAAGTTCTTTCTTCATTTGTCCCAACTCCATTTATGCATTTCATGACCTCTAGGTCTTAAAATGATCTTAAGCTTTCAGTCAATATCTGTATCGCAATAAATCATTTCAATTCACTACCCTTTTGGCATTATTTTAAGAACAATGGGGAAGATCAAAATGTATTTGTAAAAACCTTGTACATCTGCTAAGAATGAATATATATAATCCTGGTGTAACATTGCAGATTTATAATTCATTGTTTGCATCAGGTTAGATGTCTGTATTTTCCAGGAAAAGAATTTTTTTTTTGAAGTGTATTATTCAGTGCTGCTTTGCTTGTCTTCAGGACCTGGAGGTTTTATAAAGCCATTTCTGCTGTTTATCGTGAAATGAAACAGATATTAACAATTCAGCCCGTGAAACTTGGTGTTGTGTTTTGTTTTGTTCTGTCAGGGGACTGACAGGAAGGAAGAATATGTTCTGTACATGCACAGCAATCTTGATTAAAGGCAGTGTTTCTCTTTGCATATTACTGACCACTCTGGCTGCATCTGTTAACTTCATTTCAGGCTTTTTTGGAATCATAATGAATTTACATACAACCCTTAGTTCTTATCAGTGCTTACCCTTCACAAGCACCAAGATAATGTTGATATCAAACTGAAAATGAGGACAAGAAGATCTCATATGTCAAGAGCAGGATATAATCAAGGAAGATTTGGATAATATTAAGCTGGTTCATGTGTAGTCATGGGTTTCCTTGCTTTTTAGGCTGAGATCAGTGTAATGTGATGGCCTCCCTGCATCCCCCTTGCCATTCACAGGCTCTGTCTGTTACTCTTCTCCTATTCCTGGGCCAGTTGTGGTCCCTTTTCTTTATTCCATGTTCCACTTTCTGTGTATGCCTGCTCTTCCATAGCAGGGTACTTTTTTTCCTGTGTCAGGAATCTCTTATTTCACTACCAGACCTATGGCAGGTCTGTTCTCCCTGGATAATATTCTCTGTGTGCTCTCCAGTTCAGGTCACAACCTCGGCTGTGGCTTCTTGCCCGTTTCCTCTTTCTACCACAGGTTGTCTTGATTTGTTTTCTTCTCTGGGAGAGTCTTTTCAGAGAAATTTATGTTTGAAACTGAAAAATAAGTGGAGCTGAGGGAAGAATATTGTGCTAGAAGGTATTAATAGCTGAGGGGAGGATATTGTGCTGGAAGGTATTAATAGCAGTCATCATTTAGTTCCTACATCTCTTGCACAAGGGGTTATAAGCTGCTGGTCCTGCTCTTCTTGTGTCAGGGACTTTGTACATACTCATTTTATGCCTCTGATTCTCCAGTGTTTACTGGAATCATCAGGAATACCTGTTCACAACCTGAACACTTCTTCAAACACTGGAATGGTTGAGATGCACAGAAACACATCCAGGAAAATAGCAAAGAAACAAAATAAAGGGGAAAACCCAGTGGTGTGGTCACTATTTTATTGTCATTACAGTAGAACATGTGAACAATATTTTGCATGTTTTACATGTATAAGGGTTAAAGACAGTGACTGAGAGGTTTGACCTTTTTGTGCATCTATTTCCCTTTGTTCCATCTGTATCTGAGTCAAGTTCTCATTGTGACCTGTCTGTGTAGTTTAAGCTTGGGTCAGTTTTTCCTTTTCTGGCCATTTAGTAAACATTTGGTTTTGACCTGTGATGACCTCAGTATCAAATGGTTTTATTTGATGTTTGTAACCCCTTGCAAAGATTTAAAGGCAATAAGAGAGCTCATGCATGGTCAGTGTGTCAGCTCAACCCTTGCTGTGCACTCTGGTTCATTAAAGAGGAACAGAAATAGCTCCATGCACAAAAAGATCAGACCCATCTATAACTGACTGACTCCAGGTGAGCTTGGAAACTGAATGGCTCAGAGAACACCACACTTGCACGAGGGTTTGTTTTGGTCAGTGTTGTTTGCTGATCACTTTGTTTGCTGGAATCATTTCAGGCAGGTCCTGCTCTGCTCCCTGTGTGCCCCTGGATGAGGCTCACTCCGAGGACTCTGATGATGATGATGATGTTGTTGTTGTCCCTCCCTTGCTGCAGGTGAAGAAAAGCTACAGCCACTTTTAAGGTTTGGGAACAGGCTCTGGTGATCCTGAATTATTTGGTTCACCAACAAAACTATTTGTACCAAGATCAAGGATATCAAAGATGGAAAATGGGGGAATATCAGCCCCTTTTTAATGACAGTTCACATGATTTCAGCCACAAGTGAGTTTGATATGTTGTCTCTGCAGACTTTATGGCTAAAAGCCACTGACTGACTGTTAACATTACCCTCCTGGTACAAAGAGAGTTTGGATTTAAAAACTTAACCAAAACACTTCCGTGTTTTGTTTCACAATAAGGATTGTAAATTCAGTTGCCAAATTTAAACGAAAGCAATAAAGCCTTAAGATATTTAATGTCAAACAAAGTTTTGTTCCAGGTCAACTAAAATAATTTGTTTAATCAGAAAGTGATAAATGACATAACTCCAGTTTTTAGCCTGTGGATGCAAAGGAGTACAACTGGTATTTGTTATCTGTGATTCACTATTTAAAAAATTTACTGTATCATATTTTAATATCTTTTTTATTTTTATATTGAACATTTACAGTATGTGCAGACCTTGTAAAGGCTTTTAGAAAGCCATTTCTTTGTCATAGGGCTATTCTAGGCCCTCTGTATCATCTGGGTTTTCTTATTTATTGACCTTTTCCATGTGTGTGTATGATGATATGTGTAGTTCTGTGTTGAAATGTCTGATGACATAATCAATTTTTGGGATTTGTCAGGGCAAGTGTGTAATAGCAGGATGAAGGGATACCCTCATGAGTGTTTTTTATGCTGAAAAAGTCACAAATTATGTGTGTTTTGCAAGGTCAACTCTTAATGTATAAAAATACTTGACAGAGGAGATAGAAGTGTCTGGAATGTTCACCTGACTGCATTGCTCACACCTAATCCAGGCAGTTTGGTTTGGGAGCAGAAGGGGTAGGTTGGATTAAAGCAGAAATTAGCATCCAGAAAAAGCACTCACAGTATAATTAGCCATGGGAAGACCAAAGGCCTGATGGGCTGTTGAGGATTTAATTAGAGAGGAGGGGGGATCTTTCCAGATCTTCTCTGCAGACTGTACTTTTTTGACTGGATAGTTCCTACTGTTGCACCAACAGCCTTCAAAGACATTGAAATGTGTGTGGGTTTTTTTAAGGTGAGCTAGATAAATCATGATACTTATTGGAAGGGGAAATTAATTTCACAAGCACGTGGTGAAGGTTTTCTGGAAACTTTAATGGTTTCTTTGTCATCAAAGAGTAATAAAGTCTCCTGTAAACAGAAAGCACACTCTTAAATATAAGATTTTTATCACCTTTTCTAAATTAAAAATCAGTCACCACTGTTTCTCAGAATACCAATAAGTCAGGGCTGTCTCAGTTGTGTGATTTCATTGAAGCACTATCTGAGGCTTATCATAGTTTGTGCCAGTACTTGGAGCCAAAGAGGAAACTGGATGGCTGCAGCACAATGCAGCTGATTTCATTTAATCCCATCGGTGGAAATGCTGCCTGTGCTATTTCCAAAGGCAGTTTTGGGAGCTCTCCATACCCAAAGCAGTCTGAAGAATGTCATTTGCACTCCCACTGGGTAAATTTTTCCTGCTGGTGCTTTGGTCACATGACTGTCATCTGCAGGAAGGATAAAAAAAAATATTCATAAAAGAAAAGGGATAGAATCCTTCTGGTAGAAGCTGGTGTCTGTTTCCTTCTTTTTCTAGAAGTCAGGTTAAGAAGGGTCATTTTGGTGGATGGAAGCAGTGCTGTACTGAGTTGTTGTGTATAATATTTCAGGTCTGTAACTGTGACTGTGTCATGGATCTCTCCAGAGAGTAACCAGAGATGAGGTCTGGCACATTAAAGGGAGAGAGTGTAATGTGTCAGGACCAGGGCTGATACCAAATACCTGCCTGGCTGTCATCCTGTAGGGAGATACTGGGGCAGCAAATGCAATAAAGAAAACATTCTTTTACTTTCCTGTGCTGTAATGAGCAGTAGGACAGTATTAGGAAGCTGATACAGAGCAGAAGGGCTTGTCTTTGAGCTGAGCATGTGACCATGACTGTCAATAGACAAATTCTGGGATAAATGGGAGATAGGACCTTGGGATGACCCAGACAGGCAGAAACCAGGGTGAAAAGGAGCAGGTGTTTTCTGGGGTGAATCAAAATGTGCCTAAAACTTTCTAAATTTGGGGGTGCTATCTCCCAGCTGTCAAAAATCTGATACTAACCTTGAGATGGCCTTCAAACTCATATCTTACTTTGGAAGATAATTATGTGTTCACTACACATCAGGAGTTTGGTGTGGTACAGTAGGAAGAGAAACCTGCACAGTATTAGCCTTAGGTGTTGTTCTGTTGTACACTGTGATGGAGTGGCTGTACAGTGTGTTGGAGTGGCTGACACTAGGTTTCATTCTGTGGTTATCTATCTGCATGCCATCACCCATAAATCTGGGAAGAAGCGTGGCACAAAGAAGGAAGAAAAAGTTAATTTTTGAATAAATGGCATTTTTCCTCAACAGGGAGCTGAGGACAGTAAAAATCAGTGTGGCTCAAACCTGCCAAGGTAGGCCCAATACAAATACACTTTCTGAAAAACACCTCTGTAGAAAGCCCTGGATACCTTGTGGGGGTGTCAAGGTCTTGAATTAAAATTAAACTCCCCTGTATCCTGTGTAATCTAAAAGCACACTTTCCATTCTGTCGATATGGAATAATGTTGCTGACTTAAAACCTTCTGCAGTTTGCAGCAGTGTTAGTTAGAGATTGTGTGTGAGTGCAGAGATCTGAGTTTAATGGGACCTTATCTCTCTTGATCTCTTTTTGCCCTTAAGTGCCTTTGCCTGTAAATCTTTACTGAGGCATCAAGACCTGAAAACTGTATTGTTTCCTGCATAGCTCTAAAAATAATCCCTGCACAGGCAACTTCTAATGTAGTCAAAATGGAAAAGGATTAATCTTGGCATATGAGAGCACCATTAATTTTTATGATCTTTTTAATATTTAGAACTGTACAAGTTTTTTATATAATTTATTTTGGGATCTTTGAAAAGCTAAAACAATTGCAATGTATTTTCTTTGAATGGTTGAATTTTGAAATAAAGTTTATAACCGAATGCTGATGTGTTTGTTCTGGTGCTGTATTTTCATTGCCTCTCTGGTCTCTGCTGCACTCTCCTGTTTTCTCTTTGCACATGGGCTGACCTTTTATCCCTGATTTCCTGCGTGGACAGTAATAAGATAACTGAAACATGTAGGGTGGGAAATTTCTTCTTAGTGCAGGTTCAAGGTTGTCCCATCAGGAATGAGCAGTGTTCCTGACCAAAGCATGGTGGAACTGAAAGAGCTGGTGGGGTTTTTACCTTACAAAACTGGTCTGGCAGCAGCAGAGGGAGAGCAGGAGACTACAGAGTTCAACAGTTTACTGACAGTGCATCTCCTCACCTGGGTTATTGTTGCTATTTTTGAAGCTCTGGAAGGAGCTGGGACATGTGCATTCCTTTCTAGGTCCACAAAAAGCCTTTAAGGACTCCCCAAAGAAGCCTTATGCTGGTTAATGGAAATAGAAGACCCTGTTAGCTGCTGTGAAAACGTGGGAATCCTGCAGTCATCCTCCTGTCAAGCAGAGTCCTTGGTGTAGGACTACAACAGCTATGAGAGTACAAGATGAGACAATCTTTGTTGGATGATTATCTTAATTAAATTTCACTCTTTTTTTTTTTTTTTTTTTTTTTTTTTTTTATTCTTTCCTCTCTGATCTACTGGCATATTCTCTGGATTTCTTATGAGAAACTTAAATTTTAAATCTTAAACGCCAGAGGTAATCCATGAGGCATGAATGGAAAAATTTGGTATTATTTCTTGGAGCAGACTAGTCTTGAATTCAGTTGAAAGCAATTAAACATTCACACTTAGTTATATTAAGCCATAATTTGTCTGTAGCTGAAGTTGGAATGCCCTTGACTCTTGCAAGCTTTGCAGCATCTCTCTGTGGTAGGTTTGTCAGCTAATGAATTGCTTTCCTCATACAAACTTTTTAAGAGGAGAAAAGTTTAGTTCAACAGGCGTCATTAAGACCTGCAAAGAGCAAAATTTCCATGTTGGACTCCAGGTTTTTGGGGAAGGATTTTCAGGCGTGGTTGGTGGTCAGTTCCTCTGACGTTTCCTGCTGTTTGCTGAAGTGCTGCTGTGCCAGTGGAGGCAGTGCTGACATCCCCTGCCCTGTTTTTGGTGTGTGTTTGGCACATTGGTTCCACGTGCTGCTCAGTGCTCAAGGAATATCCTTGAGCTGTGAGTGCTGCTGTGTTCTCAGGAATTACTCTCTGCTGTTGTCCACTGCCCCTCCCTGCCTGGCTCTCCCAATTATCCTTTTCAAACCTGAGCATTTGGACTCCCCCTGCTCTCCAGGACAATGTTTGTGCTGTTCCCCTCACCAGAGCTGTGTCTGGACCAATGTCCCAGCTCAAGGTGTTGCTCAGGCTGTCCCAGTTCCCCTCTTTGGGATGGTTTTGCCTCACAGGCACATTGCACTGGGTAACCCCTTTAGGGCTTCCAGTGCTGGTAGTGTGAACAGAGGGGTCGTAAAATCTTTGCTCAAAATGGTCTGGGAAGAAGGAGGAGGGACATCATGGGATGTCTTACTTCCCTCATTATCAGTCAGACAATCCCACACCCAGATCCCATTCCTCTCCCCCCCTCAGCCCATCAGCTCTGCCTCAGCCATGTACCACAGCTTGAAAGTCTCTGCTGTAATACGACTTCAGGGATGAAATACTGTAAAATCTGTCACTTGGTTACAGTGCTGCTCTAACAAAAGGCTGTGCTTGAATGGCCTCTAGGTATCTGCATGGAAAATTAGAGGAGCTTTTAATGAATAGGATTGACCCTGAGTGTCTGTAGTACAAGTTACAACGTTCTGCACAAACATTGCTTTACATTGCCATTATCGAGCAATAATCCTTATTTGGAACTTATACAAATTGTGGCAAAACCTTCTATTTATCTAACCTGGAAATTTTTCCTGAACAGGCTCTCTATAATGTACTCAGAGAATTGGCAGTTTTCTTCCCTCCCTCGGCAGATATTTAATAGCCATGTATTGCATTTCCATGCTAGTAAACCTTCATTATTATACAAAATGTACCAGAATGTTATGAAGAAATACCTTAAATAATTAAATAGAAATGAAGAGTGACAAAACAAACGAACAAAGTGCAATTTGAGCTGTGTTATTCTTTCCTTTTTATGTTCACTTATTTGCTAATTTGCTGAACTTACTGGACTGCAGTGGGTCTTGCTGTGATGAGAGAGAGTTTGCCAAGTTCCTTTGTAATTGTTTCTTTGCAATTAACTAAATAATAGAATGTTCTCTGTGTAGCTCTCTGGGGAAAAGAGCGGGCAGGTGCTTTTGCAATAGGATTTCCACATCTTCCACCCATTTCCCTAGAACTCAGTTGAAAAAGACCCGTAAAACATGAGAGAGAGAACACTGCCTCAGGACTGGAAATGAGAGAATTAACCCTTGATTATTGGTTCTTTCAGTTGGCTGAAATCTTTTTTTTTTTTGCTTGTCTTGGTAGTATAAACCTGAAAGTCCCTGGCAGGACATCAGAGGAAAGTCATTAAAACCCAAGTTATGTTCCTGCCTGCAGATGCCTCCACTCGGGGAAAGTCCTTCAAGCTGGGAGGAGAAGTCAGCTGGGAAGATCCCTGGCAAGGTGGCTTTGCTGGGAGAGCAGAGGCTGGAGGCTGAGCTGTCATGGAAGGGGCAGCGATGTCTGGGGAAGGCTGGAGAGCAGCCCTGGCTTTGTTATTTCCTTTGACTTTGAGCAGAAAATTACAGAGGAAGCCCTGGGAGGAGAGGAAGGGTGATTTTAATGGAGGCACAGTTTAGCTCAGCGGGAAGGAGGCACGGCTGGATGGAAGGGCAGAGTTTATGGAGCGGCAGAGTCAGAGGTGTGGCCCCACAGCCCAGGCTCGGTTCTCTCGGTGACCTCCCCCTGACCGCCGGTAATTTAGTCCCTGTCTCAAGAGGGTAACTCATCCATCTGCTGCCACTTGGAGCTTTTTTCTTCTCTTTTTTTTTTTTTTTTCTTTTTTTTCTTTTTTTTTCTGTATTGTTGGCTAAAACCTTTTGTAGCACATATTAGGTTTGACAGTCAGGGGAAGACTCCTTGCTCCACGGTATATTAAAAGCTGAATTATTTAATTTCATAGTGAATCAGAAAAGCCAGGGGTAGGAGATTGCTATTTTAAAAGGTGCTCTCGTTGCCACTTCAGCAGTAGGGATGTCTGGAATCAGGAGCTTGTGAAGAGTGAAAAATGCTGCATTTCTCTCTGCAGACTGCCTGGTGGTCTCAAGAGGATGGAGGAGAGCACTGGCTGCCTTGTTTTGGAGGTCTAAACCAGTCTTTTTATCCTTGCTGTCTTTAATGTGGAACGTTTCTCATCTGCCTGTTTTGTCCAGTCATTTTTTAGCAAAGCCACTGTCAGAGCAAGTTAGCAAACACTAATACAGCTCTTTGGGTTACTTTTCAGCAGGATTACCAGTGAACAAGCTGACATTTGCAGTTTGCTTTGCTTGACTGTGGAACTGCTTTCCATGCAAGGGTGATTTACTGTTAGATTTTATTCATGGGATATCACGACAGTGTCTCGTTTGTTCGTTTGGCTTTGGCGAAACAGAGTGTACCTCTTTGTGTGGAAGGAAAAAAAGGCTGCTGTAATCTAACCATGAGAGCCTTGATAACTGTCTTATCATGTAATCAAGAGTTACCTGAACAGGATCAAATGAGAGATGCTAAACATCCAAGAATTGGAGATATTTCTTTGTGATGAGGTACAATGGGCTGAAATGCCGTGGAAAGCATGGCTAGTGCTGCATCCTGTGGTTGGTCTCTTATTCCTCAGTTGCTGAATCCATTCTGCTCTTCATTTTCCCATATCATTATAAATAATTGTGGGGGAGAAATGAAAACTGTTGATGCCTCTGTTTCTCTGTAATCCCCAATCCTCATTCTGCTGTAATTTAATCCAGTTGTTCCAGCAGCAGGAGGCTGAGGAGAGGCATGCACACCAGCACTGCTGAGCTGCTCCCTTTCCCAGTCACCCCCAGCCCTGGAGAGTGCCTCGAACACCCACCCCCATGGAACAGCATCCAGCTTTTCCTGTCATTTATTCCAAAACCTTTTGTGCACTTTGGTTTACATCAGCCCCTTCAAACAAGATCTCCTGGCTGCATCTTCTGTCTCTTGTCCATCACATGCTGACAGAGGTGCTTGGACTTGCAGCCTGGTGAGAGTTTTGTGTCCATCCAGAGGCTGCAGTTACATCTGCAGGACAGATTCCAACCTTGAGCTTTTTAGCACCAAATTGCATAAACTCTGTGTCAGAGTTTACACAGAGATCTCTTGCTCCCAGCCAGGTCCCTCTGCTCTGTGTCTTTGGGTTGTTAGAACTGGAGGTGAAATATGTTAGACCGTTGGCCCTTGAAATAATTCCTTCTTCATCCTCATCAGTACTGTGAAAAAAATGAAAATAATATGGAAAAAAAAAAATTGGCTGATGTTCAACTGTCCTGCAGAAAAATAAACCCTTTTATTGGAGTAAGCTGGAGGGAGTTGAGGTCTTATATCTTGTACCCTTGTATATCTTGTACTTGTGCACATTTCACACAGCACATGGCTTTGAACCCTCTGACGTGGGTCTTAATGCTATTTGTGAGTGATAAGATTTCTTTTTAGCTGTGTTGGTAATACTCATATGAAAATCCCATCCTAGTCAAAAGCTATTGAAGTTAATGTTATATTTCAGAACATCAGCAGAAATACATTTATTTGCTTCTAAGGGGTTAAATGGCCCATTTTAGCATTTTTGCTCTCCTTATTTATGAAATGCATCAGGCAAGACAACTTGTAAAGCACGAAATCCTGGCTGCATTTGGGAAAAGGAATAAAGTAATATTTGCAAAAGAGGTGTCTCCATAATGTCTACTGATCTGCCACCCTTTAGGAGAAAAAAAATGTTGGTGTTGCCCTTTTTTTTTCCAGTGAGATACACAGCACTCCAATATTTTCTAAGTTTTCATGGGCCATCACGGTTTCTAATTGTAAACAGATGAGAGTTTCTCAAGCCTGCAAGACCTGGAAATCATTTGCCTGAGGTCTGTTAGAGGACTGGATGGTTCTTTTTTCCCTTGCCAACTCCAAATTATGTTGAGTGGTATTTAAAAGACAATGCTTTGAGCTATCAGCAGTGGGTGAGGTGTGCTGCAGCAGGGCTGGGATGGGGACATGGATGGAGAGACTGAAGGTCTGGGACATGCTCTGAATAGACTGGCCAAGTTTAGGAGCTCCTGCATTAATGCTGGGCCACACTGCCTGCTTACAGCAAGAATTAAATTATTCATTCTATTCCTTTTAAAAGAAAGCAGCAAATATTTTTATATATTTCAATTGCAACAGGAGCAGTGCAGTCTTTGTAATAAAGTGAATGAATTTGGGATTGCTGCTGTTTATTGTTATCTTTTCTATTTTACCTCACAATCCCAGCATTATCCAGAATATTTATGTATTTACTTGTTTCTGACATGATCCCCTGAGAAGGTACACTCATCTTTTTTACCTTTTACCTAAAAATACTTTCAGTTCTGTTTAGGAAGAAATGAAAAAACCTTTCCCATTGGGTCAGAGTCTAAACCTTGGGAAAATGGTGTGTGAGTGGCTCTGTGGGGAGCCCAGCACAAGCACAGCTCCATGGTGTTACGCAGTTAGATGCTGTCACTGCTGAAATATTCAGGTGTTTAATTTATGGCTCTGATTTATGATGTCATCAAAACAAGCTGAGAGTTGTAGATCCCTGCAAGGTGATGAAGCAACACACTGGCTTTGGGTCAGGGTTTGGATGAGGCCAAACCTTTGCCTGCAGAGAAGGGTGGAAGCTGAACCAGAGCACTGCATATCTCCATGGAACAGGTGGAGGGCAGACTTGGAAATCACACAAGAGGCTGATCCATATCTTTAGACATCTGGGTACCTTTAGAAATTTCCCCCTGAGTTTTGGGCAAACCAAGGCAGGCTGGGGCAGTCAGTGCTAGGGAACAAGTGCATCAGCTGGTGAAGGCATCAGTGTCATCAGTGGCACCAGGGGCTGGAATGTGCGGAGTGGTTGGGCTTACTTTGGGGTTACTTTGGAGAGAAAGGTGTTAGTGTGAGGGGTGGGGATGTGGTTTGATGCTGGATGTGGACACCTACCCTCTGCCACACGTGGCCCTGTGCCCAGCACCACAGAGTCACAGAGTCGTAAGGTTGGGAAAGACCTCCAAGATCACCAAATCCAACCATCAACCTGGCACCATCACCATGTTCTCTACTAAACCATGTCCTCAAGTGCCTACCTGCACATTTTTTTGAGGTGTTGAGAGATTCCAAGACTTTGTTCAAATCATTATTTTATTCTTTTTCCCCTTGTGCTGTCACACAGTGAGAGAGGTCTCCTTAATGTTCACCTGTGCTCCCGTTGCTGCCATTGCCTTGTGTGTGCCCAGCCAAGGGAGTGCTGGATTAACATCCTGCCCCTATAAACTATTCAGGGAGAGCAAACTTGTTGCCTCTGGATCTTAGGATGGGCGTTGAGACGGACTCGAGAGAAACCAACAACAAGTGACTTTATGACTGCCTTTACTACTTAGAGTGACACAAACCGCTTCTACTGCGCTGGCTTTTCGGCTAAATCCAAAGCGCACCTTCCGCTGTTAAAACTGCGGGGCCGCCCGTGTGAGATGCACAGGAAATTTATCGGATGGTCGGAAAACAAACAATCCCGCGGCGGGGGCTCGGGGCCCGGCAGCGACCCCCGTTCCCGGGGGAGCCATGCGGGGCCGGGCCGGGGCGGAGCGGCGGCGGCGGCGCCAATGGGAGCGGGCGGGNGAGCTACTCGCCGCCCTGGTGGGTGAGCCTGCTGCACCGCCTGCCGCACCTCAGCCTGCGCTGGGAGCTCACCTCCGCCGACTTCCGACCGCACGACGCCGAGTACCAGCAGGTGGGTCCGCCCGGGGCCGCGGGTGTGTGCGGGATGCGCGCCCCCGGCCGTGCGGGGCAGAGGGAGCGGGGGCTCGGCCCGCCTGGAGGGCGGAGGAGGAGGAGGAGAAAGGGGCGTGCGGCCCCCGCTGGGGCTCCCCGGGTGGGTGTCTGTGGGTGCCGTGTGCCCCTCGCTCCGTGGCCGTCGCACGATGGGCAGGTGCCCCCGCAGCGCCGGGGCAGGCGGGGTCAGGGGTGTCGCTGGCGGGGCTGGGGCGGGAGGTCACCGACCCCGGCGGGATGGGCAGCAAGCCCGAGCTGCCCCCAGCCTGCCCGGAGCCCGAGCTCTTCTTGGGAGAGGGTGAAATTATAGACTGATAGAATCACTGAGGTTGGAAAAGCCCTCCAAGATCAGCGAGCTCAACCTTCGGCCGAATCTCACCGTGCCCACTGACCCACATCGCGACGCGACCCGGGAACGGGGCAGGGGCCAGCCCTGCTGGGTGGCCCGGCCGGGTCCCAGCGCTGCCCAGGCAAAGGCACTGTCCCGGCCCGGTGCCCCTGGCCCGGTGCCCCTGGCGTGCCTGCAGCCCCCCATGGGCTGTGGCAGCCCTGGGCAGGCTCTGCTGACCGTCCCTATTGATGCCGCCAGCCCCGCAGCGAGGCCAGCAGTGCCTTTCCAAAACCGGCTGCCTGCCTGCTGGAAAACAGATGACTTAATGCACGAGAGTGGCGTTAGCATCAAGTGCACAGGAGGATGCTCGCAGAATACTTGTGTGCAGCTTTTTTTTTTTTTTTTTTTAATGCTGCTTAGCCTGTATCCTGTGCTTGGCTGGCTGGGCATATAATTAAAATGATTGTGGAGTGAATCTGTGTGCTCCAACATCTGTGTTCTCTGCTGTCATCTTGGAACAGAGCTGCAGTGACTCTGCTGCCTCGTTTTGCCACGGTCTCTGGTTTTGAAAACACCATTTTGCTTTTCTGAACATACTTGCAGTGTCCTATATACACAGCCTGCTATCATGCACACAGGCATGAAGGCTAAAGCATCTAAGCAGTTCTTGTTTATCCTAGAAGTAGAAGGTATTAGAAAGACTTTAGGAAGCAGTGTGTTTTGGCTTTTTGTTCTAAACAGATGAACAGATCTGAGCACTGAAGCTAGAGCAAAATGTGAGAGATGTATTTAAAGAGCCATGGGGAGATACAAAGAAACATCTTTATACCAGTAAATCAAAGGGACTTTTGAGTAACTTTGTATTTTGAGGCTTCAATTTGTTGATTTGTTTTAGTTCCCCTGGCTTAGCAGAGTTCAAGATGGCCACATGCAGATGTAACGCTGCACAGCAGCTGAACTGTATTTCCATGACCTCAGAGGGTAGCTGCCTTTAAAACAAGGGATATGCGATCTTGGAGATCAGAAGTTAAGAGTTCATTGAAAGATCTTCTTGGGAGTGTGTTATCACGAAATAAGCACTTGGCGACCTTTTGAATAGACAGCAGATGTACCAGTTTTCACTCAAATTGCTTAAAAGCATTCCTAGCAATAATCTGGGGTTGTGTTTGTTTGTCAGATAATTTTTCTACAGTAATCACATTCCCAGTTAAAGCCTTCTGCTATTCTCCTCCTGTGTAGCTGCCTCCCCTCCCCTGATGACATTAAGGACTTCTTGCACAGCACTCAATGGCCTTGTAAGTCTTAACATCAGCTGGCAAGAAAACACCTTATCAAATCCAAACTCGAATGTCTGGATTTACTGAGGAGTAATTACATCAGGAGGATGATGTGAGCAGCAGCAGCAGCTTTGCTGGTTTTGGGGTTGGTGAGGGGTAGCAAGCAGGCTCCAGCACTGCAGCCTGTGCTATCAGTGCTGTGGTTATGTAACCACGCTGCTGTGGCTCTGCAAGTTGACTCTGGAGTTCGTAGGCACATAGATTAATTCTGATGCAGTGAAACAGGGAAACTTAATCCAGGGCTGGGAACTGTAATGCTAAATGCTCTCTTGTGCTTTCAATGCTTCTGAAGGCCTTTTGGTTTGAATTCTAGTTTTTTTTAATGAATTTGCACCTCTTGCTCTGTTTGCAGCATGTACTGGCATTGTCTTCCCTTATCTTTAGGAACCTTTCATATTTAACATGTGAGGTCATATACATCCTCAAAATTAGGAAGTCCATTTTTTCATTTTAACATTGGCTTATTTTTCTTTACTTTGTAGGTCTCACTGGCACAAATTGTGTATATTTCTGTTTTCTCTTCCATTAGTGATTGCTACTCTGATTCTTAAATATGAACTGTTAAACTGCACACTACATTTGATTTCCCCAGGGGCTGAGGAGAGGTCAGTGAGGGGATGCTGGATGAATTTTATGGGGACAGGTAAGAGCAGGGTGTCCCTAGCTGCAGTAAGGAAGGATTCTCTTTGCTAAACTACATGACTCCAATTCATCAGGTAGCTGGACTGTTGTCATAAATAGCCAGACAGCTGGGCTCAGTGTCCAGTCCCATTCTGATGTGTTTTGAGGAAGGAAGCAATGTACCCTTCCTGATTCTCCACTGCTTCTCTAGAAAAGATTTCCCAACCCATGACCATTGAAAAGCAGCACTTTCCTTATAAAACTCTTTTCTTTAGTAACCTTTGAGTAAACACCCACCTGTTTCTTGTACTCGTGCTTCGATGACTGGCTTTGAAATTGTGCATGAACCAAAAATCCCACTCCAGCAGGAAGTGGAATGCAGTGGCTTGGGTTTGCATGCTGTCCTGTCACTTGTTGCAGTGCCACGTGCTGCTGCAGGTGAGGAGGCTGCTGCCTGAAGAGGCTTTGCACCTCTGCCCAGCCAGGATTAGTGTAATGCCAAGCTGCTGTTCCCCTGGAGCAGCAGAGTGATTGTGCCCTGAAACCTCCCTGAAGGCAGGCAGATAAGCACACGCTGCCAGTCTTTGAAGTCTTGGTCTTTGTTAAGTCTTCTGGGACCCTGGGTGATGGGAAATGTCTAGCAGGATGTAGATCCAATGGCTGGTCCTGCTGTTGTGTCCCAAGTAGCCCCTTGGCCAGCAGGGATGCCTGCTGTGCTCTGGGCTGTCTCAAGGCTGCTGCAGCCATTGTGTACCAACCTACCGGGGCTTCCTCCTTTTGTCTGAGAGCATGAGAAATGCTCATGGCAGTGCTGCTGCCAAGGGCTGACATCAGTGCAGCTGCAGGTTTTGGCTGCATAACTCCTTCACCTGAGCCGGGCTCTAAAACACTCTCTCTTGGTATTACTTTACTCTTTATCTTCTCCCACAGCATATCTTGTTGTATTAGGTTAGGCCAGTGTGTGTGAGTGTGGAGGAGCAGAACAGATCCTTCCCCTCTGGACTAGATTGTTTAAAAATGTATGTGTATCCTGAAGTCCTTCAGATGCTCTGCTTCTGCCACAAGAAGCAGTACCACCAGTTGCTTTCTTTTTCTGGGGGAATTGAGGTGAATCTCCATGCAGAATGAAGGTTGTGATCCTTCTTCTGCAGGGTTTGGCATGCTGGTGAGTCCTATCAGAGCTGCTTGCAGGACTTGCTCCATAGTCCTCCCTACAGAGGATCTTATCAGACCAGTTCTTTTCCTAATCCTCCCATGAATCATTGGGGTTGAAAATATCTTGATATGAACAGCTTTGTTCTGGCTGTATTCTCATCTGAGTCATACTGCAGTGCTCTGCAAAGCCTTTTCATTGTGTAGTGAGTCACAAATTCTAGAGTGAAGGGAATGTAAAAATGGAGCAGAGCTCCTGTTCCTTCTGGCAGCACCATGCTAATACCAGTTCAGGTGTCCCTGCCTTTTGCTGCTGATCAAATCATGATGATCTTACCAGTACTGTCCACTTACTTTCCAGTTCAATTGCTTGGCCCAGTGAGATGTTCCTGAGCCTGCTGCTGTCACTAGTTTAATTTGTTGAGCAATGTAAGTACTCCTACTTGTGACTGACTTAGCTGCATGGCATTGAATTCACTTTCTTTCTCAGGGTAGAGTTGGTTAAGAGCCTTGAGGCAGTGTGGAGGTCAGGTGCTGGAAAGAAATAGAAAAGCTGAATAGCTTTGTAATAGAGCACAACAACAGGTAATGGGATATCAGCTGCAGTCGGGGTGTCTGTGTACTGACAGAAAAGGAGACAACAGCTCTGGAGTCTGACTGTGGGCTGAGAAAAGCACTGTGAACAGTGAAGGAGAAAAGAGGCTGTAAAAGCTAAGCCAGGAGCACTTTGGAGTTTCTGCTTTTTCTTCATTGCTGGAAACTAGCGATGTTGACACAAACCTGTGTAAACGCATAGGTTATGTGTGAGTCAGGCTAGAATAAAGAAAAACTCTCCAGCATCTTTGAAACTCTTCCCTTGCACCACTTCGTGCCTTCTCAGTACGAGTCAGAGCTGCAGATGCATGGTTAGTAGGTGTAATGGCAGCTGTTTGTGCTTTGGAAGATGACTGATGATTGATTCACACCAATTAAGATGCAGAATCGTGCTGAAGGAGGCAGTGATAAGAGCAGGGACATGCTCTAGTCCTTGGCCTGGTGATGCTCTACTCAGTGTTGTCACCCAGGAGTTTCCTATCATACATCTGTCAGTGCTTTCGTGTAGTAATGTTCTTTTTCTCCCTCTGTACGTGTGCTGAGAAGGGATCCAGCAGGGAAAGGTGCTGTGTAAGCCCAATGATCCTTCCCCTTTTTTTGGCTTGCAGACTCTAATCCAAGGCATATGTGTTTGAACCCATAGCCAAAGGTTCAGCAAGGAATTAATTCTGTCAGGTACTTTCTGGCTCTGTGAGGCTGTTTTCCTACACATAACAGCTAATGTCGTCTTTGGAAGTATTTCTTGGCTAGAGAAACATGATGGAGCCCAAACTGCCAAAAAACTTGGATTATAGAGATTGTTTTAGAACTTCCTCTACTGTACTGGCATCTTATTTCAATTTTGAAACCAAGAGTCTTTCTGTAAATTGGAAACATGTGCATTAGTCAAGTTGGATGACGTGTTTTTGTCTAGTTGGCTCGAAGTCAGAGGGTAATGTGCCTTTCTTAAAGGGGTTGGACTGAAGGTTTCTTTCTTTCAAGAATAGATGGACCTCTTCCAAGGTCTGGTCAGCTATCCTGCTGTAGCAACAGTTTGCTCATATTTCCAGAAAGGTTAAGTGACCCCTGTTAGTAGACTCCAATGTTTTCTGATGAAATTGAAGTTGTTTTGATTTTTTTTAAGAACTGCTGGTAAATTCCCTCTTCCCTTTACTCATCAGTGTTGGCTGCATGAGTAACCATGCAGTAATGCCTCCTATCAGCAAACTGGTGCTGTGCTCTGACTCTTCTGCCTTTGATTTGGAAGAGCTTTTTCTGAGGAGCTGCATTACAATGAATCACCAAAAATGGAGAACCAAGGCAACTTTTGATGGCTGATTTTTACCAAAGGTAGATATAAAATGTTTTCTGTTGAGCATTCATCCAGTCATGCAGCAGCATATGGTATACAGAGGGGAAAAAAGTCCACCTTTGCCAGCTTTCTGTCTGCAGCCTGGCTTTGTTTTGCTGACCCATGCTGTGCTGCCACGTTTTCAGATGGTCTCCTGAGATCTGACAGTTTCTGGAAAGGCTGGCTCTGGATTACCTTACTCTAGTCAAAAAAAGTAACTGTTCTAAATGCATGGTTTTGCCAGAGTACACAGGGGTAAAAGGTCTTGGAGAAATGCAAAACATCTTGTGGTGCACGGAGGAAAGGAGATGCAGGTGAGTAGGCAAGGATGTAAACCATCCTTCCTCTGGGTAGGATCCCAGAAGTATTCATCCTGCACAGAGAAGATGCTGGTTCCCAGGCTGCTGAGCTTCCCAAATGTGTCTTAAAGACACATTTATGGAGCATGTGGTGCCCTGAAGGAGCCATGCTGGTCTCAGCTGGAAGGGTAGAAGCAGAGTTTAAAACATGTCTGGTTGTGGTGGCCAGCCACTGGCACCCTGGTGCTGCTGCACCTACACAACATTTGTCTTCCTGAGAATGCTCCATTTTTATCCACATGAGTGGAACACCATATGACTCCTGGTCTGCAAAACCTGATCTCCAGTAGTCTGGAGAAAAGGGTAAGCAAATTCAGTTCAGTCTTACCGTGCCTTGTCTCTTTTGCTCTTTTCCCCTTTGTGCCTTTTTTGAGCAGAGGAACGTCTGTGGTCTCCAGGTTAACAAAGCACCTTTGTTTAAATGTTGATCCAATAAAGCAAGCAGTGCTTAAAGCAGCTGTTGGGGTGGATTTTTAGTGTTCTTTATTTTTCATTATTAGGGAAAGTGAGAATTTCTCACCCAGAAGAACATATCCCATTAGGCATGACTCTGGAGATTAAGGGTAGGAAGTCAGGTGCTTTCTCTGACTTAATCCCAAGGCTCTGAATGTGGATTAAGGGGCTGTGCCACAAGTCTTCTTGATCTCTTACTTGTATTTTGGGATTATATTTATTTTGGAACATGTAAACAAACACCTGTCTATTGAATATGAGAGAGAAAGTTATGGGCCTGTGTCCCATCCATTTTCCTGCCATGTGCCTTCAGAGCAGAGAGCTGGAGGAACAAGCACCCTCCAGTCTCTTGGGATTTCTGTCTTTTTTCCTGTTCTTTCTGTTTGGTTTGATTTTCCTCTCCTTTCTCTTCTAGACAAGGCTAATTTTACACCTCTTCTCCTGCTCCCCTTCCCCCAGCAGTGCTTGCTGATGGAAAGGGTGAAGTCCAGAGTCGATGATGTTTGTGCTGATGACACTGTGCTGTGGCACAGCTTGGCGGTCACCCTGGTGTGACCCTGACCCCCTCCAGGGGACACTCCTGTGCCCGTGAGGATGAGTGTGCTGAAGGCCCCAATGATGGTCAAAGCTTCTCCTGAAGTCATTCTTTCACAGCCTTTGATGTCGAGTGAATTTGCTTGGGTGTTGCAAGCAAGCAGTGAGTAAGGTGGTGCTCACTCTTAATTTTTTTAGGGTGGAGGGGAGTCAGCACCTTATTTGCATTAACTTCTTGGTGACTGTCAGTCCTGTCCTTGTTTCTGTTTTAACTTCCAATAGTAACTTTTCCACCAGTTATAGTGAGATTTCCCATTCCCCTTGAGCGAGTGGGAGAACTTGGCTTGTTTTCAGCTGAATGTGATTCCCATAGCTGGGGGAAGGGATGTGATGTTTGGGAATTTATTTGCTCTAAGATTCAGATGAGACCTGAGTAACTTTGGAATATATCAGGATTACCTACTGTACTGAACCTCAATTCTCACTTTTAAGGTGTGATTAAGACTCATAATACACAGGGACTTATTAATGTATGCTGAGGAAATAATAACAACAATAATAATAACAATAATAATATCCGAGCCCAGCAACTTTGCTCTCTCTTGGCAAGGCTGTCTGCACTTTCTGGGTATGTCATCCTACCAGTTCTTTGTTTGTTGCTCATGATGATGATTAACAAGACAGATGAACTAAAATCAAGGAGGATCAAGTTCATGCAAGACTTCTAGTCCTGGGGATGCATTCATATGATAGTCTGAAAAAAACAAAAAAACTCATCATTGTTAGAATTCCTCTCCTTTCCTCCACTTCAAGGGGTGACTGATATGTTTCAGTGTTGAAAAACTAGCAATTGTTTACACTTATTCTCAAACAAGAAATTATTTTTGCTGCATGGTGGAAGGGTCTCCAGGTATTTAGTGTATAGTAGCTGTGGGGCAGAGCCATGCTAATGCTATTTTTTTTTTCTGTATTAGATAAACTGGGAAAGAGCAAAACACAGAACACTTTAATGTTGCAAAAGCTGTTATTTCAAACTTTTTTTTTTTTTTTTAGATTTCTGCGTAATGAGCCACTTATAGTTTTTGAGTCTGATCTTGTAATTGTGAGCTTTAGGGTTTGGTAAGCTGCAAATGTGCACGTTTTTGCAAAGTAGTCATTTGTGTGCTAAGGCTGCAAGGCTATTTTCTTGCGAGAGGAAAGAAAAGTAGGTTAGCGTGCAATCCATGGCCACAGCAGTTGGTGTGACTCAGGCACGATATTTGTGCCATTCCCTTCTCCAAGCGCTGGGATGCGAGGGTAACATTTGCAATAATGTGTGCTTTCACATGCTTATCAAGCTGCTTGCTTCAGCAGATGTAATGTGTGCCAGCCCTCTTTGAAGTTATTATTTTAACAAGTGAGCGGGTTTTGGTCAATGGTAAGAGCAGCATTGAAACCATCCAGGGAAAGAGCTGACACTCCCCTCCACCTTCGCTTAAACTGGAGCTGCACCCCCGGATTGCGATTTCCTCGGTCACTCCTAAATGCTTTTTCTGGCTGATACGGCTCAGAATGGTGCCACACGTGCATATGCATGAAAGCCCTTTGTAGTGTGAAATTAGGGATGAAAGATATTGCTAATCAGCCCTAACAATGTGGGACTTATTCCCGGACGAAGGGAAGAGGGAATGTGGGGAATGGATGTTTCACGAATGTATAACACATTCAGACGCGTTGTTATGCCAGTGTTGGTGTCTGTGCACGGACGCCCTTTTCAGGCTGTAAAATGCTGCTGTTCATGCGGGGAATTTAAAACAAGCCTTCTATTCAACGCCGAAATTCAAAATAACGCCAAAATCCAAATGGAGGCACTTGAGTTGCATAATAGTGTCTGTTACAAGGAGGCCTTGGTGCAGTAGATGATGTAATGCTCCTTAAGATAAGGCTCAGGCTGGGCATGGGGAAAAAGGGAAGACAGTGTCAGTGACAGAGCCATTAAAAGTATTGCTAATGGTATCAAAGCTATCCATAGGGTGTTAATTAGCACGCCTGAATAATTCCAAAGTTGATTGTGTTACGACTGTACATGTGGAAAAAAACATGCTCGGTGCTACCTGTTTTCTCTGATTATAATCGCTTTTTCCCCCGGGGTGAGCTTTCTTGAAGTTCAACAGTGTGCTCAGGTTCCTGTAGCTGATAAACTGGCAATTTTGACACTTGCTGTAGGTGCTGAGAATGCTCCAGGCTGCCAAAGAGATGCTTTCTGCTGCTTGCTGAAATTGTAATGCTTCTCACTGGGGCTGTGCCTGTAGCTGTTACTGCTCCGAGGCCTCCAGCAGTTTGTTAGTTTATCTCCTCGTTAAGCTTGTGGTTAATATATATTCTTTAGTTTAGGCATAGTCTTTGTTGCATCCTTGCTGAGGGTGCCCCCAGTCTGTTTTCGGACCGGCGTGGTCAGGGGGGTGGCACAGGATCGCAGCCTCACCTATGGCCCGCCCCATCCCCTTTCCCCCCGCTCTTACAGTATCCGCTCCGGGAAACGCTGAGAAAGCCGGGAGTGATGGAATTCATGAAACTCAAGCTGCGCTTCAATGAAAACGTGTTTTCAATTTCTGCCTCCTCGGGAGGCTGGGACTGAGCTGCGATTGTCGGCGCTGGGTGGGGGCTGGGGCCGGGATGAATGGAAGCGCCGGAGTCAGCGCTCTGCGGAGCCTCTCGCCGCTCTCGCCATTCAAAGGCTGCTCCGCGCTTTGTGGCAGCTTCAGGAAGCGGTTTTTTGTATTCAGCTGCCCGGAAAAAAAAAAAAAAATAAAGCCCAGGCGTTTTCCTGCTGGGTTTGATCTGGCTGTCGGGGTCTGAATGACAGTGACATGTTGGAGAGGGACGTGATGGGGGAAGCATCAGCTGGGGGTGGTTTATCCCCCCCTCTCTGCTCTTGATCCTGCTCGCGGTGTCCTTTGAGTGTCCTGCAGCCGATTAAGGGTGAGAATTATAATGGTGACTCAAAAGCCTTTGGTAAAACTCATTAATTCATTCCTCCTTTAATTAGACACCCAGCCATGGGCTTGTAATTATCAGAGCCCAGGAACGTTTGCAGCTGTAACAAGCTGTGCTGCATCAATTGCAGAAATCATGGATTTTTTGGCAAATGCAGATATGGTGAACTCTTCTCAGGTCAGGTTTTTGGTGAGGAACATGCAAGGGCACAGGAATGAAAGAAGCAGCCGAGTGTGTGTTGTGACTGACCTCTGGCTGAATCTTGCCTTGTGGTGTTGAACTGAGAGGAAAGGGTGGAGTTGTCCTGCTTATAAATATTTTTCTTCCTTGGGAGGTGTAATAATGTGACTTTCAAAGAGAGAAAAGAGGAAGGAGAATCTAATGAAAATATTATCTTAATATGGAGTATTGTATTAAACCTTTAGCACCCGAGGGAATTACACTTTTGGAGTAAATGTAACAAGAACAGTTGCAGACATTGCACACAGAGCCCATTTTCCTTTTTGGGAGTTAGGGAATAGCTGAGGGTTCTACAATAAAAAGTACCAGGTACTTTTTTTGAGTCTTCCGAGGGAAGAAAATCAATAGTGAACTTCTATTATTTTGTACTCTCTTCTTGTTTCTGAAATGGGAAGCAATGTAATTTTCAGAAGTAATCTGTGCGTGTGACCCCCAGCAACAGATGGTTGGGGTCTTCTGAGAGGAGCTTGTGCTGCTTCTGGTACCTTTGAAATGCTCATGGAAAAACCCATGAGTCTTTTGCAGTAGAAGAACTGGAGGGAAGGCTGAAGGGATTTGAGGGAAGAACTTGTTATTTCTACCCTATTGCATCTCTACTTGTAGTTCTGATCCCTGAGAATGCCATGGTAGACCCTGATAGTATGATCTCCTTTTAGCATTGGACTGACAGGCTGTCAAGTGCAAACAATCCAGAGAAAAGCACAGACCCTGGAAAATCTAGGGATGGAGATAGCTGGCTGCCACTGGGCTTTGACAGGGATGATTGAAGAGAAAGGGGTTTTTAAAATATTTTTTTCCTTAAGATTCTTACCTTGAGTAAGGTTAGAATGAACACTTTGGACTAGAAAATATGGGAGCTACAGCACAAGAGTAGATCAGAGGTACTGCTAGGTGATGGCAAGTATTAATGTTCATGTTCCCTTAAGAGGGAAACTGTTTCAATTGGAGTAGGTGGCAGGAAAAAATGGATCAGCTGTGTTTTGGGTCTTTTTCTGTCTGGATTTAGTGGAAAGCACAGATAGTACATCCAGTGAGGATGGAATGATTTGTTTGACACTTCTGTAGCTAAACAGAAGTCTTTACTTCTGATGAGGGTGCTATTTTAAAACCACCTTACAGTACTTCTTGCGTGCCTTTTTTGCATTACAATATTTGGCTGCTGCCTTCTGTCTGTCCTTCCCATCCCCTCTCTACACAGTCTGAGTTATTGTTGGTTTATGAGACTGAGTAGTGCCTGGAACTTGGGTAGGACTGAGCTTCATCCCTGGCCCCTGAGGTCAAATATGCTGGGTCTGCTGACCTTTCCTTATTTTTGTATGTATTTAAAATTCCTACAGGTTAGACAACAAACATTGGATCGACCTGAGTAGACAAATTAGCTGGAGCAGCAAATTTACAAGGTTAAAATTGCCTTTCAATCTCATAAGTACAACTTGGTAAATATCTTGTTGAGGTTCTTGGCTGATCTTGGAGACCACGTTTTGGAGCAGGTTTTGTGCTCTAGCAGTGAACCTCAGAGGCTGGAGGCTTTTTTTTGAGCTTTTTCAGCCTGACCTGCTGCAAATTAAAAATCCCTTTCAAACACAAGCTCTTCAGCGTTTTAAATGCTCCAATATTAAATGGCAAGCTGAAGGTGATGAATATGAGCTGGGTCAGGTGCTGCTGACAGGGTTCTCTGTGTGCTCTGGGAGGTGTTTCCAAGGTCCCTGCTCTCTTGGAGCAGCCCTGTGGATGATCCTGGAAGCGTTCTGCTGAGGTGTAAATAACAAGGTTGGACAGTTTACGCTGGCTCTGCTGTTTTTATTAGTGCAGCTTAGCTTGTGCCTCGGGTGATGTGGAGGTTGTGGGAGAAGGAGGAAGGGACGAGCCGTGAATTTGCCTCCTCTCCCAGCAGAGACTGATGAGGAGGTATATGGGGATCTGGTTACCCTAATCCACCCTTGGCATGTTAATTTTTCTTGTCTCCATGCTTGTATCTTATGTCTGAAATTCTTACCGAGGCAACTGCTTGCTGGGTCGCGTGTGTCTCACTGCAGTGCCCTTTCAACCTTTTTTGTGTGGGTTTTGTTGCAGCTATTAAAATTCAGTTGCCTGCTATAGTATTTCATCGCTGTTAATTTTGTTCTTGAGAAAACGTTGCTCTGAGACATGGCTGCTTGTCTTATTCCTGTCCTGTCCTAAATACACTTACTAGCTGTTTGCTAGATATGACATCTTCTGCCTGTGGTTGACCCAGCTCTTAATGTCCTCTGCAGATCCAAGCTCATTTTTGTGGATAGATCTGAATCACTTTCTGCTGATGAGAGGAGATGTACCTCTTGGACCACAGAGTGACACATACCACTGGGGAAATGTAGTTCTGCAGGTGTAACCTATGGGCTGGACTCTCATCACTAACTTCATCATTAGGTTTGGTTTATGGCTCCAGCAAGGGTGGTCTTGATCATGTGATGCAATAAATTAAACACAAGGTTCCTAATTAAAAATGTTCCTAAGAAAGATCCAGTTTCCAGGATAGGCTTTGAATGCACCTCAAGGTTCAAGTTCAAACCAGGCGTGTCTGTTTTTTTCCCTGCCAAAGTGAAATTTGCTGCTTTCTCAGAAGTAGTGAATGCTGAGCTTCCTTTCTAACATCTGTGCCTTCAGCTGGGATTCACCAGCAGTTTAGTTCTTTGCTTCCTACTCACAAACACATCCATCAGCATTTCTTTGATACTAAAGCTAGTCCTACAAGGCTGTCATCCTTGAGGATGTGATCAACTAGGCTTTTATCCTTGAGTTTGTGTTCAACTAGCCTTTGACATGCTCTTGCCTTCCAACAAGTCACTGGTCATGTCTCCTGGGAAAACAGAGATCCTGAATATTTTCTGTATTGCTGCACTCAGACTTTGGTCAGTGCGTGGTCATGGCCTTGTGCTATGAATATAACTGAATAACTGTAAACAAGGCTGAGAGCTTCTGGAAACTGCTGTTGTCCTCAGCTTTATTCTCAGTGAAGAATATTTTTTTCCTGTTAAGAGCAGGACACGTGTGAAATGGAACCACAGCGCTGTTGTAGCATTGCAGTAAGGAAGTACTACATGGTGAAAAGTTTGATGTTAGCTGAAAATTGTATATTCTTTTTGTAGTCAAAAATTTAATTATACTGGGGTAAGAATCTTGTTCTTTGTACACCTGTGGTCTGGCCTGTGTGGCTCTTTGTGTTCCAGGACAGTATTTCTGCTGATGTAGGTGAGTGAGCTGATGGCTGGGGGAATGGTTCTGGCCACTGCATGTGACCATCAATGCTGCACTTGGGGTGCTGGTTCTTGCACAATCCTGGCTGTAAAGACCTAAAGCTCTCCCAGTGCTGTTGAGTGGAGTCTCAGCAGGCAGGAAAGCATCCTGTGTGATTCCCAGCTGCTCACAAGGAACAGGGTCTTTGGGCTGTTTTCATTGCCCTCTTTGCTGTAGTGTATTTTACCATCCAGGCAGCAGCCAGCTAACTCCCCAAGCCTGTGCCCCTGGTAAAAAGGCTCCCAGGTGGGGTTCCACATTCCAGGCACGTCCTGGCTCAGGCTGAGTTAGTCATGCGTCTCACCAGGCGTGTCAGATCTGAGATGATCTGTCTCTCTTGCTCCTGCTCTCTAAATCCCTGCTCTGTAAAAGACAGTAATCAACAAAAGGGCACTTGGAGTTGTGGAGCTTGGTTATGTGATCTTGCCACTTCTTTCACCCTGATCTTCAGAGATGGTTTTGAGTATTTTCGGGAGCCTGGGAAAGTGGCTGGGGCTGTACTGTTCAGCTGTAGGGCACTGCCTCAAATTAAATAGTGGCAGCCAGTGACAGGAAAATGAAAAAAAAATCTCATTTTTCAGGAGAAAACCAAATGAAAACTTGATGCCATGCTATCCCTTATGATCATATTCTGTGTCTGGAAGCTACTGCTACAGCTCCTAGTCATTGCATGTGGGATTGCACTATCACATCTTCAAATGTATGCAAAAACCTGTTCGTGTGCCTTCCCTTACATGTTTTCCACCTGAGGGCATAATCTAGTGACAATACAATCACTTCCATAGCAACCAGCATGTCATAAACGGGATTAAGGCACCTAGACAGGATGGAGGTACAAGGAATTCAGAAAGGAAGTGCCCCCTCATGCAAATACCTTTATTATCATGGAGCAAAGCAGGATAAATAGTGAAAGTAGTGATGTGTGTGTGTGTGTGTGGCACCCAGGGGCTGTGCCACCAGAGAACAGGGGAGGACAAAGGGCACAGGTTCACATCTGTAGAGTGTCCTTAAACTGATGTGACAAAGCCTTAAGAAGGTGAATCTGTGTTGTTGTTGGCAAGGTAAAGCCTACAGAGAGGCTGTCACTGATCTCAAGGTGCAAGTGCATCAGGCTGCATTGTCTCAGCTAATGAGATTAAACCCCTGAAGGCACCAGGGATGCATTCTAGCCATCTCTTGCCTTCCTTTTTTCCACTTCCCAACAATGGACACTCTTCTCCTTCAGTCTGTAGAGGAGTAAGGTTTATCTGCTATAAAATACTGCATTTTTTTCCCCCGCTAATGCCGTCTGCAGAGTTAAATTAAAATACTTTCTCAATACACATTCAAGCTTGCACTCTCTTTTAGTAAAAACTCGAGCTGTTTTATTGTCAAAGATGATGGGAAGAACCATCAAAATCAAAAGCCTCTGCCTTTAGCTCCTTCTGCAGAGAAGACAAACAGCGTCATGTAATGTTCTTCTGCAGGCCCATAAAGGAAAGAGAACCACTTTACTTGCACACACTTACTGCCAGTGGTATTGTAGCTGGTTTTATGCTGCATAGATTTAAGTGAGAACAGTTACTGAGTGCTTTGTAGGAGTGTTTGAGCAGCTGCTCTGCTCCACTTTGTTCTGCAGTTTATGCACCACTTGCTTTCATTCAATAAAAGGCAGCATGAAAACACGGGAGTTATTGCAGATATTTGGTCTGTGGCTT
Organism: Pycnonotus jocosus; assembly: GCA_013400435.1. NCBI lineage: Eukaryota > Metazoa > Chordata > Aves > Passeriformes > Pycnonotidae > Pycnonotus > Pycnonotus jocosus. The sequence goes on from VWYP01010079.1 coordinate 245,701, forward strand.
CAGGGTATCTTATCATGGGGCTGGTCAAAATCTCTTTCTAGTGAATTGCTCTCACTCTTCGCAGTGTTCGGGTGATGTAAGGAATGGCTTGATTGCTTCAGTCAGTCAAAAGTGCTGCTTGGCTCGCTCCCAGGAGCTTTAACACCTGCTAAAAGGGTGAAGAATTCTGGGCAACTGCTGCCAGCCCTTAAGTGCTGTGAAAAGTCTCTTGTCAAAGATCCAGCTCTCTGTCCAGGTTGGGAGTCAAGATAATATTCCCCACTAATCGAATGGGCTTGGTCAGAGCAGCTCTAACTCTCTATTGTTGCCTGAACTACTTTTTTTGGTGATGGAGTTTTTAGAGAACTGAGTTTGTGGAAAGGGATCCTGATCACTAATAGTGATATAAAATTGCTGAGGAGGACATGGCTCTCTTCTTTTTGTTGTATTTTTGCTGCTGGTCCTGCAATCAGTGAGGTCTGACAGCACCACCTGATTAGAGAATAAACTTCAGTAAGAGACACTGTGAATCCTACACTGGGGCAAGCAGGTTTTTTTTTTGTTCCTGATTAGGATGCTCACTCAAAATACATTCACAGATGAGGCTTAAATCCTTGTCTATTAAGAATAGAAAGAAAATATCCCTGTGGGGAAGGGTGGATCTCAAGCCTGAGATATTTCCAGTGCAAGTTGAATGTATGGTGTGGCCTGGCTTAAAAATATGTCTAAAACTACTCATGCAAAGTGATACACCTGGCTCCCTTTTGTGGCAACCTTTATGGCAGAGTTCATCCATAGCCTGGGGTTTTTCTGCTTTACACACTGGTGAGTCCCACTTTGGGATAATGTTCCTAACAGGCAAATTGCTGATCTGCACATGTAACAAGGTATTTGGGACTTCAGAAAAGCTGTTTGCAAATGCAAAGTTGGCCATGAAGGTAACTGTAGGTGTCAGTGCTGAAGGTTGATATAAAGCCAAGGAATGTGGTTGACTGGTCAAGATAAGGTGGCTGAAAATCCATCTAGCTGCAGTGCTGAAAGACACTGAAATAAAAGTAAACACAGCAGGCAAATAAGTAACTAAGAACCAGTTCCTGGTGTAGATTTGATGAAAATGTGTTCCAGGAACCACAGCAGCAAGAAAAGGTGATATCATGTATTTCTGCCTTTGTTATTCTGGAACCTCTCACTGAGAATGCTGATCTGGCACTAACAGCTGTTTTTAAGTAGCCTAATTTAATTTCTAAGTTTGTGTAAGTACTCCCTGCAGGACTGATAAATGCTCTTTGTGCATGACCAACCTTGGTGATGTTGCAAACATACACAAGTCATTTTAAGGCACCACAAGGTGTGTGTTGAATATCAGGCCAAAAGTCAGAGCAACCACTGGGATGTTCATAGCAGGAATGACCCATTGCTCAGCTATCAATGGCTGTGGCCTGAAGGTTGTGTGGGAGGCTGCATTAAATAATTCTTTCTAAAAATTTTCAGGCCAGGACTCTGTCCTGACTCTGTTGCTTCAAAGAGCTGCAGTAGATGAGTGCAGAGTAGTCAGTGGAGGAGGCAGCTGGCTGTTGTCCATTGGATTTCTTCTTCCTTTGCTGGATCCCTCCTCGTACTTCCAGTTTGGATGTTGTGGGCTGTGTTTCTAACCTGAGCTGTGAGGCTTAAAACAGCAGACTGAAGAGTCTGTGCTCCTGGGTTTTCATCCTGAAAGGCACTGCAACCCAAAATCTGCCAGTCAGTAATTGTGAACATATTAGGGAAAGAAAAAGGGCCTGGTTTGTGGGTTAGAAGTGCAAGACCCTCCCAGGGCCAAGTGAGGATGTGGTGAGCAGGAGCACTGGAGCCTGTTCTTCTGCAGGTGCTGGAGAATCCTGCTCTGGTGGCTGCCCTTCTGCAGGTGCTGTGTTGGGGCTGTGACCACAGCAGCTGTTTGGGCTGAAGAATCCTTTCTTTTGAGGTTTGTTGGGTGCTTGTGCAACACCTTGGGCTTGGCCTGCCAAGCTCTTCTCCTGTAGCACTTCTGTCTCATTGTGATTCTTCATGGATAGACAGCACTGGTTTATTGATCCAAAGGCAGCAGTAAGACACAGAAATACCCAGTAGATACAGGAATCTGAGCATGCCTAGGTAGAGACAAGAGAAAAAGGAGTTGGTAGGAAAAATAGCTCAGGATTACACTGTGGGGAGGGGGGAAGTGTCAGCCAGTTTGGGATGTGAAAGAAAACATACTTCCTCCTTCTGCTTCTTTATAGTTTGAGCCTCAGTGAGTAGTGTTGTGGCCTCTCTGAAGGAAGGCTTCAGTGTGTTTAAGGTTTTCAAAGTCAAAGCCCCAGGAGTGCTGTCTGGTGAGGCTGGCTGCTGGTGGGAGGATATGATGCTTTCAGAACGCAGAACTGCAGTTGTGAGATGAATTGTCTTTTAGTGGGTGGAGAAGTGGGGGAAGTCTCCATTATCAACAGCAAGTGTCCTAAATGGCTTAAATTTCCCAGTGAAAAACACAGGGAAAAGTTGCAAAGGAAAAGTTTATCACAAGTAGAGAAATCAAATCTGTGAAGCTCTGAGCAGCTGAAGCTTCCACAGGGCATGTGGACTTTGCATTTCTGCCCTTCAAACTGATCCAAGCAGGGTTCTGCTGAGAGGTAGAAGCTTTGCAGTGATCTCTTCCCCAGATGTAGCTGCTATGAGAACAAATGTTGAAGGACTATTTTCTCACAATGGTCCTCTGTCAAGGGCGCTTCAGCGTTCACAAGTTACTGGATTAGCATAACAAGGGTGGCTTGGAGCGGTGCTGATAAGAGCAGAGTGTTTCCTGCTAGAATTACGATCCAGCAACTTATAATTCTGCTGTCTTGCACTTTTTTCAATCCTGGATTTAAAAGGAAAAGCTTTGGCTGACTGAAGCATCACCACTTCCTCTTCTGCATCTGTGAAGAGCAGAAGGATTTGGTGCTGTCCGAGTCTGCTGTGCACAGGCTGGGGCTGGTGCTAGGAGAGGTCACTCTTCTGGGAACTGTGGAGCATTGCAAAAGTATTTCCTTCCTTGTGCTGTGTTTGAAAAGATTGGTTTTTTAAAATAATGCAGATAAACTGCGTGTTCTCAAGTCCTGTGTGGTTTGAGTGTTTTGTTGTTGCTGGTGGTTTTTTATTTAGATTCTTTTTGCAACATGCAGGTGCTTCTTACTCAAAGAGCCCAGGAGAAAACTTAGTATTGTCACTTTCCTTCCAAGCTAGAGGAGAGTTTTGAAGTTGTTTTTAAAACCCCCAAACAATCGAACACAAACATCTTTAAGTTGTAGAAATCCATGCAAACAAATTGACTTTATGTTTGTCTGTGTGTACACTGAAACCCCAGGAAATCCCACGGTTGTATGGAGCCCAAACTTTGCTGCAAGATTTGTGCTTGTGAGCTGAATCTGAAAAATGGGTCTATTTCTCTGCAGAGCTGCACATCTCTTTTTAAAAACATTGTGGGGAAGGAGATTCTGATCAGTGCTCAGTCTCCTTTACTTTTTAATGACATTAAAAGCATTTTTTGGTCCTGATTTCCCATGGAGTGGCACTGCTGTATCAGTCCTGCAGTGCCAAGACCTGTGTGTGTTGGTGAAACTGCATCCAGCATTCATTTGGAATAAATACATTTATATTGATTGTTGAACAAGATAAAGAAATGGATACTACTGTATTCTAGCACACTGAGCATGATTTAAAATTAGATTTTGGCTGTGAACATGGATGTTTGTCTATGATAGGCACCTACAGGCAGGACCTCAGCAGAGAAATAGTGCAAAATTGTAATTTCAACACTGAATCTTTTTTTGTATAAATGGCACCTAAATCTGAGGTCCTGCATGGGGAATTCTAACACTGATGTGACTCTTCCATCTCTAATAAGATTCGCAGCTTTAGACCTTTTAATCACACCTGTGTGAAGTGGAAGTTTGTGGTTCCTGAGGTTGTGGTCCAGGAGGGTGGCTGGAACATTTTGCACTCTGAGTTTGCTCAGTGATTAAATCAAGGAACTGGCCAGGCTGGAAAGAGGTTTTTCCACCAACTCAGAGGCAGGTCTGGTTCCAGTTATAGTATAACTAGGCCTGGTGTGCACAGGAGCAGCCCTGCTAGCCAGGGGCCAGGGTGTTTGAGCAGCTGCCCAGTGAACCAGGCTGAACATCTGAAACACTGAATATTCATGGCAGGTGAATTGCTATAACCCTGGCCTGGCATAAACCTGGCACAGAAACAAAGCCCCTGTGCCTTCATAGTGCTCCAGGACTAAGAGTTGGGTGGAAAAGTGTGGGACATGGCAGGCTTTGTGTTGAATCTGCCTTTTGGAATATCTTGGAGTGCTCAATCAAGAAGCAGAAATCAGGAACCAAATAAAAGGTTGCTGCCTGACTTCTGTCTTTATGAACCCATAGCCTTTCCTAAACCACAGCTTTTTTTAAACCATCATGGAAAAAACCCACACTTGTTTTGGCTTAAGATGAGCTGTTTCCTGCCCTTTATGGTTTCTTTCTGGTTTGGAGTTGGAAACAATGCTGAGAGCAAATAGAACAACCCACTGGGCTGCTGGTGAAAGAGTCTGTAATAGCGTTTTATTTCTGGTTAATTTGGGACCTGCAGAATTGTAGCTGAGCAGCAAATATTCCTCTTAAAGAGCTAACATGAACCCATCCTTTTCAGAGCTTATTCTTCCTTTTTTTTTCCTCTCTACCCTTAAGACCACACTCTCCATCACTTTAACAGCCTTGAGCAGTTCTTGCTGCCACGTGAGCAGGTGATCAATTTTTCCCTTGTACAGCAGTAGATTGTCTGTGCTGTGATGCTCTCCTTGGTGGTGGCTGTGCTTCTGTTCCTCACCAATGTGCTCTGGGTGTGACCTGTGAAATGGGATGTGACAGGGGGTGGGATGCCACTCCACAGCTGGGCCAGCTGGGCACAGGTCCCTTCAGCAGAGCCCTGGAGCTCAGCTGGTGTCTGTAACATTGCTCCAGTCCCCACCTGCCCTGCAAGCTCCCCTCCTGCCAAGTCCATCTTCATTTTGAAGCCCTCCTCAGAGCTGAACCCCTTTGGAAGAGTGATGAGGCTGAAAGGGAGATGCAGGGCTGTGCACTCAGTTCAGGCCCATCCATTTGTCAGGGAAATGGTTTTCCAGTGCTGCATTCCGATAGGAAGTGCCAAGCCTGATAAATACACTCAAGCTTCCTTACTTCTTCATTTTCCCTGGAGCTTAGTTTCTAGAAAGACACATTGTTATGTAAAATATTGGACATAGTCACCAGGGGCCAACCTGGATTTGAGACAGGGCAGAAATATTTTAATTGTGAAGCTGGGTGGATTGAATAGTTCAATGAACAAGCACTTTCTTTTATTTTATAGACACTTTACTTAAAAAAAAAAAAAANCCAGGATGGATACATTGAAGTGTCTGGGAGGGAACATCCTTTCAGATGTTTGGTGTGTTGGAGATAAAGGCAGCCTCCCTTTAATCAGTGACTTTTTTTCCAAGTGCTTTTTTAATGCAGTGCAGCCAGTGAGTCTGGGTTTCTGAGTTTCTTGTTTCTGGGCACTGGCTGAAATAGCTCTTCCTGCTGGAATCAAAATCGGAAATGACCAGAGCTACACATGCTGAACAAGAGGAAGAAGGGGAGTGGCTTTCTGGCTGGAAGCTTGGTAGTTCTGTTTATCTGTTCAGTAGCTGAGAAATAATTACATTTCAAGTGTTCAGAATTTGGCCAGTGGGACCATTCATTGTCTTGTTATCCATGGAAGTATGATGATGGGAAAAAGTAAGATTTATTTATAATAAAGTTTGTGATTAATATTGTTAGGAAAGCTTTTCTTTCATCAACACCACTTTCATAGAGAGAGTTGCCTTGAATCTGCATCAGGTCTATTAATCCGAATAAGGATTTTTACATGCTTGGTGGACAGAAAGAAGAGAATCAGGTGACAGCCACATGTGGGTTATGGCTGGCCATGCTTTAACCCTGGCTACATTGGTTTGCAATATCACACTGGCCATGTATGCTATTTAAATGTTATCCAGTGATTTCTGGGCTCCATGGATGGAATTTAAAGTTAACTTTAGAACCAAGAACCACTTGAATTGTTTTTTTTCGTACAATATCAGCATGCATTCAAAAGAGTTAAGAGTTTTATTTTCAAGATCATAAGTTATGTTCATGCTTTTGAATCTTTTAGTCTGGATTGAATAATTAGGAAAGAGTTTCTTCTCTCATTTAATTTTTGTGGGAGTAAATTTTTCCTAGTGCCCGTTTGCTGGGGAGTAGCCCAGGGATCTTGATCTTGACTATGACTTAAATTTTGTTTTTTCAGTTGAGGGGAAAAGGAAAAGGGCAGTCTCTAGAGGGCAGACTGAAGTGACCAGCATATGAATTAAATGTGAATGATGAGGTCTTCCTCAATGCTTTGCCCTGGCAGTCTGGGTGCTCTTACATTTGCTTTGGAATGGTCGGTATCTCCAGACTAGCAGGAGTCCTCAGGGATGGTGATGTTTTCTGGAGGGACAAACTTCAGTTGAAGAACAATTATAATGATGAAGTTTTGTGAATAGCTGTTCTTTCTTGTACCTGAGAGAGCCACTTTTGTGCCTGGAGAAATCACTGAGGATTTGAGCAAAAAAGACCGAAGACTAAACCTAGCTTGTCTAGAGATCAAATGCTCCACTAGAGTGAGTATTAAAAATAGTTTGGGGAGCTAAAATGATCTTTGGTGCCTACAGCAATGAACTACATGAAATAATCCTGCTCAAGTCCTGGGACATCTGAGGCTTACTTTGAGCTGACCTCCTGTTAAAGGACTCGAAATGACAGCCAGTGCAATTCAGCTTGTCCAACTTGATTAGATTTTATCTGGAGCTTGATTGAATTTGTGAACAAGATTATGAAAAGCAACACGACTGTCAATGAGGTGAACAGGCTTTGAGGGGAAATTCTCTGCTATCCCAGAGGATAGTGCTTTTGAGTTCAGTTATGAATATTAGAACTCCTTGATTAAGTTGGTTGCAGGTTTTAATTAGGCATTCTTGCTGCTGTGCATCAGTTTAACACAAAGCTTGTGTGGTGTTTGCTCCTATTTTAAGCATCCTGAAAGGGAAGGGTCTTCTTCCCATCTTAGCTGGTCTTGGAGACCCTGGGATCTTATTATTTTAGGGAGAAGCTTGGATCATCAAGCCCAGCAGCAGAAATAGCCTTGCTTGTTAGTGTGGGGCTGTGTCTGCTGTGCTTGGCTGCTCCTGCAGGTCAGATGGGAGATGATGACCTCTGTTCACCTAAACAGCACATCTTGACCTTTGTGTAGTGGATATTGAAGTCAATCTCAAGGACATAGGGATTTACAGCTCTTGTTTTGTAAGAGGAGAAGAAAATAGAGGAAAACCTGGATATCTTCCCTCTGTGGATGGGGTAAATGACAGGTTTTGGAAGCAGCTGTGTTACCTACTCTTTCCTTTTCCTGGAAAAAGGAAACAGTTCTAGTTAGAGGAGCTCAGAGATCACACCAGTGATGTGGTGAGTGATTGCTTGAGCCCAGGGAGAGCCACACTACCCATCACAGCCTCAATTGTCACAACTTTTTGTGGTGGCTTTCTTGTTTTTCTTCTGTTGCTGAATGTTCAGCTGTGATGTTGGAGAAGAGACAGGAAAAAGTCTGACACCTTCATATGTAGCAGCAGCTGTTAATGAGAAAAGCAGTGCTTTGTCAAATCTTGGGAGATCTCACTTATTAAAACTATGCTTTTTACCTCTTCTTTTTCTTGTTAAAGTAAAAGTAAGTTGATTCAAAAATAACAGTAATTTATAAGCTTGAGAACTGTGCCCATGTAAATTATTAGACTTTTTGGCTACTGCCAAGTAATAAAGAAATCTAATATTTGGCTGTCTGCTTGTCAAATATCTTTACAAGTAGTTTTGCTCAAACCTACCAACAGGGATGTGACAGATTTTCAAAGGAATTTGTACACTTAGTCCCTAAAAACTTTTAAATTGTTTCAGTACTTAGTGTGGTAGCAGGATCTACTCCTCTCTGACAAGAAAGTGTATTTACAGAAGGTGCTGTATTTCTTGGAGCCTTTCCCTGTTTGAGACACCCATAGCAGCAATGGGTGTGTGTGTGTTTGTGTGCAGGAAATCTGTGGGTTTTGTCTTTAAGATATTAAATCTGCTCTTTGTTCTATCCCCAGCAGAGCTGGCAGTGTGGGTTGCTTCAGAGCCTCCTGTTTTTCAGTGCAGAGTTGGGTCGTCAGGAGTTGAGTTTGTCTATTTGACTTCATGCTGGTGCTTCTCATCTGCTTTTGGTGCTGTTTGATCAGCTGAGGGGCAGATAATTTAGGGCAGGCAGTGACACAAAACACAGTTGTTTCTGCAGTGGCTTGGCTTTTGGTTTATAAATAGTGGGGAAGCAGGTAGGTGTTCCTGGCTGCATAAACAATTGCTGTAAGTACAGTTGTGTAATGGCAAAAAGGGAGAGGTGCTGCTGCTTTCCCCTCCCCAGAGCCCTGTGGGGTTTCACTGTCTGAGAAGAGGCCCCTGGGCAATAGTGACTGCTCAGAGGATGAGCTCCTCCTGCACAGGCTGGGAAACAGGGCAGAGGAGTTCATTCTTTCCTTAGCTCTAAGTGTTCCTGCAATATAATGACTTGGGGTCTGGATGGAGAGAATTTGAGACATTTCTTTTGCTCGAACCTGCATTCAAGTTCTGTGTCTTAGATTAATTTTTGCTTAGATATCTTGGGGGTTTGGTTTATGTTGTTGTGCAAGGGGGAAGCTGTAACAAGCTCTCCTGCTGTGAGCTGTGGTGCTCAGGCACTGGAACTCCCTTTGCTCCTCCTCATCCCTAGCAGCCTTCCTGACCTGCTCTGTGGCTGTGCTGCTGCTGGTGAGCCCAGCAGCTGCTTTCCCACATGGTGCCAGTTTCTGTGCTCTCTCCTGCTTATTCTTTGAGAATTCTGGTCTCCCATTACAAACTTTGGTGTGGTCTGGAGCCCTGGGATTGGAGCCCTTCCATAGGGAAGCTGAGGCTGGGTAGCTTTCTCTGTAGAGACCACTTCTGCCCTCACTTTCCTAAATTAATGGAGTGCAACACCTACAGGAGCAGCACTTGTGCTGTGCAGTGCTGCCTTTGAGGGGTATTAACCCCTTTTGGGTGTCAGCACTTCTCTGAGCTGTGTCAGGCACAAGCACAGCTGCACATCTTACCCCTTCCCCTCCACCCCTCCTTATTTCTGCAGTCCTGCCTTCCCACTTGTCAAGGAAAACCTGAGCTGTGGATGAAGATGGAGCATCCCAGATTCTTGCTGTGATAACCTGCTGTGGCTGCTCATCTGTTTCACCAAGGTCTCCTTTGGCTGCCTCCCTGAATGACCTCGGTTTGGGACAGGCGATCGATGCTGGGCTGAGCTGGGCAGGGTGAGCAGCAGGCTGGGCTGTGGGGATGCAGAGGAGGGGTTGAGCAGGGAGCTCTCATGCGAGCTGGCAGCCTCCCACCCCCGTTCTCCTCCCGGGCTCGTTGCTGTGCAGCTCTGGGAGGCAGCAGCCAATGGGCTGCAGCAGCATCCCTGCACTTGGGCTCACCCAGTTACTCCCTTGGTGCCTTGTTTTCAGTCTGAAGCCTGTGACTTCTCTGTTGCTGCTTTCTTCCTTTCCCTGCCTTTCCTCTCCTCTCCCCTCAGCTGTCTCAGGGTATTGTTTTGAGGAATAACATGCACGCTGTTGAGTCTCAGACTCTGATGGTACTCAGTGTGTTTCTCATGCCCTCAGAACCCAGTGTGGGGGAAATCTGTCACCTCTGGGTGCTTGGTGACCCTGTCAGGTGGGCTTGGGTCATACACCCAAGCTCTGAAGGCTTGTGCTTTGCCCAGCCCTGTAAGCAAGCTGAAAGTAGCCCCAAAACAGGGTTGTCAGCCATCTCTCAGTTGTGTGCCAGATAAATGCTGTGTAACTGCCCCATGGTTTGGGAGCCCCAGTGCAGGAGAGGTGCTGAAAGAGCTGGAGCTTGAGCAGGGGAAGGCACTGAGATAGTTAGAGACTCATCTGTGAAGGGAGGCTGGGAGATTTGGGACCCTTCAGCCTGAAGAGGAGAAGGAGAAATGACAGATCTGTGAGCAGCCTTTGCATAACTGAAGGAGGGACCTGGAGAAGATGGTTCTTCTCAGAGGTGCCCAGCAAAAGAACAAGAGACAACAACCTCAAGCTGAAATGGGAAATGGAACATGGGTGCAGTCACTTAGGAGTATTTTTCTTTATAGTGCTGGAGCAGGGGCTGAGGGAAGCTTTAGGAACTCAATTAGAGACACTCAGAACTTGCCCAGGCAAGAGTCTGAGCAACCCCATCTATTAAATTAGCCCTACTTTGAGCAGCAGGTTGCACTACAGTGACCTCCAGAGGTCTTTTCCAGCCCATTGTTTTCTCCTATTGTATGGAATGTGTGGAATTGAGATTTGTCTCTGGACCATTGTTTTCTCCTATTGTATGGAATGTGTGGAATTGAGGTTTGTCTCTGGAATCTCAGTAACCTGTTGTCACAGCAGCAGTGACATGTTGACATAGTGGAGTGAATGCTGTAAAGCTGCAGCTTTAAATGTGGACATTTAACATTTATGGGAATTAACCTTTCAGGACTCTGTGGTGCCTATTTTTGAGTTACTGGGAAAGGAGATGAAGTAACCATGAATGCTGCTTTCCCTGTTCTCCATGGGGTGCTGAGTTAAGGCTGAATGGTGCTTTGTTTTCCCAGGTACCCCCTCCTGCCCTGTTAGTGTGATCTCTATTTTAAAAGAATGCTTCACATTCATGTATTGTCCACACAGTCCTTTCAGAGGAGTCAAGGCTAACATTAAAGACACAGTCATCCTGATTTTCTCTTTAATAAGGTCCAGTGGTGTGCAAGTGGGTTGCAATCTAGCTGTAATGAAAAGCTAATCACCAGCCTTCTCCACCCTCTGGGATCCCAGGAGGTTACTGGAACAGCACACTGCCCCAGTTTCTCTTCCTCATGTGTGTGATGATTGCATTTTACAGTTTTGTTTGGTATTTTAAGCATGACTCTTGATAAGCTAGTTTGATAGCTGGCTGCTATGTCTAGGACCAGCATTTGACAGATGACTTCAGAGGGGGAAAGCAACTTAAGTAGCTTAATAGGATTTAGCTCTGTCTACACTGTCCTGCCAGAGCACGTTATAAACCACTTTAGTGGGATTCCTTCTTTAAATATAGCCATGACATAAGTGCAGGCAGAACCTCTAAGAGAACTCTGGGAACTTTCCTGAAAAATCAGTCTCTGTGGTTCAGAAGAATTGCTGAATGAATGAATATCAGTGCAGGAACTCGAGGAATCCCACCAGCACTGATCACATGAGCAGGATAAAAGGATCTCTGAGGGAAGGCTGTGTGTGTATTAAATTACCTATAAAATGCATTGATTTCTAGTGGATATGATGTGTATGTCATGGGAAAGCAAAGCAAGTAATGAAAAATCCTATTAGGACACAGTGGGACAAACATCTCCTCCTTTTAACTGAGGTAACCCCTATTACAGCCAAACAGCCCTGTGTCCTACTAATTCCCAAACCTGGTGGTAAAGGAAGCTAAAAGTGAGGTGCATTTGTCTTTAAATAGTTGGTATAAACCAAGTACTTTAATTTTTTTTTAGGCCAGTGGCCCATGACAGCTTTCAGCTTTGCAGGCAAACCCTGAGAGAGTTGAACAGCTTTGAAACAGTTGAAAGGAGACAGATTCCCCTCTTCCCCCAGCCCCGTGGGGAAATGAAGAAACTGCAGGAAGAGCTGCTCAGAGCCAGAGCCAGAGAGTGAGATTGATGCCCTGTGATTGTGTGTTGGGGCATCAGATTTGCCTTGTAACTGCAAGGGTTTTAATCTATAAATGTCCACTCAGGAATGGCATTCAGGAGGTGAATTTAAAAAGTGTGTGCTCCCCTTTTATCAGGATGATGCTGGGGAGCAGAAACACAGGGGTGAGGCAGTGACCACTCCCCAAATGCTGCTCTTGAGGGGGAACTTAATGTGGCTGCTGAGAGGAGCATCTGCAGCTCTGCACTGCTGGTGGGAAGAGCTGCAAAGAAAGCTCCCCATTCAGATTGCATTTCCCTCCAGGGCAGCAGCCTGAGGAGGCCCTAATCCCTTCTCACATTTGGCCAGGAGCCTGCAGGAGGCTTTTCTTAGCTCCCCAGCCTCCCTTGCCCAGGCTGAGGAGAAGTGGTTAATGACGCTCCCAGTGTTGTCAGTGGTGCAGAAACACGGGCTCCAGCTGTGACTGTGGTGGGTCTTGGCTGGCTTGGATAGGTTTTTTTTTGATCTGCTTCCTCTGTTAGTCCCTCCATGGTATTTTTATTTTTTTTTCATGGGTTTGAAGGTTCTCAATAGTGAATATTAGTAGTCTTTGTCCCTGAGGGGTTTTTCTTCTTTAAAGAAAGAAAAGGAAAAAAGGCAACTCAACCCCAAAATAAAATGAAAGAAGATTTGATATAGAAATGTTTCCTGCACATGAAGGAGCCTCTTTTGTGAGAAGGAAAGGTACAGTTTTAAGTCGAAGGAAGAGATTTCCTCCCTTTCTTTCCCGTTTTATTTTTATTATTATTTCCTTTTTTGAACTCTGGCTGTGGTAGTGTTTGGAGTGAGTTTTTGGTGAGAAGTGTGGCACCTGTTTGTCTCTGGCAGTTCAATGGCACTGTTTGCATTGTTTGTGCAAGGAGGTCAGTGCAGGTCCCCAGTCAATAGATGGGTCAGAGGTGCCTGTTCTCCCTTCCCTGAGTTACAGAAGCTGTCCCTGTGGGACATTGCCCCTTCCCAGCTCTTCACAGCCTCTCCCCACGACCAACACACTGCATTGAAGCTGCCTTCAAATACAAATTATTTTAAGGAAGAATGTCATGTGTGCTGCTGGCCGTAGCACAGTGGGCAGTGACTTTCTGGAGATGTAGGGCAGTGTGCCTTTGATTTTTTTCCCTTGTCCCCTCCCAGAGGTCAGTCCTGGGGGCAGCCAGACCCGTGTGTTCTGCTAATGTAATCAGCAGTGCTGTTTCTCTCACCCTGCAGTAAGCTTATGGTGTATTTTGAACTGCACTAAGTTTTTGTTTTGTAAGCAACTTTTTGACCTGCTTCACTTGTGTAGACAAATGTCAGTGAGGCTGAATAGGGTAAATATTATGGAAACTCCGTGCTCCATTGTTTTCCTTTTGGTTATTTTCATGTTGTTCCAAAACTTCTCATTCATTATCCTGAAGATTCACTTCAGGTTGCAAACTGAGCATAAACTGGATGTGGATCTGCCTGTCAGAGACACCTGAGTACACTAAAATGACCCATTGCCATCACTGACACATAAAGGCAGAAGCCCAATTATTGCTGCTTACCTTCCTGTCCATTCAGTGTTAATAAAAGCAGTTTATGAAGCCATTTGCAGTGGATTTGTAATCTTGGCTAGAAAGTACCTATTTTCCTTCTAATTAATTTTATTTATTTATTTCTAAATTCAGATGCCTTCAAATACCAAAGTGTGTGCTAGAGCTTCTCACTTAGACATTTTCCTAATAGCTGCAGTTTAGAAAAAGACCTCTTCATTGTGCTAATGATATGGAACAAGTTGTATACATTAAAAAAAGGCAACATTGAGTTGCCTCTCAAGTCTAACATTAGTAACAATTTGATGTTAAGAGTTTCCATTCCAATTTGGATTCTCTCTCTGTTTTTCTGTATAACTTTTGTGGTTCAGTGCAGCAAATGTAACGCTTGAGTTTATAGCGTGCAGCTGGAGATGCTCAATGCCAAAACTCTCAAGACATAAATGAGATTAAAATGGTGCCTGAAGACAAACCAGCAAGTTCAAAATAGTGGCAGAAGGGAGCAGAATCACGTTATCTACAGAGGTCATGCTCATAAAAACACTGCCATTCCTGCTGATGGGATGAGCTAAGCTAACCCCGTTGATGGGTTGGGGAAAGTTTCCACAACTGGCACAAGTATTTGTTTTCTGTTCCACTTTGGGGTGGCTCTGCTCATTTCCATGCCCTTTCCTCTCCCACCCCAGTGCCTTGTTTATCCTCTCCCTGACAGAAATGACAAAATACTGGTGGCTGGTGTGTGCAGCATGCAGTGACCTCCCTGCCAGGACATCAGAGCTGAGGATTGGGCTCAGTGTCTCCAAACCCTGTAGTGGCTGATCAGTTCAGATTTGGTTGTCTGGTTTAAGAAGAGATGATTAAGAAGATCAAGAGGTTGCTGTGAGCCTAAATACTGCATTTAATCTGAACTGGTGCCACATCTCCTGGAAAGGACAGGGTTTGGGTTCTGCAGGAGAATGGGAGATTTGTAGATGATGCACATAGTTACCTCTACTGCAAGGCCCAATCTTCGTGGAGAATTCTTAAAATTCACTGGGGCAGGATGAACACCTGGATTTGAAACCCAAATCTAATAAGGAACAGCAATGGCTGAAGAACAGCTAACGTGGAGTAAAGCACAGACTCTGTACAGCTGGGGCCTTGGAAGGAAATCCTTGAGGCTGCTGTCTGTGCCAGAGCATGAATGGCCATCACAGATTTAAAAAAAAGGCAGTGTCCCAGCACTTGGCTTGATAGAGTGCAAGGACAGGCACTTAGGAGAGATCATGTTTTTCCCCTCTAAATGAAGTGTATTGTCTCTGAGAGTGCACATTGAAGGAGGGGGAAGGGAAAAAAGATGGAAATTGGATTAAATCACTGGGCTTCAGGCCTAAGCATTTCCTGCTCTATTTTTTTTTTTTTTTAAACACACCAGTGCTGCCTCACTCACGTGCTGAGCTCTGCAATGTGCCCAGGTCCCTGCCTGCAGGCAGTGCCACGTCCTTCATCCAGGGAATTCCAGGCCTGTAGGAGCATAGCTGAGCTCCTGCTGGAGGGCTGGGGATGGGGAATTGTCTTGGCATGGGAATTTATACAGCACTTGAGCAGGAGCCAGGTAATACAGGCAGTGCTTGCTTAGCCCTGAGTTGTAGGAGCATTAAATCCATACTTCCTTTGTAGCATGGGGTTTCTTTCCATTTTCCAGTTTGCTGGAAAATTACCTTTGGAGGAGCCTGTGTTTTCAGGCATTAATGGATGATACAGTTTTCTAAGCAAGGAAATCAAGTGGCTTCTAAAAGACCTGGAGTAGAGCAGCCACTGTGGGGTGGGAATGTGGGAGCTAATCTGCTGTGGGAAAGGAATGTCTGCTGGAATTGTGTGGATCTGCCATGGCTGAGCTGGGCAAGCTGAGTGTGGATGTGCAGGATACCTACCAAATTCCTCCAGTGACCCCTTTGGTGCCCTTCACCTCAATATCCCAAATATTTATCTGATTCTTGCCTTTTAACAAAATTAACTGATGGCTGTAACTTTATCCAGCTGGTAACACTAGGAAGAAATAACTTCCTAAAGCTGAAGGCTGTTCCCATGAGGATTCCTTACACGTTTTGCTGGTCTGGGATTTGGGGCAAAGGCCTGCATGAACACTGATGCATCCATGGTGGTGGGATGTTTTTAGAGTCCTGCAAGGGAATTTGCAGAACCCCCAGAAAGGAAATCTGCCTTTTCAGTGAGAATGCTCATTTGACAAGCTGCCAGTCCTGAGCTAAGCCTCATTTAATAAAGATTTAGTCTGTGGGGACCTGTCAGTGGAAACTGAGTTTGGTGAGAGTGTCTCATTCTTTCTGTCGCTGTAGTGCACAGAGGCTTTCAGCCAGCACTGTGGAGAAACTTGGGATAAGAACATCCAATTTAGAGGACCTCCTTACCTCTGGGAACGTTTCCTTGCTGTGTAAGATGGAGATTGCTGAGTTGGTAACAACTGAGGGAATGAAAGGATTGTTATTTGATTTCAACCCAACAGGACTCCAGTGTTCACTGCTGATTAACACAGCTTAGATCTGCATTCATGGGCAGGGGAAAATATCCAACCCAACTGTTAAGCAAATCCTTTCCACTCTGTGCTTTCCATCTCTCTTTGGTGTGTGATATGAGCTGCTCTGATGAATCCTGGCACCTGCCCCTGTGTAACCTGTGGAAGCTGAGGTGTGCAGACATACCTGAGCTGTGTGTTATTCAACCACAGCTCTCAGAACCCTAGCAGAGGTTCTATTGAGTTGGTTGCTGCAATAAGCCAAGGATCAGCAAGTTGTGTCTTTTTGGCCTCTACACTGCTGGCTTCTGTGAGCTGGACCAAATATAAAGGCAGAGCTGAAAGTCTTTAATCATGAAATAAGGGGTCACAATGTTAGTATAGAGGAAATAATGATGAATCTTTAATCAACCTAGCCTTGTTCTTGGTTGTTGCTTACACTTGAGAAATTAATCTGAATTAACTGGAGGAATAAATTCAAAACAGATTAGTTAAACCACTTTAAATGCACTAAAGTGAATTAAACTACACTGAATTAAGGCCATTCTAGTTAAACTACATTAAAACCCTGTGTGAACACTCATTTGTAATTAAAGTGGCTTTAGTTCACAGCTCTAATACCAATTAACTGTATAATGCCCGTGCCTATGGAGAGAGCTTTGCAGTGTTGGGGAAACTGGCCTGCTCATTTAACCAGCTGGGTAAATGGAATTGAGTGATGGAGTCATGTTAATGCAGGTTTCAACTGCAGATCTGTTTTTATTCTAATGTGTCTGCTTGTGTTGTCTTAAGGTGTTTTTTGGGGGGAAAGAAAAAAAAAACAAACAACCAGAAAAAAAAAGCCTGACACAATCCTTGGCATTTCCTGCTTTCCGGAAAGGAAAGCCAATAGCCAAAAAAAGCTAAAGGCAAAGTGTTGGCCTATATTGCTTGCACCAGTGTGGACTTGCCCTAAATATATCTGTAACCTCCTTCACTCCCTTGCAGTGTGCTTTCTCTGGGAGATGTATGTGGAAGGGGATGAGATGGTGGAACCTGTTCTCTGTTTCCATGGTGCTTTTCCCTGTTGCAGAGGGATCCCTCATGGAAGAGAATTCATCTCAGCACTGTGGGAAAAGCCTCTTCCACAGCACATTTCCTGCCCAGCTTTGCTCCTCCACAGTGCTGAGCACAGGAACTGGCCTGGGAAGGAGACAGGGATGCTTCAGTGCTGACATCAGCAGAGCTTTCCACATCCTCCCTTTCCACCCCACACTGGCCAATGCATGGTTGGCTGTGTTCCCTACCCCTCTTAGGGGCTGTGGGATGAGTGACATCCTGAGACACTCAAGTACCTCAACAAACACCTCGTACAGCATTTTTTTAAGTGCTGAAAATCGAGTCTCTGAACAACACAGCGTGTGCAGAACAAGTTGGTGAGGAGGTCAGAGTGTTCCTCGTGTTGCCAGCATTAAAAAAAAAAAAAAAAATCAGTTAGCTTGGTAGAACATAGCTGCTTATCATCTGTGAATACATAAGCTTTTTAGAGAAATGTCTTGAAGCCTGGAAGGAAAAAAAAAAAAGCAATGTAGGAAGTAGTGTAGGCATGACACTATCCCACAGCAGTTTCTTTTCTTGCTGAGATGACTTCCGTCCTTCTTGGAATAAATAGAGATGAGTGCTCCTTTGGCAGCAGCCCAGGTTGCTTCATTTATTCTTCTGGGTGAACGTTTTTCTCTTCCCACACTCCTTTAACCTCTCATCTCTGTTTTATTGTCACTATCTCCAGTCACTACATGGAAATACAGAAAGAATACTAGCTGCAGATTGAATGGAAAGCTTGCTTTTGGCAAAAGCTAGCTTTAAGGTAAACTATTCTCAATCTGGCAATGATTAAGACAGCTGTGCTCTTGAGGTGCTCAAAAGCTGTAGCTCTTTTTGTTCTGTGGGCTGAAATTGCAAAGTTTTGAGATGAAATACCTTTAAAATCATTGATGGAAAATTAAAAATGAAACGGCAGTGCTTCTCAGGAACCACCTGAAGGCTTGTGCTTTGCTCCCAAGTTTCTTATGGAGTTTTGGTAAACTTTCCAATTACTAGTAAAATTGCAATCATCTATTCCATGTGTAGAGCTTCTCACTATTCTGTGCTGCTGTTACTGCAGTTAAGGTTGAAAGAATGTGGTAATTGGAAGTTGGATAAATTGGGATTGGTAAAACTTGTACCTGATAAACACCTGGATTGTTTTGAGCCCTTGTGTATTTAGAATGAACCTCTTAAACCTATTCTGCTGCCAGGACATTTTGTGCCAAGTAATCTTCATGACAGAGGGGACATGGTGGTGTGAAGAAGAGTCACTAAGCCAGCACTTTTCTGTAAAGTCAGGTGATGAGCAAACAACATTTCATGCAGTGGTAAACCTTGACATTTAACATGAATGCAGCCCAGAGTCTCCCTCCTGCACTGTGGTGCCTTGTGGCTTTTGCCATTTCTAAGAAAATGAATTCATCTTGTACATCCCTTTTCTTGTGTTCTTATGTAGACTTTTTTTTGTGACTTCATCTGTTGGATGAGAAGAAATATACCTCCTTTAAGTGCAGATTCAGCAGCTAAAATTACCCTTCCAGGACCACAGTCCATAGATATATTCAGATAACTTAGTGTGGATCACCCTTTGGAATCTACAAGCTGAAAATGGCTGAAAGTTTCATATGGGGATTTTTCACCCAGCAGGCACGGCTGTATCTTGGTTTATTTCATCTGCTGTTTCATATGGGGATTTTTCACCCAGCAGACACGGCTGTATCTTGGTTTATTTGATCCCCAGTAACATGAGGCAGGGTCTTGGAGAGCAGGGACTGAGCCAGCTGAAGGCTGGTGTGCATATGAGTCCTTAGGAATGATATCAACACCACACCACGTGGAAGAGCTGACCAGCCCCTGGGTAGATTTGTGGGGGATGTTTTTGCTGTGCTCTGTGTTTCCTCTTTCTCTATGTGAGACTCTAGATTTTTTTTTTGCCCTTTTTTTTTGGCTCCATACTCCCATGAAGGTGGGAAGTACCACAAATCCTGACAGCCACGCTGGAGCTGGGAAAGCTGTTCACATTGCAGCTCCATCCCTGCACAGCTTTCAGCTTCCATGGTGCCTCTCCAAGCCAGCAATGCTCCTGTGGTTACTTCCCTGTGTGCAGCTTTTATTTTGAAAGTGTTTCCTGACGCTGTAGCTTCCTCTCCTGCCAGTCTGGCTGATACCATTTGGATTTACTCTCATTTTCAGGGACTGCTCTGTCTCCACTTCTGCCATTAGTGTCAGTACCGTGGTAAAATGCTGTTCCTCCAAGCTGTCTCCATTTTCCTGTAAGGGCAGTTCATGCATCATTTCCTATAAAGGTTCTGATAGCTCAGCAAATGTTCGAAGACAAATTGATGCTCTTTTGTGGCAAAAGGCCCAGTGCATAATTTTACATTTACTTGGGATAATGTGGCCTTGGATAACCGAGTCCCAGATTTACTGTTGCAGGATAGAGTGTCTAAGGGTTTATCCAGCCTCAACCCCCCTTTTTTAAATACTGTCATTTAATCCTGACAAGCAGGCAGAGGAATATCTTTGGTTGTGACCAGGCTTTCACTGCCAGCCAGTCCCTAGGTCCTAAACTGACTCATCAGTCAGAAAGATTAATAACTGCTCTGCTGGATGATTTCACTTGCCATGGCACATATCCATTAATGGAAAACAAATATTCACTGGAAAATTAAATGCAGATTGTGGTATAGCCAAGTCCTTTTGGCCAGATGCAAATTTAAAGCACATATTAAGTGTCCCTTCAAAGCAAGGACTTCAGGTTGCAAGTCTAATATCCATTTTTCCTTTTTTTTTTTTTTTTTCCTATTTTTTAGTATTTCTTTTCAATGGGGGTGGTTCCCCTACATCTGGAGTTGCAGTGTGGATTTTTTTTTTGCTGATAAAAGAGTTGCTGGGAGGATGTTTTCAGCTGAGTTTGTCTTTCCAGCAGCAATGCCTTTTAGCTTGTGCAGGAGGGTTGAGGGTGCGAAGAAAGAAGCGCAGGCGAGCAGGGCAGGAAAGCTTTGCCTTAGAGCAGCCTGACATGTTTAAAAAATAAAGAATATCCCCGAGGAGCTCTGGTATGCCAAATGTGTTAGTTAAATTAGCATGGAGTGCTCGTTCATGGCAAGGCTTCAGAAGTGGGGGAACGAGGGGCTCTGAGCACAGCTTCCCTCTCGCCGGCCCCTCTCTGCTCAGGGGCTCCAGCAGCGCTCGCACCATCTGGAGAAAGCATGGGAAAGGGGGATTGGGCTTTTTCCCTTCCACCCCCACTCCTGGCTGGTAGAGATCCCAGAGCTCACTCTGCACCACAGGGCTGAGTTTCTGCTCTTTAGTTTTGGGAAAGCAGCACCTGTGAGCTGCCCCCAACCCCAGGGCGCTCGGTGGGCTTTGGGGAGGGTTTCTAAAGGCTGGGAGAGAAAGCCAAGAGCGAGGGGCTGCGTGGAGGATCTGTGGAGCAGCACTTGGGTTTTTTCACTGGTGTGCACCTCCTCATGTGTGGCTGACGTTTCTTGGCTGGGAAGGACCTGGTGTTGGCTGGATTGCCAGGATAATCACTCAGCAGGGAGTACCTATGGAGCAGAGCAGGGGGAAAGGAAAGCCTGCAAGGAGCAAAGTTCCTACCAGACCCTGCTAGAAACAGTCACCAGTTGTGAAAGTCCTTTACTTTAATCTCAGCATTCTTTGTTGTACACCTTTTGATCAGAAGGAAGTTATTGTTTCGATCAGGAGGAAGCATATAAATGGTCTTTAAGGAATTTCTGCACGGGGAGGAAAAGAGATACTGGTTTGAAAACCCAAACCTTTGTTCTAGGTTAGCTGATACAGATCTATGTCTGCATTCCCAATATTGGGGCAGCAGCAAGTGATTTGGACTCTTTCCAGATATTTAAATAATTTCTAGTAAGTTGGCATTTGTCTCCACTAACAAGGATTTATCAAAAAAACCTTATGGATAAAATTGCATCATTTTACTTGATTCATGCAGGTGGGAAAATGTGGCTGGATATGGTGTTGGAATGGATTCATTTTTAGGTTTTTTTTTTTAAATTATTATTTAACAAAATTGGTTTGCATTTTTGGATTTTAGGCAGGATTTTTTGAATAAATTGGAAGGGAGCTAAACACTTACAGCTTCCCTTTCCTCCTAGGAACATGACTAGAAATAGGTATAATTCACACTAACTCAACTTGTGACTGCTTCAAGTGTGTCTGTAGCATCCACTTTTGTTGTACCTATATATGTGGATGGTATATAGAGGGGTTTAGTATTTATTCTAGGTCTACCTTGAACAGAAGCATTGCATGGAGACTGACTTTTTTTTTTTTATGCATGTATAATCAATTCCACCCCCTTTCAAACCCACTCATGCACTTGGATTTCTAATGAATAAGCCTGCATATTTATTCATGAAGATTAAAAAACTGTACAGATAGAGGCAGCTGGCTGAACTATTTTTTTTTTCATTATTTTTGTTCTCTAAATCTGCTGACCTGTGATCAGGAGTAAAGAGGAAACCCTCAGATTAACTTAGGCTGTTTGCAGACTGGGACAGACAAAATGGCTCAGCCGTTTGCTGCTGAGGTACAGAATGTGGTTTGGTCGAGTGGGATGGAGAGAGGGGAGCGAGTGAGACAAAAAAAATCACCTCTTTATATTTTAAAAATGTGCCAAACACACAGAGTGAGTTGTTTTCAAGGAATGCCTTGCAGAGCCCTCAAACATCCCTGGCTGGCCTCCCCTGCCATGGCCAGATGTGACACCCATCTGTATTGGTTTCACATTTGCCAAATTTAGTGCAGTGCTCTGAGTGCTTACTCTTTTTCCCTCTGTGAGATAGGATCAGGAGAAAAGCAAAGCAGACCCAATCTTAAGGGTATAAAGACAGATTTCTTAACACACACTAAAAGAAGGAAGCGAGAATCAAATTAACAGGTCCTTACAGGGTTACAGGGGAACTGTTTCTCCTTTAACCAAAACATGAGCTGTGTTAACCCATGGCACGGCTTTCCCTGACTGTTTAAATCTCTGTTCCTGCAGGCCCTGCTGCTGTTGGGTGGCATTGCTCTCTCCTGCCTGGCTCTGGACCTGCTCTTCCTGCTGTTCTACTCCTTCTGGCTGTGCTGCCGGCACCGCAAGAGCGAGGAGCACCTCAATGCTGACTGCTGCTGCACGGCCTGGTGCGTCATCATCGCCACCCTCGTCTGCAGGTATGGCCCAGCTCAGCCCACGCTCTGCTCCAGCCAAAATGTCTGTAGTCATTCTTATCAGGACCCTCAGGAACTCATCAAGGCTACTCAGATGTAAATAGTACTAAATTGAGAAAGAAGAGGCTGAAAAACGGGATGTCATTGCGATTTGGGACGGCTCAATTAATGATTCACTGCACTCTGGTTTCTTTGGAGGGCTTATGGCAAAAGTTTATTGAAAGACAGGCTCTTTTATACGGTGTTTTGGTGCAATCAATATGATTGGTCATTTAGAACAACACCTCTCCACCGTTTCTTACAAGGAAACAAGAACCAGGCAAAAACACCACCTGCTAACAGTTTTTTACTTTTCAAGGATTGTTTTGATTCCTCCTTATGATTTCCCAGGCCAGTGTGAGAGAACACTCAGTTCCCACAGGCTCTGCTGCATGAAGCCTAAAAATCTGTGTTCTGACCACTGTCAGTTCCTACAGCAGGGTACCAAGACTGCAAGAACTGGGTAAAGGAGGCCCGTGAATAAATGGGCTGTAAACAAACATATTTCCTAAAAAGTGCATGCTGAATGCATGGACAAGATAAGGCACCAATCAAATACTGCTTGATGGCATGAACAGGGATTTTTGAATATATAAATATGGCTTAATTTAATCAATGAATGGCTTCTGCCTAATCATATTGGTTGGTTGTCCAGAAGTCCTGAGCTCCTGCACAGCACCAGGGCACCATGCCCATCCTCTGGTGTGTCCCATCTCACATCTGTGGGAGCTGAAAAAGCAGAGGGCTTTCACAACATTGCAATAAGCTTACACAGATAGAAGTTTGAAACAGAGTTGAATTTTAGGCCTTGAAATATTTGGAGCATAGAAAGTTTCTGAGCTACAAAAAAAAAAAAAAATAGAACAAGCAACTATTGTATGCTGTGAGGTATACATGTAGTGTTTAGTAATTGATTTAAGCAGATGCTTGTGAACATTGAGCATTAACCCATTGGCTAAAAAAACTTTTAAAAGACTTTGTGACAAAGAGAACTTTGGCTTCTGTTGTTATAGCGTGAGTTTTACCATCTTTTATGTCTCTACCTCCCCTGAAACTGCTAATGGAATAAAAAACTCGTAAAACACCTCTCAGTCACCCCATCCCATTATCAGTGATTAGATCCAGCACACATCCTCACACCTCAAACGCTCTGCCTCTCCTTCATGCATATTGGCAAGAATCCCTCTTTCCATTCCATGTATGTTTTTAAATGTCTGTAATGTATCTCCTTGCTTTCTACCTCTTGCAGAGCTGCCTGGTGGTTTGAGCAATGTGAAAAGGAATAGTTAATGCCCTGCTCTTTGATACTGTTCAAGTGATAAATCAAGGACCTTCTGTCCTTGGGAGCTTATTGCTTAAACAGCATGGATACAGTTGAAATATTTATCAGGCCTAAACGCAGATTTCTCAGAGTCTGGTGTCCAAAAAGAATCACCATGTGTGGGAGAGTAGATTAGGAAGAAAGAGTCACAGATGATTCTTTTGGGTTTGGAAGGATTGGTGTTTGACTGGAGGGGGATGTTCAGATTTTGTAGCATGTGCATTTTGTTATCTGCACTAACGTGCCATCTCCAAGGGCTGCTATCAATGGTGCCAGGGTCAGCAGTGTTTGCTGTTATGACTGAGCAATAGAAGCTTTTGGAGGTGAGGTGGAGAGAAAGATTCCTGAAAACCAAGGGGAAAAACCCAGTAATTAGTGGAGAATGGGTGCAGGAGAATTTAAAAGGAAATAATTTCCTAGAAAGTGAATGGTGAGGCATCTGAAAGCAGAGACATGTTTGTGGATATGGAAGGAAGGAGCCTCTGATCTTGTTTTAACTTGGGCAGAATGAGTCCTCTGGATGTGTGCTCTGTATCAAGCACTTTCCAGTTTGCATTTCTTTCCAATTCCAAGCACCATCTCTTCTTGCCCAAGACTTCAGGTGGTCTCAGCTGCCCCTCTGTGGGTCTGGCAGGTCTGGGAGTAGCCCCATAGTCAGAGAGGAGGGAGACATGAGCTGATTGTATTTGGCAGTGCCCTGTGGCTCAGTTTTTGCATTAGCCTGCTGGTATGATAGGTGCTGGGTGTTCTGTGTGATCCCTCTGGAGGTGAGGTGTTCCTTGGAGGGCAGGCTCAGCTGCTCAGGAGCCACACTGATGCATTCGTGTGTTTGCTCTTTCGAGGCACTCACTTAAGAGAACAGCAAAGCCTTGAAGTGTTGGAACGAACAGTGCAGAGCAGACACTCTGTGGTGAGTTTAGCAGCTGGGGGTGGATTTGCCTGTAGAAGCAGGGGCCGAGGAGGAGACCTTGTGTACCAGCCAGTGTCGCTGTGTTTGCAAGGAGCTCTTCCACGCCTTGCTGAGTGCAAATGGGTGCCTGGGGTGGAAAGGCAAACCACAGAACAACTTGTAGAGAAGAAATCTCAGCCTCATTCACCTTTATTTTGGTGATCTTAACAGCTTCAGCTGCATCCATTCCAATCCACTGAGAGAGCTGTGGTCCCAACCTTTTCTTCCAGAAGCTCTGGCTGATGCTATTTATAGTTGTGCTGCTGCTACAGGCCCTTGTTAGCTATTGTTATGCAGCAAATGTGACCCAGGCAGCTGCTGCCCTGTGCTAGTTGTGTTTGTTTTTGATTGTAGAAAGGGTGAGAAGGAGGTATTCTGCACTTCTCAGAGCATATGTGACAGCATTTAAAATTGGAGGGGGAACACATAAATTCTGGTAAACTTGATATGACTGTCAAATCCACAAGCTGGAAAGCTGCTTAGGCTTCCTCCAAATCTGCACCACTGGTTCTCATCCTTGGTGTACAGTTTGTTTCTGCAAGTATTAAATGCAGAACCATAAAACTAAGGCTCATAACATAAGGTTCTATCTGAACCTACAGTGACATTGGATGATCACTTTTCTTGACTTCTTTAATTAGTTGTTTAATTTCCTCTCTGGAATCAGCATGCTTGAGCAAGAGCAGGTTGGCACCATCATGGTGAGGAGGGTGCTGTCCAAGTGCTGCTGCTTCTCTCCTGTAGGGCTGAGGTTGGTTTTCTGCCTTTCTGCAGCAGCTGGATGCCACAGTGCCCTCAGGGCAGTGTCCCTTGGCACTCTGTGCTCAGTCTGTGCCTGGGAATGCAGACACAGCTCCAAACAAGCTGACTCCAACTGTTGGTACCTACCTGGGACTTTCTGCTGGCGCTGATTAAAGATTGTCCCACTGGATATTCCCTATCCCATCCCAGCTGTGTGCCACATGTAACAGAAGAGCCAGACCAGCTGTGCTAATGGGGTAAAAGGCTGTTCTGGCCCTCTGCCAGACCTGGGAGACAGTTTTGTGGCTCTGCTTGGGTGCTGAAGCTCCAAGAGGTTCCAACCAGCAGCAGGTCTGGTCTGTCTGAGCGCTTGGAAGTGGACTATTGTCTTCCTAGTGAGAAGGGTTAACTCTGGTTAAGTCCAGCTGTGCCTAGAACAAGTTTTTCTGGGTTCCCTCAGTCCCAGGGGTCGGTCTGTGCTCTGAGTGCTGCTGTGTGCTCACATCCCTGTTTCCTAATGACTCACAACAGGGACAATGCTGAGCCAGCAGAGCCATAGCTGGTTAACAGGAACTCTCCAGCAAAATGCCTCTAATGAGTCTTCCCAGTTGCTCTAGCCACAAAGCTGCAGGAATGCTTAGCCTAGATTTTTTTCATTAATACTTCAGTTCTAGTCTTTGCCAATTGTGATTGGTTTTTGTGTATGGGGAGTTGTCCTATAAACCATCTCACCCACTGCTTAGGTGACCCTAATTCTCCCAGAAGGGCCCTCAGCTCTGAAGGTGGGGAGAAAGCTTTGTGGAGAGGGTATCAGAAAAGAAATGGGTGCAAATAAATGGTAAAAACTTGTTTTATCAAATGCCAGTAATAGCACTTTCCCCAGTGTGAAAGTGCAAGGTGGTAATTAGACAGACAAATTAACATTCCTCCTGAGAACTTGAAGTCTAAAAAGGGCTCTTCTTATGAAGTTCCTGTAATTAAAGATGACTTGGTGTAGTTAGATTATTCATTTCTAGGGATGTGATGTGAATGGCTAGTGCTCATCTTTCCAGACTGGTGTCTGGGTACCCAGAGGGTCACAGTGTGTGTTGTGGGTATTACAGCAGGAGGATCTCACCACCAGAAAGCACAAAAATCCTCTCTGTGTCCAATTAATGCTCTGATGTTCCTCATGGGTAAATGCAGAAAACCCCTTTTTTTTTTTTTTTTTGCAGGTGAGGTTGCAAGTAAATTCAGAATTACACTTGATTGGTATTTCTGGTTCTTTACCTAGGTGTCCAAAGCTCATGTGATTCTTGCACACAAACCATGGGAAAGCTCCTCTCCACACTTGAATTCCTTGAGTTTTGCTGAAAAGTGATACTGAAGTGTGTACAACCTGCAGGAGTTTAGATCACACTGTTGTATCTGTAGGAAAAGACAGAAATCCTGGTGTGCACCTCTTCCATCTCACTTGTACAACTCTGTGAAGAGTTTGTAGAGTTCTGTGTCCCTGGTGTGTGTCTGTGGGTGTGCACTGGTGGTGATAGCTTTAAGCTCCAAGTTCAATGCTTTTCTTGACTTAAATAAGTGGATTTCTTAACACTTACCAAAACTATTGAGTAGCCAAGTGGTTTTTAAAGTGCAGTGTTGAATAGCAGGAGCAACTCTTTAGATGGCCTGTAAGACTGTGATAGATTGATTTGTAAAGATTTTATTGGAAAATATGAGTGAGAGGGAAAGCAGAGGAGTGGTGGTTGTAGTGAAAGTGAGAGGAGGCTGACAAAGGTAAGTTTGAGAGGAGGAATTGAGGATGGGGCTGTGTGGATTCGGGAGGAGAGAGGGGTGCGTGCGCTCAAAAGGGAGTGCACACTTCTCAAAAGGCAGAAATAGATATGACTTTCCTATAGAAGCATTGAAAATATGTTGGAGTATCTTCCAGAGGGTGCTGGGGTGGGAAGGAGCTGTGTTGTTCAGGAATGCTGCTCTTGCATCCAGCCTGTGTGACAGAAATACATCCACTGGGTGAGGATTTTGTCATCCTGTGCTCAGAGATGGATCTGCTGGCTCTCAGGCTAGTTTGCCTTCCAGGGTTCGTGCAAGAAGCCTTGTGATTTATCATGACCCCAAGGACTTTATGCTGTTGGGTTAAGAGGAGTTGATCTATTTTTACTTTCAAAGAATGCTCTTAAATAGAAGGAGCCCCTCTGTTTCCCTTTAATCATATAAAAGGTAGTTAAAAACTAGTGTAAATCCTTAAATCTGCTTTAAACAATAGCAACTCATATCAGTGTGTGTGTGTGGGCAGGGATTTGAAACAACTGTTGGATTTAGATGAAGCCAAATGCAAACAAAGCTCAGCAGCAGCAGCTGCCCCCTGCCTGCCCTTCAGCTCTGCCCCCTCCTCAGGCACAGCTGCCCCCAGCCCAGGCTTGTGGGATGGGTTCCTTCCCTCTCTACCCTGGTGGAAAGAGGAAAAGCCACAAAACTGCGTGGCTTGCTGCTAGGGGAAGGGCTGGCTGTGTAAGTGGCCCTTGCTGGCACAGGGTGTGACTGCAGAGCTGCCTTGTGCAGGGCAGGAATGGAATAATTAACGCTTCATGTGTAATTTGCAGTGAATGTGTGAGTCTCATGTCTAGAGGAGTTCATTGCTTGGATTAAGTGGCTTTTATCCCAGTTGTGGTGCTGTAATGTTTTCTTTCAGGAGCAGTGACTGTGCCTGGAGGGTCAGGGCAGTGGGAGCTGTGGTTTGTACTGGGAAGGATGAGAAGCCTGTGGAAAACAGCCGGGGTGGATCTGCCTCCAACAGGGTTTAAAGTCACTTGTTTGTGTTGCCAGCACTTCATAACTGGTACCTGGGAGTAAACTGGCTGATCTGTGCAGCATCCCCAAGGATAAGGTGTTGCTGTTATTTCAGATTGCTATTTCTGAGTCTTTCCCACCAAAACTGTGCTACTGTGCTGGGAATACTGAGAGCCAACCAGCAGATTTTGGGCACTTACCAAGGCTTTGCTGAAAGAATAGGCTTTTAGTAGCTGTAAACAGGCTGAATAGAAATTGCTCGCTAATTAAAGGGGTCAGATCTGCCTATTCAATGTCAAGAATGTTCTGGAATTTATTTGGTGCCTATGGTAGAAACAACTCTTAACGTTTTCTGCAGCTCAGGAGGCCGAAAAGGGTCTGTGTGAATTTCTTTGCTCTGATAAGACAAGGAGAAATTCAAGCCATGGTTTTGTAATTTCTGTGATGGGATGCCTTATCCTGGGCATAGCTCTGCATCTGTAATCTCTGCTTCAGGAGGAGGGGGGAGTGTGTCTTTTTTATCCCTTCCACCCCCGTGCACCCCAGGCATGTGTTATCAAGCTCTGATAATAGCTGCAACCAGGGAGGAATGCAGAGGGCTTTTCTCTCTTTAGTTATCAGCAGAATGTGCATTAGGAAAATGTTTGAGGAATGGTGTTCCTGGAGAAAGAGGCACATTTCTTTTATTAATGCTAAATATTTAGTTTACATAGCTGCTGCCTCCCTTTCTGTTCATGAAGGCTGCCTCTTGTCCCTAGAAGACTCCTCAGCTGAGGTTTTTATGGGCCAAGCTCTCTATAATTTATGGAGATTCAATTGCTGGAAAAAGCATGAGCTTGACACAGATTTTCCAAGTGGATCTGCTTCCAGATCATGATCTTTGCTTCTCTTTCTTGTTGTATACGAGGAGAAATGTGACCAGGTGAACTACATTGTTCTGCTCACTCTTTTGAAGCAGAGCCCAGGAAAGGAGGAATGGATGTGTCTTCCTGCAGGAGAGGGGCAAGGGCAGGAACAGCACACAAAGTTGTTGTGAAGGAACTAAATGTTTCATCCAGAATAAGTTTAGATTTACAACAGGATCACCACCACCACCTTCCTTTGCGCTGCCACAAACACGACCTTGGTGTCTTCAGAACCTTCCTAGAAAAGATCCTGGGTGCTCTCAAGCTAAATATAACTTGGGAACAGAAAAACCCTGTCTTAGTAAGGTTTGTTTGCCCTGAGTTTAGTTGTGTGATCTCTTCACAAGTTCTTTCCTCCTCTATTATTAGGAAATACAGGCTTGGGAAGAGGAACTGTGAGTTCTTGCAGTGATCTCTTAATAGAAGAGGTATTGCTGACTTGCATGAGATAATCCTCTGGTTGCAACTCATTTACAGGATCTTCCTCCTTTAAGTGAGGCTTAAGCTAATATGGTTTACTTCATAATTGGGGCAGACTGATATGTGTGGACAATTACAGAAAATCAGCTGATAGGTGGTAATTTGCTAAGCAGCTGGAGTTGAATTGTGTCTGCAAGCTTGAAATTTGCTTGCTTTAAAAATAAACAAGCCTTTTGTCCCAGTAAGTTGTTAAGCCTCCCTTCCCAGTACTCTAAATCAGTGTGAGAAATGTTTCTAATGGGAAGATAAATCAAGATAATGTTCATAGATATTTCACAGGGTAGAGAAGAGGGCATGCAAAATGTATCTGGAGGAACCACCACCATGGGCAAGCAGTCAAAGCAAGCTCTTTGTGTCCTGCTTTAAAAAAAATGTAACAAAATAATCTGTATTTCATGTCCAGAGAGGGCTCGTGTCTCCTCCAGCACTGGCAGCTCTCACAGGAGCCACTGGATGGATTTTTGGCTGTCCATGGTTGGACCTGAGCTCCCAAACAGCTCTCTAACAGATTTTCATTATTGTACCATGAATGGAACACACTTGTTGTGTTCTGTGCCGTGTTGGTGCTGCGTGGAAAATGAAGGCTGTGAATGTTTACAGGTACAAACCCAGGAATGTGACCCCAGCTCTCTTTAGGAGGAGGGAGCATCTTCCCTTTTGGTGGAAAGCTCTGGTGTGACCACCCAGTGCACTGCAGCCATCACAAGCGTCACACACTTCCCTTTCAGCCTCACCTCTGCCCTTTGATGCTTTTCTTTCTCTGCAGTGCTGGGATTGCTGTGGGATTCTACGGGAATGGGGAGACCAGCGATGGCATCCACCGGCTGACGTACTCGCTGCGCCACGCCAACCGCACCGTGGCCGGCGTCCAGGACAGGGTGAGCACCCCAAAAACAGAGCCTCCCTCAGCACCTCTCCTCCTGCATCCACCTGTGCCTGTGTCTCTTCCTGTTTTCTCTTCGTCTCTGGGCTTGGAGTTGTGTTAAAATTTCCATTAGTGGCGGGGTGATTTCTTCCGCTCTGCTAAAAATAACGAAGCGAACACAGCTTGTTAAGTGGAGCCTTCTCTTTGCTAGGTTTAAAAACAGCTTGTGATCAGCTCTCTCTTCCACACCCGGAAGAGGAGGCAGGCCAAAGCAGACAAATCTTAGTAAAATGTAGCATTTTAATACCACTGGTTGTTCCTGTGCTGTCTCTAATTTCATGGTGTCATAGTGCAACCCTGATGGCTGCAAAACCTGTGCATGTGTTCAGGCTCAGCTGAGGTGCCGTCATTGGGCTACTTGCAAACAATCTCCCTCACAGGTGCTTTTAAGTTGCTTTTGAAGGGTAAGCAGCCTGAGCCTCTTAAAACAGAGGACTAGTAATCTGGAAGCTGCCCATGACTTCCTAGTAAGAATTAATTCCCTTTTTGCTTCCTTGGCTTCCTGTACTTTAATTATTTTTTAAAAAAAATTTGTTTATCCCCCTTTTTCTTTCCCATGCTATAGGTTCTGGACACTGCAGTGGCCCTGAACCAAACAGTGGAACCAAACTTGCTGGTCCTGGAGGAGATGTTCAAGAAGCAGACAGACTACCTGCATATTGTCCAGAAACTGCAAAGTCTCTTGGATGATCTGGTCAGGCAAACGACTGAGATCCCCTTTTGGAAGAATGACGAGCTGTCTCTGGAGGAGCTGGCAATTCAGATTGACCTCTATGACTGGTACAGGTGTGTAGCATGCTGGAGTGTAGTGCTTGTAGCATCTGCTTTGGCTTGTTCTGCCAAAATTATGTGCATGTTCTGGGTGGCTGAGCCAAATGCTCTGTATATTGCTGCAGGTGCTCTTGGCCCACAGAGCTGATTTGTTTCTTACTGCAGGACTGCATTCAGTTTAAATCAAAATGCACAGCTTTTTTTTCTTAAGTGTCTTTATTACCAAATGACAAGAACTTTATTCTCAACATACAAAATCTGTAGTTTGTGTTCTAGCACTGGGGAAAAAAACAGCCTCAGATACAGCCTCTGCTCTGTCCTAATAAGTGCATAGAGAAGACATTAAATAGAGTAGAAAATGGCACTAGCTCTCTAAGTTAATACCACAGCCTAACATTCCTTTTCATTAAACATATTAAATAAGATATTGCATCAGTTGTGTTCCACAAAAGAAAAATCTCTATCCAAACATGTGGAATAAATAACTGAAGCATTTCCTAACAAATATCGAGGAAGTTCAAGAAGCTGCAATGCCTTTTCTTCCCCTGATGATGACCAGTGCATAAAACATCACCCTAGAAAACATTAGCAGCCTCATTTCTCAACAACTCTTTACTCTGAGCATGTTATGTAAATGCTTTTACCTGCTTCAATTTCCAATCCCACAAATATCCAGAGCTCTCTGGAGATTAATCTTTGGAGGTGGTTGTGGAGAAGGGAAGGTCTGTGTTTTCCCCAGAAGTCACAACAGCTTCTTGATCTGTGCTTTTTCCACACCAGTTTTCCTTTACAGACCGTGTTTTTGTTTGCTGCAGGTGGCTGGGATACCTGGGCCTGCTCCTGTTCAATGTCCTGATATGTTTGCTGGTGCTCTTTGGGCTCATCAGAAACTCCAGGGCCATTCTTATGGGGTAAGTCTTGACCTGGGGACAGGGCATGAGGAAAATCAGCTGAATGCAAGTGGGAACCTTTGCCTGTTGTCAGCTGATATCAAGGACACCTGAAACTGAGCATCTTGCACTTGCCTCTGAGTAGAGAGACATTTTAGAGTGTAGCTCTGTGGAAATAATCAGGATTTCACAAAGGAGGTGTTCACAGGAAGGTTCTTGAGCTGTAGAATGCAATGCTGCTGCTGTTCATTGTCTTCTCATCAAAGGTGAGGAGCCCATCCAGGCTGCCTGCTTTCTTCTGGATGGCATTGGAAGCTCCATTTGCAGGGAGATAACAATGTGAACATCCTTCCTTCAAACTACAGGCTTTAAAAATCTCCCCTTAATTCCCTGCAGTTGGGAAGGCATTTGTTAATTGTGATAAGCATTGCACAGCCTGCAGCATTGCCTTCTGTGTCACTGTCTGCTCTCCTTACCTGGGGCTGTCACACCTGAGGAAATGTTAAACTGAGAACAAGCAATGCTTTGCACAGTTATGAGAAGGAGTCTTGTTGCCATGGTACTGCAATGTTAATGCTGTTTCTCAAAAGCACTGAAAATTCCCCATTCCTGGAAAAAAAACTCTTCCTCTCCCTATCTTGTAGCTTGGCATATTTGGCAGAGATCCTGGTACCATAAACACAGTGACAGTTTGATAACTGACATGGCCCAGGGTTTATCCTGGTTCGTGGTGATGCCATTAATAATTGGGATGTGTATCCAGATTTATTATTTACCAGATGATTTCATACCTGGCAGATCACACAGACAAAAGTCCAAGTGTACGCACAGATGGCAAACCCAGGGTTTAAATTAGAATCTCATTTCCCTTTAGCCAGAAGTTCATATTAAGGCATTCCCTAAAGGGAGCACATGGCATAAAGAAACAAGTGTATCACAGCCAGGCAAGATGGTGAAATGCCAGGTTTAGATCCTTTAGCCAAGCAATCAGTTACTGACCCAGTCATCTTCATTTAAAGTAAAACAACAAATGTGTCTTATTGATTAACATGCTCAGCTGGAGGCACCAAGCTGTGTTGTCCTTATGTCATAAACCCACAGAACCTTGCTGATCCATGGCTGATAATTTTTGCATCCATTTGGAAAAGGCATAATAAAGTCTTTAGTGTCTCATTTCAGAGTGCAGCACAGATGTCAGTCTGGTGAAACTCCCTTGCTTCTGCAGGATGAGGCAGAGATCCATTCACAGAATAGAGATTATTTGGAATTAAAAGAAGTTAGTAAACAGAGGTATATGGGGTTTTTAAACGACCCATAGGTTTATTTTTTAAAGCTCTAGTATTCAGTGAGACAAATGTAGCAGAAAAAAGGTTTGTCCCTTCTTCACAGAGAGGGTTGTACTAGGTTTGAATAAAGAATATCTTGGTTATGAACAGGTTTTTGTATTGTTCAGGGTGTGGGTGGGAAGGGATCTACTTATGTTTCAAAGCTTGAGGGGAAAAAGCATCCCTAAGAGAGCAAGCCAGTGTCTCTTTACTTTGAAGATAGAAACAGATAAAATGAAACTGCTTATTAGTCTGCAGCCCTGTACCTGAGGGAGTTGAGGAGCATTATAGCCTAAATATCTCTACCACTCATACTGACAGCAAGGGTGAAGAGTTTATGTGCTGGTTGGGAAGTGCAAAAGCCTTTTCCACAAGTGTGTGCTCCTGAATGTCACTAGGAGCACTGCTCTGTCATCCCTCTGACAGGTCCCACTATTTCTGACAGTAATGAGGTCCAGCTGTCAGAACAGAGCTTGAAATCCATGCAGAGATGGACTCACATGGCAGGGGTAGGCAGCTGAACTGTAGTTCCAAGCTGCTCTCCTGCAGGTGACTGTCTCTCTCCTGGAGCTGTGTGGGATGTTTGGATGCTGTTCAGGTGCACCAGCTCAGAACCAAGGTGTCCTAACAGGGACTGTGTTCCCTCCCACCATCTGTAGCCACAGAGAGATTACACCAAACAACCTCATTTATTGTAGACACAACAGAGATTTCTCCAGTTTTGGATCAGTATGGTTTTGTGGGGTTCTCTTTATTTAGCATATTTTTTCTTTGGGTATCTTTGGACCTGGAAAATGAAGTCCAGAATGGGAACAGTGGAAGTGAGGGGATTGTAGTCAACCTCCTGCCAATCTGCCTCCCCTGCAGCCACCTCTGTGGCTTTGTGCCTTTGGTTTCCCTGCCAGAAGCAGGATAATACTTTTCTTCCCTACTTCTCCCTCTCCCTGAATTCTAGGGCAGGTGATGTGGTAACCAAGAGCTGGATATGAACTTCTCTGGTTGCTGCTGTCCATGACATCTAAAATAGGATTATCTGAACATACAGTCAGTGGCTGACAATTTCTTGGGTTTGGTAGTTGCTTTGGACCCCAAATAATAAATCTAGTGAAAGGAATGGCTTGAAATCAGAGCTGCTGCATCTGCCATCTGTCTGTCCCCCACAGGGTGTGCTTGCTTGGGGTGTTTGCCCTGATTGTCAGCTGGGGATCCCTGGGCCTGGAGCTGGCTGTCGCTGTGGTAAGTGGCTCACATCCAAACCCCGTTCACCCTTTGCTGCAGGTTTAGCAGACACCAGATTAATGATGTGCTGTGCCTGCTTTACAGCATATCCTGATCTGAGTAACTGTCCTGGCAATTTCCATCTAGGAAAAGTCCAGACTGCTCCTTCTCCTGGTTGTGGTGTGGTAGCTCTTACTCCAGCACTGCTGTGGTTGTGTAAAGCAGTGCTGGGAATGGTGATGAGAGACTTCAGCATCTGAAACACCCCTAGAACAGAAGGTTCCCTGATGTTAACCTGGCTCAACTGCTCTTTGATGCTGGTGTGCTTTGATATTCCCTTTGCCTTTTGTCTTCCCTCTCTCCAGGGCTCCAGTGACTTTTGTATCGACCCTGATGCTTATGTCTCCAAAGTGGTGGAAGAGAATGCAGTGCTCAGTGCAGGTGAGTGCTGGGACTGCCTTTGGCATAGGGTTCTGCAGCTCCACCTGACACACAGGACCATGGCACTGACTGAGAAATTTGGGCTGTGTTTGAAACACAGGAGCTGGCGTACAGTGGGGAAAAAAATTAGTGGAGCTCTGGAAAAACAGCATTCTGGTCAGAAGTGTGCATGTGTGCACCAGAAACACTTTCAGAACATTTCTCCTGCTTTGACCCTTAGGTGGAAATAACTGATAAAATGGCACAACAGAAATCCCTGGCTTATTGGATTATTTTGCTTTAAATGTAGCACTCTTGAGTCTTGTTCTCCTCTCTAAGAGACAGAACTGTGGCAGTAGCAGTGTGCAGTTTGAGTTGTCATTTTTAAAACTCGCTCTTGGGTCTGTATTACTGAATCTAGCATACCTATTTTTATATCTGTTATCAACAGTTTATATTTTTTTTTTCTCTTAATGCTGGCTGTAAATAGTAGCCTCTTTGAAGGGTGAGTGAATGGAAACAGCCACAAAGAAGTATGAATTTCCCTTTTCATTATAAATGCAGTATTTTGACTGCTTTGTGTATCCTGTTCCACTTAAAGCACTGCATCTCAGTGGCTTCCAGCTGAAGCACTGATACCTTTGGGGTTTGTTGCTCCTGATTTAGACTGGAGTGAGGTTAGTGAGGTGAGGGGGGACTCCAATTTGAACCTCAATGGGGCAGAGATGGCATTCAGAACCATGGCTTATCAAAAAGGTGATTGGGTGCTTGCCAGCAGAGATACAGTAAGTGCTGAAAAGGAAAAGTATTTTTAGGACTGAGTTTGCTGCTTACTTTACAAAGTTCACTTTTTTCCCCCCACCTTCTCTCCCCCAACAGTTCCTTTATGTATTTCTGTGTATGGTAAAACACAAATAGACAATGACACT
The DNA here is from genome assembly GCA_013400435.1 of Pycnonotus jocosus. Classification (NCBI taxonomy): domain Eukaryota; kingdom Metazoa; phylum Chordata; class Aves; order Passeriformes; family Pycnonotidae; genus Pycnonotus; species Pycnonotus jocosus. Next base: position 281,518 of record VWYP01010079.1, read on the forward strand.
GATTTGTTAAAGGACTTGTGTTTTTTCTGGTTCTTATTTGGTGGAACCAGAGAGGTTTTTCTGTGTGTGCAGAAGGTCTGTGCTTAGCTAAATGCTGTCTCTCACTGTGCAACTGGGAGGAAATTAGGTATGTAGCTATGGCTGAGGATGCAGGGATTGGAAACCATAAAAACACAAATGTCTGGAGGCAGAATGTAGTGTAAAAGAATATGTACAGGTTGATATTGCAACCCTACATCTTATTTTTGGAGTGCCTTATTTCTTGACTTTGTGGGAAGGAGATGATGGAGCCAGGCAGCTCTCTTGGCAACACAAAAGTGTGGTGAGGGAAGAGAATGAGAGCTTAGCATAAGATGAAAATCCTCTCTAGGCTGTGGAGGTGACAAAGATGTGGCTCCACGTGCCTGGTTTTACAAGGAGGCAAGTGGGTCAGTGAGGCCAAGGGGAAATACGTGATGCTGCTGCCAGCTGTGTGCTGTGATAATTTGGTAACCCAGATTAGCTCTGGAGCGTGTTTGGTAACACTGACATTGACCCTGGGAAATCAAAGAAAGGCCCCTCTGTGCTGTTTCTCCATTTCTGCTGTCCTTTCTGCTGTGGTTTTGCACTGCTCAGTGTGGCTCCTTTGGAGGCTGGCAGGGAGTGCAGGGCTGACATTCCAGCCCTCCTCCTGCATTCCCCAGCAGGGACAGGTGGCTCCCCCAGGGGAAAACAGGCTCTGCTCCTGCAGCACCACCACAGAACAGTTGTTAGAGCTCCATAAATAACACTGGATGGCTCTAAGGGAGATGGTGAAGAGGAGGAAGAGCAGGTGCTGCCTCAGGCCTGGGTTGGAAGGGTGGCCCCTCCATGGGTGCCAGGCACCCTGCAGCATTGGTGAGCACCTTCTCCTCTCTCCAGAAGGAAATCTGCCCAACTTCTGAGCCTGCCATGGCACCAGGCAGCTGGTTGGGAGATGATTGAATCTTCTGTCTTCACATGTGGGTTTTCACTGCTGTGTCATGGTTTATGGTGGGAAGTTATGGAAATAGCTCTTGGTCCTCAATGTTGAGATCTTCTCATGCATCTATGCAGGAAGGAGAACGATGACATGAGGACTACGGTGTGGCAATTACACTTTAATCCCAATAAAACCTCTTTAAAAGTCTGGAATAAGTGTTAGTATCCCTTGGCTGCAAATGGTAGCTGCTGCTTTGTGTCCAGCTGAGCCATGTGTAGGACAGTGATGAGCTGCAGGAGGCTGGGACAGCCAGCTAGGAGCCAGCATCCATGGTGTCCTCTCAGAGGAAGGAGTTCTCTTTAAAAGCCCCTGGTTCTGGTGCTCTGTGCCCTCTAGGTTGATCTCTCTGCTTTTTTTGGATGATGTTCTCCAGCTTTAACAGCAGTGTAGACACCAAAACAGAGTGTGAGAGGCTGGAGGGGCTCAGGTAGGTCATGAGAGAAGAATCCATGGGGAGTTACCACAGATGTAGGAACCACATTTGCTGTGAGAATCACTTCAGCTGCAGCTGGGCTGAGTCTTGCTGGGGTGTCTGCCAGTGCTGGGGTCTGGCATGCTGGGCTGGGTGCTGCCATCTAATTTTAAGGATATAAGAACCAACAAGTAATCCTAAGAAGCTTGGTGGTGCTGGGCGATTCCTTCTCTTTAATCACCATTTTTAGTTGCTGTTGTTACACACAATGTGTTGTAAGGTTCTCTGTGCTCTGACATTCAGACTGGGACTGAGTCATCAATATTTGTGATGCTTTTGCTGCTGGTGGTTGTAGTTTTCACAGAAAAAATAACTGAGTTGAATACTGGGCAACTAGTATGTTAATATTCTTGTTTATGTATTAATTGCTGTATTCAAATCTAAATGGAATTAATGGAGCTGAGAATAATCTGATTAAGTGCATTATTACTGTCATGTTTTTAGCTAGAGATGTTCTTGTTTTGCAGATAAAATGTGCTGCATTAAAAAAAATGATGGGGGAAGAAAAGGAAGGCAAAGAACTTTATTGCAGATTTCTGGGAGAAGGAAATACTTAAATAATTTTGCAGAAGAGGCTGATGTATGTGCCTAACTCACCCTGTATTCATTTACTGAGATAAAGGCAATGGAGTTGAGCACTGCCTGTATAATCAGCTCCTGCTGCTAGTAAAAAGACTTGGTGCAGCCAAGATGTTTATTTTCAAAGCAGGAGGCCATCTTCTAGTCCCATTCTTTTCCACTGATATTATGTTATTATCTGATGACTTGTTGCATAAAATTAAATAAAAAGGCACAATCTGTCTAAACAACAAGAAGAGCTTTCTCCAGATTCTCTCACCAGAAATGTGCATGGTGAGCAGCCACTCTCCTCATCTGAGGGAGCTGTGAACCTCAGGGGATGGATAATGGAGCCCTCCAGCTGCAGTCCAGCTGAGCTGCTCAGGCTGGATGCTGAGGCTGAGCTGCTCAGATATGAGCAGGAAGGGTTCTTGTCGTGCCCAGCCTCCTAATTGGCCTCCCACTGATGCAGTAATCTCATCTTGGAAGTCCAAAGCTGAAAAAAACAAAGGATTGACACCATCAGCACCTCAGTTCCTGTCTAGGAATAAGATCAGGACAAAGCCTCAGGTGGGGCAGTGGTGTCTGCACAGTTATAGCCTGAGCTCAGAGTACACTGCAGGAAAGAGTTTGCCCAAAGAAGTGCTCTGGAGAATCCTGCTGGGCTGATGTTGGCTTTGAGAAGCTGTTTTCCTGCCTGGGTGGTGTTGGGCTCCTGATTAGCAGAAAGCTTTGAGTGGAAGGCAAATGGGGCAGTTTCAAACTCTTTGCTTTTAGCAATACAAGAATAGGATGTACCAGAGAAATTAAATATTATGCAGACACCTCCCTTTGCTGTCAGACTGGTGCCTTGGGGGAACAAAACTCCTGGTGGAGAATGTTACCTGGGCAAGAAAGTCCAGGCAAAAGAGCTGCCTGCCTTTGACACCACAGGTGCTTTCTCTGATGGTTGAACCCACAGAGACAGCCTCATCTGGGTGTAAATGAGGCAAAATGAGCACTGCTAAGAGAATGTTCAATTAGAGATGAAGAAGAGCAGGGAAAAGCTGTTCTAGGTGTGAGGAATTTTTTTTGGAACCAGGATCTTTTTTTCTCATTGCTCTCTGCAGACCTCACTGCCTTTTGGCAGGTGCATAATACCATTTTTGCATTTTGGCTGGGCTTTGAAGTGAGTAGTAGGTCTCCATGGTTGCAGAAGCAGTAAGTAGTTCTAGCAGCTGAAGCTGTCTTTAGTAGGAAGCTCTGCTTTCCTTTCTAGGAAAGACAGACTTTGCAAAAATAAAGCATTTTAGGTCGTTCCCTTCCTTGCCTTCTGCTCCCTCAATGCCCGTGCACCAGGAGTGAGTCAGGAGGATTGCTGCTAGCAACAGCAGGCATGGGCAGCTGCAGATGTGACCCTGCCTAACCCTTCTGCTAGGAACTGGATTGCCTAAAGGCCAGCTTCAAAACTCACATCAACCTTTAGGAATTTTCCTTGAGAGGAAAAATGCACCAGAAAGATAATTATAGAAAGAAATTGCCTGGAGCTGTTAGCAAAGGATGGATTAGTGCAGCTGTTTTCTGGTCAGAAATATGAAATTTGGTGATGTACAGGATAGCTTCCACCGGGTTTAAAACAGGTGAAGGTGCCTCCTGCTCCTTCCTCTTTTCCTGGTGGCATGGAGGCAGGGGACATGGCCCTCTTAATTTCCAGGCTTTGCAGTACAGGATCACCTGAAGGCAGCTTCACTGTCGTAACCATAGATTTAAAGCACCACAACTCGGGTTCAGTGCAGGGCAAAGCTGCTCCTGATGGCTGTGCCATTTTGGGAAGCATGTTTTATGTGGAGTGTCACACTTGTCAGCAGCAAAGCCAGCAGTCCCACAGTGAATCCTTGTTGATCCTGCCTTCCAGGGTGAAGCAAGGCAAGCACTTATTTCACTGTGCTGCTTTTTGCTTCACTTGTAACCAGCAAGCTTTATCCTGAGCTTACAAGCTGTGAACTGTGGTATCAGGAACTCTCATCTCTAATCTGCCCACCAGGGACGGTCCAGGAGGCCCTCAAGAAACATTTCTAGAGCTCTGCATGAGCAGAATCTCATGCAACTTACTGCCCTTAAAAAGGCGATGTAAACTTGACACCAGTGTGGGAGCTTAAGAGAAACTTTTGGTGGTTTGTTGGTTTAAAATAAATGGGTGACAAGATCACAGCTCCATTGGGTCACAAGGGGGTTGCTGCTCTCTCAGTGCAGGTGTGTTTTAATCCATTTTCACACAGCCATTGTGTGTGATTTACGAGCCAGGGAGGAACAGCCCTTCCTTTGGCTCGGTGCTTGTGGACAGTCACTCCTGTGGTCTGCCCGAAGTGAGGCACAAAGCAGCTCTCCCTGCCCCTCCTGTCTGCCCAGAATTTGCTAATTGCTGTTTAGAGGCTTGGCTGGGGAGATGTTAAGTTGTCCCAGGGAAAGAGTCGGTGGGAGGGAGATGGAGCAGCTGGCAGGAGCTGCCCCAGAGCAGGCTGATGAATTATAAATAACAGCTGTCAGGTTGCATTGCCAGCACTCAGGGGCTGACAGGCTGTGTGCAGCACTGGGTCTCCAGCGCGCTGCCTTGCCGAAAGGTGCATTCAATATTGATGGCAAGTGTGGCAGAGCCAGGATGCAGTCAGCTCTGCTTCCTCCTCTTGCTCTTGGTTCTGCCTTTTACTGATTTCTGAGCTGGGACTCACCAGAATAGCTGTGCAGCCTGGAATGTGCATTACTGAAAGTCACAGACAGAAGATTAAAAAGAAGGGAGGAAAAGATGCTGGTGGAGGGGCTGATGCAGAGGGTTTGTGTGTTTTAGGGCTTTTGTAGTCTTTACCACACTAACATCACTCTTGCTTTTGCTGAGCTGGCATGCTCATATTCATCTGAGGAGGAACTGTAAATGTTTGAGGAATAATCTAAAGGCATTTGGATGATCAAGTCTCCCAGAGCTTCCCTTCCTTGACTGAGGATGGCAGGGGAAAGCCTGGTATTTGTAATTTGTGTGTGCTGGCAGTTGATGTAATGTTGTAGAGGGCTCATGAGGGCACCAGGCTGGTTTGAATGAAGAGGAACACAGCTGTGTCTTCGAGCCTGGAAACAAATGATGCTGTTAACAGAGCACAGTAACAGTTTTATCTGGAAGTTTATGAGTATGTAGTGTAGTTGAATTTTTCTTAGACTGATGTCTTGTCTTAGCTTTATGTGATGGATAGTGCCAACTTCTGAATAAAACTTTTTCCATCTAGCTTTGAGTGGAGCAGACCCATCCTGCAAAGCTGGAACAACTTTATCTGGCTTGACTTTCTCCTCTCTTGTGTCTTTACAGAGACTCTCCGCTATTACATGACCTGTAGTGCTGGGTACCCCAACCCCTTCCAGCAGGTGAGTGTAAAGCACCCCAACTCCTTCCCCCCTGGGTCTCCTCACCCTGCAGGGTGCAGGTGAAGTGCTCTTGGTGCCAGCATGCAGCCACTTCCAGGCTGTTTGCTTCAGGGAGTGCTCTGGCTGTTGGTAAACTTTGGCAGCTACTTCCCAGCTGTGCAGGAGGTGGCACTGTGATTTAGGGAGGAGTTTTTTCCAACTTCATCACTACCTGCACAGCTTCAGGCCCAGGACACCCCCTTAGAAGGGCCTGTGTGTAATGTGGTGAGAGGCAAGGCTTTGTTGGTGGTACCTCTGTTTACAAGGCACTTGTCTAAAGGGCAGCACTGTGGAGACACAGCACCACAATTAATGCCAGGTTTGGGAAACCCTGGAATTCCTGCTTTGAATCTCTTCTTGAAGGCTCTTTTGGGTTAAACAGTGATAACACTCCACTCCCAAAATGCAGTAGCTTCTGTGGGTGAAGGAGTGTTTTTCACAGATGCCTCTTACAAACCTTTGAACATCCAATGGATTTATCCTGAAGTACAAATGTGAGTCATTATTCTTTTGTGTGGGGGCAGAAGAACAGCACCTGGGCCCATTCCAATCTTTGTCGTGTGCATCAGAGGCCAGAACATGCCCACACCACCCACCATTTGGCAGACACCAGCTGCTTCACCGTTTATATTTAGGATTTTTTCAAAATCTTGTCTTCCTCTGTTTTAAAGGGTGGGGTAAGAACACTTCAGGCTGTGGTTTGATGCACCTCTGCCATCTGTTGCATTTCTGGTTACTCCATGTACTCCCTGACATGCTATTGTATGTGAAATTCTCATGGTGCTTTAAAGGGATGTGAAGGCTGCACCCTAATACAAACAACTTCTGCAGCTAGCATAATGTCTTTTTCATCCATCTGATTTAGTAAAAAAGTCCAGCTGTGTTCTGTGGTGAGAACTTGAGTGCTTTGTGTCCTTTCTTTCTCCTTCCCTTCTGTCCCAGAGCCAGCCCCAGCTGTGTGTACATTTTTTGTGAATGTATTTTGTTCTGTGTTTGTGGGTTTGCATTTTCTGGGATTTTTTTTCCTTTTGGTTCTTTCCTTCTCCTCTCCTCTCCTCTGTCTGTACTTATTCCAGTTTGCTAAAAGTCAAATTTAACCCCATTGCAGCTGCACTCGTGTCAGTTGGGAAATCTTTAACTAGTACCATTCATACAGACGATGCTTCAGTATTTGGGAAATTGGATTTCAGGCTTTTCCCAGGAGATCTGTTGGCCCATGTGGCCTGAACTACTGAAACATTGCATGTTTTGTGTTGAGCAGAAGCTGTCAGGAAGTCACAAGGCTTTGGTAGAAATGCAGGATGATGTGTCAGAACTCATGAGGTCAGCAAGCAAGGAGCACCCCACCTCCAAGGTAACTCTCCTCAAGTTTGCTCTGCCTGTTCTTTGTGGCTTCCCTCAATTTTGCACAGAACCAGGACCAGCTCCTGCTAAGATTCCCTGCCACTAATCACTGGCTTGTTGTTTGCAGGAGTATCTTACCCGGATCCAGGAGGTTTTGAATTCAACAGAGATCAACCTGCAGCAGCTGACAGCTTTAGTGGACTGTCGGAGTCTGCATTTGGTGAGTCCTTGGAAGCTGGGCTTGAGCTAAGAAAGAACAAAGGGGGTGTAGAGCCTGTATTAGCTTGGAGCTCCACATCTCTGGTGAAAGTTTACAACAGCTTTTTACTTATTGATTCTAGCAGAAAGGGGAATGAGAATTTGGATCAAGTTAGCTTTGAGTTTAAAGATCAAAATAGGAAGGTAGATAACGTGCCTTCATACACCTACAAGCTGCAGCCATACAGGCCTTCATATTTAGTGAATTTTATTATTTTTGTGTATAGCAAGTAACTTGCTGCCTTTGCCATGGAGTGCAGTGCCTTAGAGCACTCAGAGCAGTGTAGCATGGCCTTGCTGCTGTCCTCACTGCCTCTCTAAAGGCAGAGACACAGACAGTTCGTGCTTCTGTTCTTGGGCATGGCACATTGTGAGGGAGTTGAAAGGCTTAATGAAAAATATTATATCTTCTGTTGGGTGGTTGTTTGCCTTGGCTGTTTATTTTTGCTCCTCTTAAAGTCTTATTGTGGGCGGTTGAAAATATTTCTGTGTCTAAATCCAAGCTGGTCTTTGTGAGGGAAAACAAGGGTTAGATCATTTATGAAAAACACTTGAGTTCCTGAAATTAAAATAGGAATATGCTCTAGAAAAGGGAATGCAGTGTCTCTAAGTTATTTCAGAGAGTGTAGACTGGAGTCTTTCAGAGAATGTAAACTGGCTTTTGAGTTAGAGCTCAATGTTAACTCTGCAGTGACCAGGAAACTCTGCTCCTTTCCCTCTGCAGGATTATGTCCAGGCTCTGACAGGCTTCTGCTATGATGGAGTGGAAGGTCTCATCTACCTGGTTCTCTTCTCCTTTGTCACAGCCCTCATGTTCAGTTCCATTGTCTGCAGCGTCCCACACACTTGGCAGCAAAAGAGGTACAGAGAGGGGGTTTAGATCCTGTAGCATTGGAGAGCTCTTTCCCAGTGAAGACTGGCTGCTGGATTTGTGCCCATGAGCATATGGAGTTCATTCCCACATGATCCCAGGAGTGTGAGGGATGAGGCTTTATAAGCACAGGTCTAACAGAAAAAAAAAATGGTTGTGTGTTCCTCTGGCTGTGGTTGATACTAACATCTGAACCTTACTGCAGTGGAATATTCTGTGTGCAGAGTATTCAGTACCCTGTAGGACTGTGAGTCGAGTCAGATGAATGATTATAGCTGTAATACAGAGATAATGCTTGAACTATTGCTCTCTCTGCAAAATTCTTATTCTCTTACGTTGTCTTGAGGCATTTGTTCTGCTATGGGGAAGAGAATTGGAATAAGAAGCAGTTTACACTTGCCTTTGTAGCTTTGCTCATGCTGAGGTGACTGACTTGCACAGATAATGGAAACCAGGAACTGTCTTGTTGTCAACAAGATGGGCAGGTGAGACACTTGCAGACTGGAACTGGTATTAATGATGAAAACCAGATTAATCAGTAAGCTTTTAGCAAACCTTCCCTTCACTGACTGGCTGCTGCACCACAGGCAGCTGTTAAAAGGGCATTGAGTTTTCTACTCTTGCACAGGAGCAATAGACTGCAGCAAATTCTCTTCTGTGGTCCTGAGTTTTTTGGTAAAATAGAAGGCCCTGAACAACAGCAGGAAGCCAGAGCTGGCCCAGCCTGCAGTGCCCACAGAGAAGTGGCCTTAGGAAGCACCAGAATAGCCCCAGAGGAAATGGCCGTTCCTCACCTCTTCCACAGACACTGCAGGGACCTTACCATGAAGAGCATGGCACTCTGCCTGTTGGAAGGAGAAAGGTTTGCCTTTTGTGCTGCCTTCCCTGTGGGCTGCTGCCAGCCCCAGCAGGCTCAGGCTGCTGCTGTGAGCTGAAGGATTCCCTCTTGCATTCCTGGAGCACCATTTCCCCCCCAGCCTCCCTCTGGGGACTGGAGAATGTCACGTTTTACTGCCTGTAAGGGACCGTGCAGGCTGCAATTCCTCGATCTTCAGTGCCACCGTGTGGTGCAGAGGCTGCAGGTGATGTTTGGGATGTTCTAGTGATGTGTCCATGCTATGTAGGACCTTTCACTAGCTTTGAACACAGATTAAATATATTTCAGACTATGGTGCTCCACCCCCTAATTAAGGAGATGAAATAGCAGTGTGTGTTATATGGGAGGGGCAAGAGAATGCTATGGGAAGGCAGAGGGAACCAGCTGGCAAACAGTTCTGCTCTCCACTGATATAAAATCCTGGCATATTTGAGAAGATAAAGCCTGTAGATGCAAATTTTGCAACTTAGTCTCTGTAAAGACTCCTATGATTTTGCTAGAAGCTGAAGCAGACCCTTTGCAACCAGAATGGGATTTTAGAGAAATCTGCAGAGGCTCATCCTTAAGAGCTCTTTGGAATGTCTACAAGAAATGGAGGGAAGTTCTGAAGGATGTTTCTGTGGGGTGCATAGCACTACATCCCCGTTGCCTCCCTTCTTTGTTGTTTGTGGGGTTTTTTTAGCTCTGTATACTTTGGGATGTGTACCCATCCTTCGGCTGTGCAGCTGGGCAGTTGCAGTGCTGTGTGCCAAGCCCCGAGAGCAGAGCAGCCTGCAGGGAGGCTGGAGGGGGATCACGCCGTGTGCTCCTCCAGATGGGATCTGTGGGAGGCTCTGAGTCACTGTGCTGTGGGCTGTGTTTCACACTGCCACCCCGAGGCATCCCAAACGGGCACCGGCGTGGAGGTGTGGAAGATGACTGGGAGGTTCCTAGGATCCACCACGGTTCCCTGCAAACCCCACGTGTGGGGTCACTGTAGGGTTCTAGGAGGAACTTTTTCTCCCTCTTGCAGAGGCTCAGATGATGATGGGGAAGAAGAATCAGCTGCTCAGGGGAGCAGACAGACACATGATAATCTGTACAGAGTGCACATGCCCAGCCTCTATAGCTGTGGCAGTAGTTATGGCAGTGAGACCAGCATCCCAGCAGCAGCACACACAGTCAGCAATGCCCCCGTCACGGAGTACATGTGAGTATCCCCACAATGAGCTCCTCCACATTGCTTCCTCCTCACCTCTGTTGGCTCAAGTGCTGCGAGGTTGGCGCTTCTGACCCAGTGGTGAAAAGCAGTGAAGGGTTTTGTTTTCTGATTGGCATCCAATGGGAGAAGGGAATGGCTTGGAAGCGCTGCGCTAGAAAGGGTTTTGTTAGACAGCATGCTCCAAAATGTGAACTGCTTTGTGCTCCAGAACTCAGGAAAATGTATAAAGAAATGAAGTAGGAAATGTTGTCTGGGCTTCTTATTACACAATGATTCTGATCACCAGAAGGCTTAATTCTTCAGACAGAGCAGTCTTGCCAGAAGCCTCCCAAAAGAGTGAGAGCCAAGAAAAAACCTGTGGGCTCTCCTTTCTGCAGTATTTGCAGTCAGCTCTGACATCTGTTGCAGTTTGGAGCTACCTAGTCCAGGTGGGATCTCCAGAGCTTTCTCCAGAAGTGCCTAATCCTGATTAGATTTGGACTGTCATCAGGGTCCATCTCTTTTGGGGCTGCCACATCATTTAGTTTATCCCCTTAGACGTTGTCCTCATTTTATCTCCATTTCTGCCACTTGGCAGTTCTGATGCTGCAGGGAGGCAGATTTTCACAAGGACCTATTTTTAAATCACTTGATGTGATTCATTGTGGGCCCTTCTGAGTAAGAATGTAAAAATAGTGCTCAATCTGAGGAAAATCATGGTAGTTTTATGCCCTTGTCTGAAAAAAGGGGATCCACCTGGCCTGTAAGAAAAACTTTGAAGGAGACTGAGCTGATACATCAATTCTGGGGGTGAGGATGCTCTGTCCTGTGTCCCCATCAGAGACTCTCCCCAGAGGAGCATGGCACGTGCCCCGTTACCATGTGTCTCTTCCTTTCCTAGGAGCCAGAATGCAAATTTCCAGAACCCCCGTTGCGAGAATACCCCGCTCATTGGCCGGGAGTCCCCACCTCCCTCAGTAAGTCTCTCTTTACTGCTCTTCTCTGCTTCAGCAGCTTTGGGGGATACACCTTTGCCACTCCTGTGTACTCCCAAGGGAGCTGATTGTGCAGCCAAACACAGGATCTGGCCCATAAATGGCAGCAGCTTGGATAGACAAGCTGTGTCTCACCTGCCATGGAGAATAAAACCCTGCTATGCTGCTTTGGACATTGCACATGAAAGCAATAAAACTCAATCAATTCACACTGGCAATCCTATGGGCCCAGTCCTGCCACCACTGAAATGCATGAGTATCTTGATGGGTGACTTCAGCAGGATGATTCACTTGCATGCAGTGTACTTGCTATCTGTGCCATTGATTCCTCAAGTTGAAAAAGAAACTTGTTCAAACTGTAAATTCAGAGTTATTGCTGAACCTCTCTCCTTAATCTGCCCTAAAAAGATGGTAGGATGAAACCTGTATTATTTTTTTTGTTGAGATTTTTTTTTTAAATCTTTCTTTCACAACTGTTTTGCTTTCTTTGAAATCTATTTTTGTATTTAATTTCCTATGGAGGAAAAAAAGAAACTTTCATGGAAGGTTTTGGTATTTGGAGTGGCCTGATAGCCATTTCTGTATGCTGGATAAAACATGGGCTTGTCTTCATGTCTGGGTAAGAACTAAATGAATCTTGCCCTCCCTTGCTGGGTCCTGTAAGCCTGATTTACAGCAGAACCTGGAGAACATGCCATCCCAGTGCTCACTAACTTGGTGGTGTGATTGCAGAGGATGAGTAGTAAAATGTCAAACAATCAACCAGCCTTCAGGTATAGATAAAGAAAATACACTCTGTGATGCCTGGTTCAAACTGATGGGAAGGGGAGGAAGAGGAGGTTGGCAGATGAAGGAGCAGGAATTGTGGTGGAAATGAAGGCATCACATCCATGGTTTCACTTCAAGAGGACCAGTTCATCTTGCTGTAGAGGAGGTGGAAATGTGCAGAGTTGATCCTTGTCTCTGTCCTTGGCCAGACCTCTTCCACCCTTCCCAAAGAGGTTTCCTGACCCCCGGTGCTCTGGTGGCGAGCTCTGGTCGCGTTATCCGCTCTCAGCAGAATCCCTGACCTGCTGCACTGCTGGTGTTTCCTGGGGCAGAAGGGCACTGTCCCTCTGGCACTGCCAGGGCACATGTTCCTTCAATGTCCTGCTTCCCCTTGTCCTACAGCTCTTCTGCTTCAGAGAAAGCACATTCCCTTCCACGGGGCTGTGAGTGAGGCAAGAGTTTCCCTGGCTCTTCAGTAGCTGTTTGTGGTAATAGCCTGAGTGGGAATCGGAGTCCTGGTGCCTTAGGCTGGGGAGTAGATAAAGGTTTGGGTTTGGTTTTTTTTTTTTTTTTTAGAGTAACTTGAGTTGGCAGCCATGAGTGTGGGCTGTGGGGAAGTGCAGGAGCTGGGGAGGGTGAGGGAGCAGCACTGCACCCATAGAAAAAGGAGCTTCTCCTCAGATGAGAGAAGGAACCAGGCTACAGGGTAAATGTGTTTCCTGGAGGGATGTAGTAGACAGGCAGTGGAGAGAGGAAAAATGCTGTCTATTCTTATATTGGCAGGCAACAGGGAAAGGCTTTTCTGGGACTTTTGTATTTGCAGCTCTCCGTAGCAGGTGGCTGAGAGAGTATTGAGGCAGAAGAAATGGTAACTTTTCATAGCAAATTGTCTGTGGGAGGAGAGAGATGGAAAGGGAATACCAATGCACACATCCCTGCCTCTTTTTGGGAGGGAGGAGAGGGAGATAACATCCAAGTAGGTTATGTCCAGTGGGTAGTCAGAGCTGACCTATTCCATTTAGCTTTCTGTGAACAGATGGTGAAAAACTAAGATGTGACGATCCTGCTGCATTGTTTGTCCGTTACTTTTCCTGGCTTTTCGTTCGTTTGTTTGTGTTTTTCCTTCTCTCATTCCTTCTGTTTTCTCCTTCTTGCCACAGGGATATCCCCTTAGGGTGGTAGAGCCCACCTTGTCGCTGGCACACACCACGGTTTCACTTGCTTGCACTGTGTTTTTCATGCACGTTGAGGCTGCACTCTCTTTTTCTCTCTCTTTCTTGCGTCATCACAGTTGTATTTGGCTGCCATGGACAGTAGCAGCCATATGAGCTGGCAGCTTAAGCCCTCGGACAGTGCACGGACATACTGGTAACAGCGCCCGCAAATGGAACAGGTACTGCAAAAAAAAAAAAAAAAAAAAAAAAAAAGGTCCTTCTTGCTCAACCCCTTCTCCACTCCCAACCGCTCCCCTCATCCCTGCACTCTTTATCCCGGGCCAGTGCCTTTTATTTCTTCACATTCCTTCCCTCTGCACCTCCCACCCCATTCCCTCCTGCCAAGGGTTAAAGTAAAATCCAGTTTTGGCTCCGGTGCAGACTCGAGGAGCAGAATCAACCTTCCAGAGGCTTCTGGTGCACATTGTGAGGGTTACAGGTGCCTGTGCCTCACCAAAGCTATCTCACAGCAGCTTCAGGTTGGATTCCACACTTCAGAACAGCTTGAACACCAAGTGCTGAGTGCTGCTCAAATGTAGAAATAACCTTGCACTTCAAAAGCAACACAGAAGTTCCCCCATCACAAGAAGCCATTCTCTGGAAGTAAAGAGAACCAATCTAGCAGCATTTCAGTCAGGAATGGTTGTCTCAGTTCAGCTTTTGGCTCTCCTTGAGCCCTGCTGCTGTTCTGCTTGTCCTCAGTAGTCATAACACCCAAAACCATCAATACCAACCTGCCACAAGCTTCTAGCTCATTTGTAGGGTTTTTAATTTTAAACTGTCCTGAAGAGTTACTTAAATGCCTGTCAGATCTGTGTGCAGCTTTTCCTTTTGTCCTTACGTTTAAGGTCAGAAAGGAGCAAATTTTTTTTAAAAAAACTTCCCTAAGGATCCAGATATAATCACTAAGATCTGTTTCATTCTGTTTCAAAACCTTTTACTGCTTTGTTTGTTCTCTGTGTGTCCCAATCATCCCATCCATGTCCCACAGACTGTGAGCAGGGCCCTCCTAGTACCATTTCACTGTCTGAATTCCTCACGAGCTGTAGCTGCTGATGTTCTCCAAGACAGCCAATGTTTCATGACAAAGCCACATGCCCACAGAAAGAGGAGGTGGTCTGCATTTCTGGGGTTATCAGCTTGGTTAAATACAGGGTATGATCAGGGCTACCAGGCAGCTCAGGTGGTGTGAAGGACAGTGCTCCTTCAAGGGAGCTACAGCCAGGAAGGTGTTGCTGCCAGTGGGAACAGCTTTTGGCTCATGCAGTCACATCTTGCATTCTCTTCCCAGAAATACCTGCCCATAAAGCTGCTGCTCTTCCTTCTTCTCTGCTTCTTCTCGTTGGCACGTTTCTCAGCCTTGCACTGGGTTCCTTCCTGTTCTGTTGGTGCTTGGTGTGCATCCCTGCTGCCCCTCACTGCCTGCCTGCCTGCCTGGGGACTGCTGGAAGGGTCTGGAGGGGCTGTCTTGATGCCTCTGCCCTGGTGCATGAATGCAAACAACCCTGCCTGCAAGCATGGTGCCAACCCCTTTGAAAGGCTCACAGCTTTCTCCACTCTTAAATCTTGCTAAGGCTGCTCTTGGGGCCTCAGCTTGGGGTGGGTTTTCTGCTTTGTTGTTCCTCTAGGTGGTATTGTAGCCATGTTAGATGGATCTGTTCCATGAAAAAAAAATATTGGTGAGGGTGGGGAAATTCTAGGGCCTTCATCATTCTGGACTTGAAATCCCTGGGCTGGAACATGACCTGATCGCAGTCTGCACTGTCTTCTGTTTATCTATGGTCCCACCCAAGCTTAATGTGGCTGTCTGAAGGGCCATGGAAAAGGCACTGCATTCTTTCCAAGGCTTTCAAAACAAACAAAACCAACAGAAGCTCTGTTCTTTTGACTTGAAAGACTTAAGTCCCTTTGAATTCAGAACCCACTGGCTGGAATTAGCTGTTTCCCTGCATCTTGTTCCTCCCATACATAATAACACCAAACCCTCTGTGTTTACTGTGCTCTAGCTGTTTGAGATCAGCCTTTCAGAACTTGAATCCAGGAGCTTTGGTCTTTATTGGCTTACCTGAACAGCTCTGGCAGGAAATCAAAGGCAGGGTAGCTCAAGAGAAATTCACGTGGGTTTTTAACCACAAATAGTAAATGGTTTGTACTCAGTCATGGTTTCATACGGTAAGTGATCTTTCAGCATAGCTTAGTTAGTTGTGAAGTGCTCATGGATTTCACAGGAGTCAGTAGAATTTATGGCCTCTAAAACGAACTGATTATTCCGTTAATTTTTTTTTTTTCTTTTTGCAACCAATGATTCCTTTGTGCCCAAGCTATGTGTGTTAAGTGCCTAACTAGTATGTGCTGGCAAACCACACTTATGAAAGTTTATACCCTCAACAAGCCTGAATGTGAAGGAGAGACTTTTATTTTCTTTGGAGAAATAGAAAAACAAACCTGTGTGCCATCAGCTGTGTTTGTCAGAGCTGGCTGGTAAGTGACTGAGAGGTGCTGAATAGCACAGGCCACCAGCAGGAATGGTAACAAGAACTCTTTCAGGTGCCCTTCCTGGGGAAGCTGACAGTGAGGTGGAGGTATGAGGTGAAACTTGTCCTCTGTGCTGTTTTTGAAAGGGTCAATGAGGGTGTGTAGGCACATGGGTACTTCCAGTGAACATGCTGGAAGAATGACTGAATTGTGAGTGTTCTTTAACCTTCTATGAAAGCTCCTCTTTAAAGGAAACTAAATGCAACTGTGAACCTGACAGCTGTGGGCCTCAGAGTAGAGTCCAAGACCTCCTTGGTCTGAATTGTGCTCAGGCTTTCTGTCTTTAGAATCACTTTTTAAAGGAGTTAAAGACATAGTGATTAAAAAAAAAAAAAANAAAAAAAAGGCAACAGAAGACCTAATTATTTTAACTCTGGATAATATAGTTTGGTTTTGTACCCAAAGTGGCAAGTGCCTGCTGATACATCTTCATCTGCTGGCCTGCCCAGATGTTGGGACCTGTGTGTTCTGCAGCATCTTCCCTCTGCTTCCCAGCAGAGGATGCAGAGAAGGACTTGGAGGAAGGACTGCAGCATGTGGAGGAAGCCCTTGTACCTGGAGGGTGATGCTGGGATGAGATTCAGAGCACGCTGGTAGAGCTGTGCTGGTGAGAGGTGCACTGGGACCTGTTGGCTCTCCACTGCCAGGTTTCAGTCATACTTACCGTGGTCATTAAAAATGGCCATTAAAAATGACCATTAAAAACAGAAGGAGTAACTGGTTCAGTTGAACTGGGAAGAGGTGCAAAGGTGCAAAAATCCTGAGTTAAGGAGAGAACATCAGCCCTAACTCTGACTACTCTGAGTCTTGATTTGTTCCTTGTGGTGGATTTGCAGGTAGGTTTGAATGTAAAATACTCTCTGCTTGACTCTCCACATCTTGTGTTCTTGGTTACTTTGTTTTAGTGACACTTAAACAACTGTGGGGTCTTTTCTTTTTGGATGAAGGAGGGAATTCTTTTTAGCCTCTCCAGCCATGATAGGTGTACTTTGTACATCTTTGAAATGCAATTCATCAAGTGGTCCTCTTGATTTTAATGCTTTGAAGAAAGTTTATGTTGCATGTGATGTGCTGAAACTGTATGACTTGTCCAGAAAGATGCACAATAACCTTCCATTAGCTGAGATTTTTTTTTTTTCTAAATACTTCTTACAAAACTTTAGCACCTGGAAAAGTTCTCTGTTCATATTCATCTCCTATCACATGCCATTACAGAGAATGCAAATGGAAAATGAGCTCTCAAATACATTTTTCCTTCTAAGCCCCTCTTCTCAGCATGAGGCTTGGCTGGTAATTTCAGCACCTCAAATGTGCCCTACTTACTCTGTGAGAAAGTTCTTTGACTTCTAAACCTCTCTGAGCCTGTTGGGTTATTCTCCTATGTATTAATAATGCCCCAAACTTTATATCTGAAACAGTAATCACATTTAATAAACTGTATAGATTATTGTCCCTAAAGTAGCTCAGCTTGCTATTTTCTATCTTTTGCCCTCTCGCTGACAAAAAAATACATCTTAGAAAGAACAGATGTACCCTTTGTCTCCTAAATATAGATGCCATTTCTGGGCCAGAGATTTATATTAAGATACATGTTCTGAAAAAAGTTTTCCAATTATGGAAGACACTAAAAGCTGAGTGTGCAAATAAGCCACAGGTGTCCTCATCTTGTGCTGATGGCATCAGCTCTGCCAGAGGAGCACTTCCTCTCTTCTATTGTGCAGAGGTTCAACCCAGGTCAGTCTTTGAAGGAAAACTGATAAAATACTGCTAATTCTCTGAAAATCCCCCTATGGACAGCTGAGCTTTTGAGAGCCTAAAGATGCCTCATAATGTTCTTTCCCAGTGGGCAAGATAAATCACACCTCCTGGTGTGGAACTGCCTTTCAGTTGTCTCTTTGCCAGTTTAACTGGCTATTTTATGTGGTTCGGTTTAAGAGGTGATAAAAAGTCAGTATGCTGAAGAGCACTCTTGGGAAGTAAGCTGTGGATATTATAGAATTATTTGGACTCCAGAGGGTATAAAAAGAGGAATGAAATGTCTGTCCTCATTGGTTGGTTGTTAATATTGTGGTAGTAGAACCCAAAAGTCATTGAACACATTGGTGTAAAGAGGCAAAGTTCTGTTCTTACTGCTGGACATTATTTACATGTGTTTCAGCTCATTATTCAAAGCTGAATGACTCAAAGCTGAAGTTACCTCAGTAGCTTCTGGGAGCCGTTTTGGATTAGCTTGCTTAGAATAAAAAAGAGAATAAGAACAGCACCACCACCCCCAAACTGAACTAACCTTCATCTTTCTGACTTGCTCTTCTCACCCCCACGCTGGAGTTTCATCTGCTGCTGCACAGTGCACAGCTTGGATCCCAAACCACAGTGGGCTGTCACCCACCTGAGAGCTTGCTAATATCATCCTGTTTGATGGCAGCCTGTTTCCAGCCTGATAGGGTCTGTTCTTTCTTGGGCATAAATCATTCTGCTATTCCTCACTTTTCTTTCAAGCTGCCCATCCATGGCTCATGCAGTCTTCTGATGCCCTTGTTGCTATAAAATGCAATGTGAAGATGCAGTGAGCACCCATTTTCTTTTCAACCTCCTTTTCTGGCATGGTTGAAAGCAGTAACATGACTAAGAGAAGACAAAAGTGTGAGGTGGGTTTTTACATCTGCATCATTCCCATTTCCCTCTCTTCTCTCAAATAACATATGTCATGTTCTGACTTAGTAACTGTTGGATTTCCTTCTCTGGAGAGCTTGGATAAATCACCAGCACATCTGCACTGACCTGGCCAGCACTCCTGCAGCAGACTGGCAGAATGTTACTCAGAGTGAACTATGCAGTGACTTGTGAAACTTTCCTCTTAACACTGAGTCAGCAGCTCCTCGAGATGCTTGCTGTAAATACACACCATGTTATGCTGAGAAGTGGTAGAAATCTGTGGTTCCATCGTGACATTAATCATTCTGACTTGACTTTCTGTTTGTTTGTTTTGTTTTTTTGTCTTGTCTTTTCTTTCTCCAGTACACCTCCAGCATGAGAGCCAAATACCTCGCCACCAACCAACCTCGTCCAGATGCTGGCAGTGTGCATTAAAATGAAAAAGCAAAAGAAAAAG
The DNA here is from genome assembly GCA_013400435.1 of Pycnonotus jocosus. Lineage (NCBI taxonomy): Eukaryota > Metazoa > Chordata > Aves > Passeriformes > Pycnonotidae > Pycnonotus > Pycnonotus jocosus. Next base: position 300,131 of record VWYP01010079.1, read on the forward strand.
AAAAAAAAAAACAAAAATGAAAACAAAAAACAAAACTCACACGTGCAGTCAGACTAAACAATGTGCCAACTGCTGTGCCCCTGTGCTGTCCTCGTAGAACAATCCTGCTGTTCTAAAATCTAGTGCAGCTCCTTCTGTTTCTCCAGCCCAGACCACCTTTCCAACCTGGTACCTGCCCACTGAGTGGAAGCTCCTGTTGAATTTAAGCCTTCACCTTGTAGTACCTAATGTGCAAGAGAGCAAAGGTGTGCAGGCCAGCAGCTGACAGCACCTGGGCAGGAAACTGTGCCCCCAGCCCATGGGCCAGCTTACCAGAGCAGCCTGTCAGAAACAGGTGCTGAACACCTTCTTCCCCCTTCTTCCCCTGTTCTGTTCCAAGAGGAACTTGGTGAAGGATGGTGGTAGACCTTCTTCACTTCTGCAGTGGGACCAGCAGCCTGGCAGACAGCGAAGAAGCAGGGCTGGGTGCCTGTGGCTGGTGTGCAACGAGGGAATGCAGAGCACAGCATCTCGGTGGGAATCCTCTGGTGCACTGCCCTGGGGGAGGGAGGAGGGACCTCCTGCCTCATGGTGTCACTGCATATCCACTGGAATTTGCTCTAGAAGAGCAAACCATTTCACTACCCTGGTCAACTTTTTTTTTCCTTCAAGTCCATTAAGAAAATGTTTTTTTCTTTCCCTCTATATCTATCATGTGAATTCTTGAGGAGGAGCAGGGGGGCCCAGCACCAGTCAGTTGCCCTGTCCACTGCTCTGGACCTGACCTCTCTGCTCCATCAGGGAAGCCCAGGGATTTGCAGATGGCATTCTGGGTGCTGCCTTTCCTAGGCTGACACAGATCAAACAGGAGCCAGCCATTCACTCGGTGCCAAATTTTTCCAGGGAAAGACTTAAAAGACTTTATGGGAGGTATTTTTGCACTAAAGAGTTTTGGCTCTCTGATGCTAGATCTTATGGGACAGTCAGCTTGCAAAAGCAAGAGAAACTGGAAGCACCAATGGATTTATAGCAAATGCAAACTCTCCCCGCAGGAATGACCTGTGAACTCCGCTGGACTCTTCTTTTTGTCCTTTTTTATGAATCATAACCTACAGCACAGGGTTGCTGAAATGGCATTGAAGGAGGTTTTTGGAGCCTCAGTCCTAACAAACTCACAAGATTGTCAGTGTATCTTCTGTGTTCTAGACTCCGAAACCCTCGACAATGTTGTGACTGTCAGAACAGATTTCTATTTTATTCTATTTTGTTTAGTTTTTGAAGGCACGTTGCTAACCACTATCTGACCATACTAATGCACATGGAAGGCATTTTCTAGACGTGAGGCAGAACAAGGCTTGCAAAGGGGCAGCTGGGTGCCTGCAGAGGGCAACATCCTTCACTGGTGCTGTACTTCCCACTGAAGAGCAGTGCTCCAAAGGGCACTGACAGCTTCCTGCTGGAAGAGGAGACTGCCTCTTGGGAGGTACTGTCAACTACTGCCCTTTCACTAGGGTAACTATGATGTTCCTTTTTGTCTTTTTACCTCTTAGCAGGGGCATCTTAGCAGAGCTGCTGAGCATTGTATTAAATAACTGGCAGAGGAAATTGAGTGGGAAACATCTCTCAAAGTGGAGTGGAGCCATTGGCAGAGGCAGTTCATGGTCACCTCAGTGATGTTCAGACTCGGTGTCTGTTTACCCCATGTTTGCTGTCTGGGGCACAGAATTACCAACCTGCCTTTACTCAAGTCAGTTGCCTTCTTGCAGTGAGGTGGGAACTGCTCCTGGCAGGCAGCTAAACAGGCTCAAGGGATCTGCTGGGAAATGGTACCAGCTCTGTGGCAGAGCAAGCTTTGAGACTCCTCTTAAGATAGAAACCACTACTAAAACTGCAAGGCCAGCTGTTACCATTCAAAGGAGTGAGAGACAGGGAGGAGGCATCACCATACAGACAGGAAGAGATGGGTTTGGAATGAACTTCACACTTCACCATAAATCTCTGGAAGCAGGATATTCTTGCTCAGGACTGAATATGCCCTTTCAGACACATTGGATGGGCTTCACACTGAAACATACCTCTGTTTTATCAAATAACAAGGGCAGGGAAATGTGGTCACGGGTGATATGGAGGGGACACGGTGGCTCACGAGCCCCAGGGTTTCCATCCTGTCTTAGAGCCTACCAGGAGATGTGGGTGTGCAGGGTGTGGTGAATCTTGCAGGGCCCCAAGCACCCAACTGCTCTCTGGGGGGAACCCCAACCTTTCCCTCACTTTGAAGAAAGAATCAAGAGCCATATAATCCTATGAAGACTGAGGTGTTCTGCCATCATCCCTCCTTGCAAGGATGTGCCCCAATTGCTACTCACATTATCAATTTTAGAGGAGCTGCCCTGAAATCTGTGGCCCAGCCCTACAGGTGGAAGGCAAGTGTTTTGGAGGCTGGAGGGTGTGGGGAACCCTGTGAAAACAAGAACTTCTGTGTAGCAACTTCTTTGTGCACAGAATGCACCCTGAGCCTGCGTGTGGCAGCACTTTGGGCTGGGTCTAAATTGTCACCGTGGCATTGTCTGTGCCACACAATAATGGGAGTGAGGCAATGCCTTCATTTGCAGCATCTAACGGAGCAGCCACCTCGACCTGCTTCCTTCCAAGGTCTGGCAAAGCCACTTCCAACACCCAGAACAACTTCTGACAGTGCTTGGGGCTCGCAGCAAGGCACAGCTGTGGAGATAAGTGCTCTGTGACTTCAACACATAACTGGAAAGAATGTTATGGAGATAACATTTTGCTCTCTGGAGGCCAGCACAACGTGACTGCGCTGTGAGCCGTGTACCTGTGTCCAGCCAGCACTTCCTTTACTTGACATGGATATTGCACTTTTGTAAAGCATCCTGGAACTCTGCTGCCCCGCTGCATGCTGTGCAGAGCGCTGGATAGGAAACACAGACAAATGGGTTTCTTTTGGTTTATTATTATTGTTATTACTACTACTTTGTTTTGTTTTGTTTTCCTTATTTGTTTTGCTGGAACCTTGAGCAACAATGTGGCATTTCTGCAGGCTGGTCTGAGTGGATCTGCTGAAGAACAGATGGCCTTTGCCTATTCTTATGGCTGCGACATAATCAGTCTCATCCATATGGTCACATTTTGTCTGAGGAGGGGACTTTGAAAAGCCAAGATCTCCCAGACTCTGTGCCTCCCTCTCGGGTGAACAGCAGGTGCTATCTGGCGAAGACTCATCTGTTCTGGATGGCATTCATGGTTGAGGGAGTCCAAACTCTTCAAGCTGCAGGAGGTAAAGCTGTAGAGGCTTCTCTCTCTTCCATCGTGTCTCTCTGTTTTCAATGTGACAAAATGCCAAGGCCATATCACTTGGTGTGTCCCAGCTGACCTTATTGGACATTTCTCGTGTTGCTGGTTGCTAGAAAAAGGGTCCAGAAGTTAGGGGAGCTGAGATTGGCCTCTGGACACCTCGCTGACTGCAGAGTGAATGGCAGCTTGTCTGGTTGAAGGTGACTGCATCAGTGAAGACACTTCATGTTACTTTTTCAGAAGCACAAATGTGGTCATTGGCTTGTCTGGTTGGCTTGGTTTATTTCCATTGCATCATCATGTGTGAATGACACTTTCTTCTGGAACTGAGAACTCTTCCAAGCACACAAACATCTCCACAATGTGAAATGTAAATAGCATGTTGGACTCTCGTGTCCAGTGTTCAAGACTGCATTGTAATTGTAAAGGAAATCAAATCAAGACTTGGCTGTGAATTTCTTGTGCTGTCTTGGGAATTATAACTGTAGTGTTTGTATTCTGTATGTATTATTAAACTGAGTTCATTTTGTGTGCTGATAAAAGGGTTCAAGCTAAGATTTTTAGCGTGCATCCATGTATCCAAATGTGAAGGATGGAGTGCTCCCTTCCCCTCCTGTCCTTTTTAAGTTTTCTCCATTTGATAGGTGTTGATTTTCCGTGTACAGTCATCTCAGCCAAGATGCAAGGGATGTTCATTTGAGTGCTTCGAGGGGGACACAGTGCATGGGGTTTTAAGTGATCCTAAGTCAGGATTTCCATAGCAGTTCCCTGAAACCACATGAAAAGTTTGGCCTTTCTGAGAGTTAAACCATTTCTCAGGGAGCTGCTCAGCCATTGCTCATGAGAGCTTTGGGTGCTGCAGGGTGGTGGGAGAGAGGAGTGGATGGGTGCCCCCAGAGCAAGGTCCAGGTACCTGTGGGAGCAAACCCAGGCTTCACTTCTGGTGCCCCTTTCTTTTCCTCCCAGCAGCCACTGAAATACCATTCTGAGCCCTTTGAAGAAGAGAGAAGTGTCTTGGCTTGTTGATCCCTGCCACCCCCCTGATTCCAGAGGTGATGAGGTGGGTGGGTTTCCCCTTAGCTCAGGAGGGGAGCTGTCTGTGAAGTATTTCCTACCTGGGGTCCAAGGGGAAGCCAGGGTGTTCCCCAGCTCAGCAAGAGTGTCAGTGCCACTCAGTGACCATCTCTGGGTGGGAGGGGAAAAGCCCTCCAGGGAGGTACTGAGGAGCAGATCTCATGCCTTGAGACAGAGACCTGTCTGTACCTCCTTCCATCACAGCCTGCTTCCCTTTCCCCAAAAACTGTGTGCATGCTATGGATGGCTTCCCCAGGCAGTCCAGGAGGCCCAGCAGCAGCGTGGGATGTTTTGGTAGCAGTTCCTAGATGGCTGCCAGTGCTTTGTGCTTTCAGGGGGGTGTGGGATCCCTGCCAAGCCGTGATAGTGAGCGTGCTGCCCAGCTGGGAGACAAGGGATGGGTCACTGGTGGCCTGGAGCTCCCGTGTGCTCACCCAGCCCCTGTGGCTGCACGAACAAAGTGGAACATAAATTGACACACAACCAGAAAGTTCAGAACACTCCTTTCCTAGAGAGGATAACTGTAGCATGAAGCTCTTAGGTGCTCTGCGTATTTGATACCACATTGCTCCTCACTATGCAATTCCCAACTCCTTCCTTCCTGTTCCTCCTCTAATCTCACACCAAGATTTCTCCAGTGGCCCTCTGCCCAAGGGGGCTGCTGGAGTCCCAGAAAAGCCTCATTTCTTCCATTGTCCTCTGCACTGGGTGCAGCTGCCCAGCCCTCACGTCGTGTGCCTCAGGTCCCTTGGTAACGGGAGGCCCCATGAGTTTTATTCACATCATTCAGAGGGAAGTTTATTTTCTTGGACACTGTGCACAGAAACCTAATGGTGAACATGTACCTGGCCTTTTTTGTAACTCCTCTGTTTTGTTTTGTTTTGTTTTCTTCTTAACCATAATGGTTGTATATCATACCACTTTATATACATATATAATATATAAATATATATAATTTTTTTTAAACTTTGGACCTGCTAGTTTCTTTCAAGTGTTCCTGCACTTACCCAAAATGTTTTTAAATCGTGAGGATTAAAGAGGATTGAGCCCATTTTTGTATCTTTACTTTTAATTCTGTAGTTCTATTGATTGTAACGTAGCTATTTTTTACTGTAACTTTTTGGTTTGCAAAATACTAAACAAAAAAACCTAAATGTAATTTCTGTGGTTTCTATTCAGCTTGGGTTTCATGTTTTAAAAAATAAACGATTTAAAACCACTTTTCCTGGTTATTGATCTGTGTTTTCTCCCAGAGGGGGCGGTGGGGCTGGGGGGATGTCCTTGTACCCTGGGGCAGAAGATGCTGGAGCAGCCATGGGACACCTCAGCCTGGGAGATGTTCTCCTGTGCCTGGTGTGTTTTAACCCCTTGAGACCCCTCTGGTGCTTTGATTATTCCCCACTGGAGCAGCAGTAAACATGAGTGGTTCATTTCCACCAGCACAAGTACAAGAAGTGTGGAAAAATGATCTGGGGTGGTGCCCCATGGGTTCAGCCCTGTCAAAGGCGTTCCTCTTTGGGGAAGATGAAACTCAGCATGGGCTCACCTTGCTCAGTGCTGCCCCAGGGTATCGTGGGTTTCTTTTTAGTTCTGATTGTGCAGTTCTCTGATCCTGGGCCCACCACCACATCACTATCACATAATGAACTGAAACCTTTACCTTCCTCTCATTTTCCTAATCTGTTTTCTGCCTGATCCTGCCAGTCAAAGGAGGCATCAGGCTCCTGCCTCCATCCTGAGCTATTCTTGCCCTGACCTCAGCCCCTCCCTCCCTAGGTGTGGAGATAAGCATTAATCCAACTCTGTCTTTGTAAATGCTATCTATTTTTTAAACAGCTGTGAGTATGGCTGAAACCCACACTCATGGTCTTGAGCCCTGCCCATGAGTCCAGTTCAGAACCACAGAGGGCTCCTTGTTGTGACTGACTCCTCAAGGCTGTGAATCTCAACAGACACCAGCTCTTCTCCCTTCACTAATAATTGACAGATGTGTCTCCCCTCTTTTTTTTTTTTTTAAATTACCATCTAAAGGAGGAATCCACATTTCCAATCTTCATCCCTGACCTGAGATGATGAAATCTGCTCTCTAGATCTCTAAAAGGGCTTGGAGCAGTCAAGGGAATCTCATGGCGTGAAGGAAAATAAAGCTTAGGTCAGAGTCATCAATGTAAATATTTTACCAGGTTTCTGGATTCCACCAGGGATGGGAACATGCAAAGGCCACCTTCCTTCCTGGTGACCTCTCCCGGTGCTCCAGGAGCTGCAGCTTCACTCACCCTCTGCCCTGCTCCCATTCCCAGCGGGAACAGGGCAGAGCTCTCTCCCGAGCCATTCAGGGCTTGGAGAAAACAGAGGGAAGGGTGAAGTACGTGTTTGAATAAACCTCGCCTTCAGATCAGCCTTCAGTAGTGGTCCCTTAGATCTCAGTGCTCTGAGATAAGGCAGGGAGGGATGCCCCAGGGAGATGCTTTCAAACGATTTTGCTCTGTGGTGTGCTGAGCTGTGCTAACACGAGCGGTGCCTCCAGGAGCTCCCATGGGCTGGGGGATGGAAAAACCATCAGGCAGAGCTGGTGGCTGTGGGACACAGCCACTGACTGTGTGTCCCCATCTCCTGTCACCTCTTGGGACATGAAATGGCCCAAAGCACAGGTCATGTCTCCTGCTGAGCGTGGCACCGTGCAGGCAGCACCTGCTGCTGATGCTGCAGCCCGGTCTGCCCAGCGCCTTCCATCGGGTGCATTTAAGAGCTGCATTTGTGGTTCTTCGGGAGAGTTTTGCACTCTCCATGAGTCCAGGAAGGGCAGCAGGCAGCTGAAATTGCAGCTCATCTTCTCTAACCCCTCCAGAAGCACCCTCTGAGGAATGAGCCCATGTCCCCACCCCACTCTGTGGTGCTTTCAGGGGGTCACGTCCTCTCCTTGCACTGCCAGGGAGGCCAGCACAGAGCTGAGTGTCCACCGGCTCATCCTCTGGAAAGAAAACCCCGAGCAGGGAGATCCCGATCGGTCTGACCACGTGGGGATGCTGGAGCCCTGTGCTTGGCCCTCGGGAGGGTTTGTGAGCAGAGGAATGCTCCATCCCGGGCCCCTCCTCACCCCGTGTCTCCAGCTCAGTTTGTCCCAGTATGTCCCAGCTCGTTTGGGAGTGGCCAGGCTGGGACAGAGGGTGGCCTGGCTGTGGCCACGATGATGAAGCAGCTGTCACACTGCTGTGCCTTCATGCTGCTGTATGATACAGCAGAGGATTTTCCTGGATGGTGGCAGCAGCAGAGAACTCTTCCAATGGTGTCTCCATTGCTGCTGAAGCCGTTTGCCTCGGCTCTGCAGGCAAGGAAGGCTTTGTCTGGAGCAAGAGGTGTTTCTCACCACGACCTCAGCAAAAATCCCTGCTCAGGGATTTTTTTAATCCCTCCCAGTCCGTGGAGGGAAGTGGGAAGAAGCACAGCTCCCTGCTCACAGCGAGGTGTTGCAGATGCTGCTGCTTCTCCCACCTGCTTCCTCTTCCCACCAGGCAAATCTCACGGATCCTGGCGCTTGCACCCCATAAATCACCCAGCCACTCAGGGTCTGTTCCAAACTCATCAGCTCTGGAGTTTGTGCATGGGATGCTCACCAGGGAGCCAGAGTGGCCCCCTGCTCCCCAAGGGCTTTCCAACTCAACAGCCCACCCTAAACAAGGGGGGCTCACCAGGCTGGTGAGGACATGGCTGGAGCATCACCACAGGGTGGTGACACTGCTCCGCTGTGCAGTGCCACTGCTGCTTTCAGCTCCCTGTCCTCAGCCTGGACAAGCACAAACCCAGCACTGTTTCCCTGGTGAAACCCCCATGGTTTGGTGGGGGCTGGAGGGGGACACATCCACCAAGGAGGAGAAAGGAGGGGTTGGGAGCGGGGCTGTTCAGTGATGCTGTGGCTTCGCAGATCTCATCTGGCAGCGCCGTGGGAAGTGTTTCCAGATGCTTTTAAGATGCTCAGTTTATCTCCTCCTCCACTCTTGGCTTGCCAAATGGCTACAGCAGCAGAACTGGCCCCACTGGGCGGCTGAGGCAGACCAGAAACAGCAGTTGCTGGGAGCTCTGGGGCAAGGGGGATTGGTTTTGATAGATTCAAGGCTGGTCTTAAAAGTCAGGAAGGGAAAAATAAACTTTGTAGGGCTTTGGGGTTATTTATTTTAGCCACCTGCATGTTATGCAGGGGTGGGAAATAGTAGAAGGGTGAAAAAAATAAAGAGGCAGTGGTTGAGAGCTCCTCTGCACATCCCAGTGCTGAGTCTTGGCCATCCCACAGCCATCACTCTCTGCTGCAGGGCTTTGCAGCCCCTCACTCCAAGGCAGACAGTGCTGGGGGTGGATTAAGTCACCTCCAGCTGCACAGAGGTGATGGGGATGTGGATCATGCCCCCATCGGGGTGCCAGCACTCTCCCACCCAGCACTGGGACAGGCAAGTCCCAAAGCTGCAGCTGCAGGCATCGCTCAGGCCCCGCGATTCGGATGCTTTTATGTTCATTTCCCACAAATATTCCAGTTTTCTGGGCCAAAGCAGCTGGAAGTAACTCTTGGAGCCAATTCACACAAGTTTTGTTGTCTCCCAACGCTGCCCTCCCACCCCAAGCCTCAAGTACTTCTCACTGCCGTCAGTACCAGGACGGGTGTTTGTCCCATCGCCCTGCACACGTTCCCTGGTGAAAGTCCCCACAGCCAGGCTGGGAACACAGTGACTCACATGGAGTCTGGGGCTGCAAGTGACCCAAATGCAAATTAAACCAAAAAAAAGGAGGTGGGGAACAATAAAAAGCACTAAACCAGTGTGTTTCTCTCTGCCCTCGATGTTGCAACCACCCAGAGATGGGGAAAGCCTTTGGCCAGCGCTGTGCTAGAGCATCCCTTGGGCACAGTGGTGACAACAGCAGCTGTCCCTCCATGGTGGCAGTGTCCCCAACAAGCCAGGCTTGTCCCCACCCCATCACCACACACCAGACTCTCCAAAAGGTACAGCTGCCTTATCAGCTGCCTCGAGCAGGCGAGAGTAAACAGGACGTCCCACACCAGCGCCGGGGTGCAGATGAAAGCAGCCTGGCCTGCGGAGTCTGCCAAGTATGCGAGAGCAGCAGGCTTTGCTTTTGTTTTCCTTTTGTTTATTAATGCCTGTATTTATTTACTTTTCAGCCCACGAGTAGGGAAAGGAGGAGGGAAAGGCTGGGAGCCTGGTGGGAGACAAACTGGAGGGCTGGTGAGCTGCCTGCCCCCGCTCTTGAAGGCTTAGTGCGGTATATATAATTTATTTAATTTTATTTTAAGTTTTTATTATTTTATTTTATTTATTTCATTTTATTTGTGACTTTATTTCTTTACTTCTATTTGTATTTATTTTCCTTTTTAAGCCCTGGCCAGGAGCGGCACCATGCCCAGCATCCCCACAGACTTTACCCCTGCCAGGAGCTCTGTTCCTTACAGCAGCATCCCAACCCCAAGCCACAGCCCCTGGCTGCTCAGTGCTTCGATGGGCACTTAACCCACATCTCCCCATCCTGTCTGGGGTGCAAGAGAGGGTCAGGCTCAGTGAGGGTGACAGCACCGCTGCTGGGAAGTGCCCACGCTGCTAAAACCGCAGCCTGTGAGCAATAGGAAAACTCTTGGGGGAGCAGCTGGGGCTGGGTGTCACAGCTTCCTGTGCCTGACACAGGGCCCTTCGCTGACCCTGCACCAGGGCAGGGCTGAGGGGCACCGCATCCTGCACCCAGCACACCCTCCCTGCCCCCAGGCACCCGGGGGAAGGCAGCACTGCTGCCCATCCACCCTTCCTTTCCTCCAGGGCACTTTTTTTTGGGGTGGCCGGGTCAGGGCAGTGCTGGTTCTATCAGCCACAGCCCCACCTCACCCAGGGCTGCAGAGGTTGGGGGACTTTTGATTTTTGTGGCTGTCTGAAGGGTGAGTGGGTGCTGGGAGGAGGGGTGGCTGCTTCAGCACACACCGACTTCCTGCCAGGCTGTATTTTTAGCAGGGCCAAGCCTTGATAACCCAGAGACTCAAGCGAAACTGTGAAGTAAGTGTGCCTCGAAAAGAATAAAAAAGGGTGCTGGCTCTGCAGGAAGGCGAGGAGGAGGGGATGGCACAGGTACCAGTGCCACAAACAGGACAGGTTTGGGGAGTGGGGGGGCAGATCTCAGGCTATCGGGGCTTATTTCTGGCAGATGGATGCTCAGAGCTGGCTGAAACTGCGGTGGAGAGGGTGAGGGAAGGGCTGGGAGGGAAGGGGCTCCTCCCCCGCTGCCCCCAACCTTCCCACGCACACGCCTGGCCGCCGGCTGTTAACAACACCCTGCTAACAACCGGCTCTCACCTCATCCCCAGCGCCTCCCTCCCAGCCCCGAGCCTGGGAAAAACCAGCCCTGAGGTGCCAAGCCCTGTGCGAGCCTTTTGGGAAGGGGAAGGAGGAGAGGACCCTCACACCCTGGGATGCAAATGGCCAGCAGGATCCCGGTACCCGTGGGAAAAAAGGGGATGGAGGCGCAACCCCTCCTCGGGGCATCCCTGAGAGCTCGGCCAGAGGTGATAACATCTGCGGGGGATCAAGGGGCGTTCAGAGCAGCACATCCATAAAGAGACACCGGAGCCCGGGACCAGGTGACTGTGGTCAGCAAAAAAAGCCACTTTATTGGTGACCGCTCCCACGGGAACCCCGCGGCAGCGATCGGGTTCAGGTCCCTGAGAACACACTGTCCATGCTGGTTCCCCTGCCCACATCTATTGCTTTAAACACGTCCTAGTTACAAAAAGCACAGAGTGACATTCCAGATACTGGAACATATAAATTAAGGTAAGTGATAGTTACAAGACATCGCAATTTTTTTTCTTTCTTTCTTAAACAGATTATCAAAGGTCAGGGATTTTTCTTTTTCTGATCCACAGAAAATGTATAAAAAGCATTTTAAAATCTACATATTTCTCAATGATTTTTTTTTCTTTAAAAAAAAGGCACAGTAAAAAAAATACTGGCTCAATAACATATTTACAACACACCCATTATGGGCTATTTTCACTCAGCTTCAAGTTGGAAACGTTCAGCTCTGGCTCGGCCCAGGGGCAGAGAGAGGGCTGGTGTTGGCAGGCAGAGGAGCTCCTAGAGGATGCAGGGTCCCTCTCCCTCCCTGGATAAATCTCCATCATGGAGAGAAGAATGGGAGGGTTGGGAGATGCTGCCTGCCTGTGGCAGGTGCCCAGCTGGTCAGGTGCCTTTTGGGAAGCACCCACAGCTAAGACAAGGCTGGAGGATGCTCTGGCCCTGCAGGGGAGACCAACACAGCCTCTGGACAGACCTCGAGGTGTTCCTCTGCAGAGCTGCAGGGCTGCCCGAGCAGCACTGGAGGGAGACCCTGGACAAACACAGTGCCCACCCCACTGCAGCAGCTCTGGAAAAGCCCTCCTCCCACACTGGTATTTATAGAAAGTTTTTACACCAGTCCATAAATAGTTCACCCACCAGTGCTGCAACACTTCACCCATGTGGGGGTAACTCTGGGGAGTGGAGTTAACACCAACACCAGCTCCCACCTCACTGTCTCCCTCCAGAGAGGCTGTCGAGCACCCAGCAGCTTTGCAGCACCCTGGAGGAGCCAGTGCCATGGCCAGAGGCTTCCCCTGCCACCTTTGCCTGCTCTGCCTGCCTGCCGAGCCAGGGAGCAGAACCCACAGTGCTCCTCATCCCAACTGGGAGCCAGAGCTTCGCTGCTGAGATTTGGGGACTGGGAGAGAAGATGGGGTCGGTGAGGGGGTCGTGGGAGCAGGTGGAGGGGTAGATGCAAAGAAGAGAGGAAAAACACACCAAAAAAACTTAACATTTGAAAGGGTGAGGGGAAAAAAACTCAAGGAGAAGCAAGCCCGGGGTGGGGCAGGGCCCCGCACTGCAGCCGCTCCCCACGCATGGCGCAGGGCCCGGCAGCCGCGGGGTGCCCGGGGTTAAGTGCTCAGTTCCCGTCCCTCTCCACCATCCCAGGCAGCGGGCACGGGCAGCCGGGCAGGCAGGGCAGGGCTGGAGGGGCCGCACAGCAGCCTTCAGTACACACACACTGTGCAATACCACAGCAACGACGTCCGTCCGTCCGTCCGTCCGCCTGGCGGCGAGGCCGGACCGACACACCCGCACGCAGGTCCCGCACGCCCGTCGGATACCGGGGAGACTCGGGACGAGGTTGGAGGGCACATGCTCCTCCTAGTAAACCATGTTGGTGGGGCACCACGGCGTGTCTGGGTACAGCAGGCAGTGCACAGAGCGGAACCTGCGGAGGAGAGGAACAGAGCTGAGCACGGGACGGTGGCGGCCCCGTGGCAGCCCGGTTTGGGGGGGACAGGGACCCCCATCTCACCTGGATGGGTCCTCCTCGACAGAGAAGGCTCCCTTCATGTGGATGGAGTTGCGCTTGTTTTCGAACATGCCATAGCTCAGCGTCACCTGGGGGGCAAACACAGAGGGGTGAAGTGACCGACGTGGCCATAAGGATATTAAGCAGAGGGAAGGGGAACTGCAAAATTCACCCCATTTCCCAAAGCCTGCAGTGACACTGTATCACCCCACAGCGATGGGCTGATGGGGCTTTTCCCCTCTTCTGTTTTGGTCACACCTCAGTCAATATCCTAGCCGTGATGCCCAATATTTAGGAGACAACTCGGGGTACCTGTTTGTGGATCTCCGACTTGGGCACCTGGTGGAGGTTCTCCAGGTGGGAGTGGAAGAGGTTGCTGCGGATGAGCTTCACGCCCAGCACAGATTCAATGATGTAGCCGATAGTGCAGTCGTCGGGCAGGCGGATCTTCTCTGCAGTGCTCATGAAGTGACCCCCACTGTGGGGAGACAGACAGGGGCTGCAGAGGAGCAGAGCCCAGGGGATGCGGGCACCCTGCAGGGTTCTGGGTGCCCAGCTCTGAGTAAAAGTCACTTTGGGGGAACTGAAGCCCTTCTCAGCTTGTTTCCAAGCTCCCTGCAGACAGCCTCAGAAAGGCAGAGAGGAAGGTTGAGGGACATGGTCCACCACCCATCCCCAAAAATGGCTCCTCCACCTCTCTGTGCCCTGGGGACCATGAGGAGCCCTCGTGGGAGAGCAACACTAATGCTCTTACCTGGCCCAAGGGCTCATCTTCAGTGCCAGCCCTCGGCTGATACAGAACCCTGCTCCACCCGTGGCAAACCAGAAATGCACAGGATGCTGCAAGAGAGGGGAACCAATGCAGTGAGACAACAGCTCCTCGTCCACCCAGCCCAAATTCAACCAGCCCCAAACTCTCCCCACTCTCACCATCTTGTTCTCGCTGATCCTCTCTGTAGCCTGGATGGGCCTGTCCAGGCTGGGCTTCCCGATGTAGATGTCCTGTGTGTGGGGGTAGCTGGAGAGCAGCTTCACCAGCATCCTCACGTTCACGTAGTTGTCATCGTCCACGTGGCAGAACCACCTGCAGTGACAGCAGTGTCACACCCAACCAGGGCAGCTCCGCAGTGCCCACACTGAGGTACAACCCTCAAAACACCAATGGTCTCTGTTTGCACCCTCCTGCCCCCCACAGCAGCCCTGGGCGCCGCTTACTTTCTGCCAGACTCGATGAACTTGTCGTACTCCACGGCCATCTTGCAGGACAGGGCCTGGCGGCTGTGGGCAGCCGAGCAGTTGGTGTTGATGACATTTCCTGAGGGGAAAAAAAGAGGGGTCAAAACCCATCACTGGTGCACCCCATGCCTTCCCACACACTCAGACAGTGACACTTCACCACACATGTCCCAGGTGTGCCAGGGGGATGGAAACTCATGGGTGATCCCGATGCTCAGTGACCCATATACTATGTTGTTTTGGGCAAATGATGAATTTTTTTGTGGGAATGTCTTTGGTGTCCATGTGAGAGAAGGGAAGAGATGAATAAGGAATGTGGATGCAGCAGATGCACCATAAATCAGCCCTATCCTCATTTTAAACATGATGCCGCCCCACATCACTTTACCCAGGGTGCCACCCTGGGGGTGAAGGGGTGCCTGTGAGCTATGAGCTTCCCCAGGACATGGTAGCAAAAGTCCTGCCCTATTTCGCTTGCCCAGCTCAAAGGCAATCATCTCTCAGCCTGAAAAGGAGTAATTTGCATGGGGAGAATAGACCACACTGCCCCCAGCCCTGAAAATGGTCCCACGGAACTCTGTCCGTGTTTCCATCAATCCCAGCTGGCCCCAGGGACAAAGTGGTGCAAAGGCTCCCCACCCTGTTACTGTGATCCCCAGCAGCACCATGCAGGGGATGGGCTGGGCTGGCTGCAAGTAAACCTGTCCCCAGATGAGGGTCCTGGGCAGAGGGTGCTTTAAGCATTATCAGTGAAACAAATTGTGTCATTCTCAAGCCAGGTTCCTGTGGCGAGGGCTTTTTCGAGTTCCCAGGACAGGCCCCACACCAACCACGCTCCACAGGTGAGAGCTTTCCAGGGGACCTGGCCAGGTCACACACACAAAGGAACAAGAGCCACAGACTCACGTGCTTGCTTCTTCAGCTCCTCATCCTCCCCGTCAGTGAAGATGAAGGTCTGAAAGAGAAGACGAGGCACCTCTGAGGACCGAGGGGCTGAGACCATGTGGCTCTGGATGTGACACACTACCCCTGGGCAGCACCTGGGATCAGTTCCTCCAGGAGGCTGGTGGTGACTTCTATCCCCCTTGTCAAAACCCCAAGTAGCACTGGGGAGCCAGGCACTGACACAACACACCCGGCTTCAGACCGAGAAGGACGCTGAGCTCCCCTGGGAGCAAACCCCAGCCCCCGCACGGAGCATCCCCTTCCTCTCGCCTTTTGCACAGGGCAGCAGCTGGCAGGGAGATTTTGGGGGCCACAGGGGCTGTCCCCAGCACAAGGGGAGGCGGGGGCATGGAGGGGAGCAGGTGCAGAGGGCGGCCTGATCTGAGCCGGGATTTCAGAGTTGAGCCGGCACGCGTGGCCGGAGCAGCCGCCCAGGCAGGTGTGTTTGCCCACGGCGCCGGCTCCCAACCGCGTCCCCACCTGTGTCAACAGCACCTGGCTGTCCTTGGCCACTTGCACAATACCTCCACGACTCCTCTCTGCTCCCGTGTCCTACCCGAGGGGGATGAGGCGGGGCCAGTGAGTGCCACTTGCCAGCCCCGAGGAGGGGACGGTCCCCCACTGCCCCATCCCAGCACGATCCCGCGGTGCCAGGCAGCACCCGGCCTCCTCCCCGGGCCCCTGAGCTGCCTGCCCGGCTGCACTCCTCTATTTACACAGCTAATTCCTGGCATATGTCACCCAGGAAGGAGGACTGGAGGGGCTGCTCTGCGCCTGGGATTTGGGGAAGGACGACAAGCAGGAGGAGAGAGCAGGGGGTGGGAAAGGCATCGCCATCAATCAGCGGGCAGCAAACAAAGCTGGAGGAGAGAAACCACAACCAGCTGCCAAGCGCTATTAAAAACCAGACGTGCACAAAAGGGCAAAGGAAGAAAGACAAAAGGACTGGGGAGGGGGGAAGGCAGGAGGCAGCAGAGGGGGGACGATGGAGCGCTGGGGATGATGAATTACAAGTGAGCTGGAAATTGGGTGCCACCCCGCAGCCGGCCCCGGGAACGCGCTGGGGTTTTGTGGCTTGTTTGAGGAGCTGGGTACAATAGTGGGGTTGACTTTACTCAGTGAGGAGAGTTAAGCGGGCAGCAGTCATTAGCATACAGCTGCACTGGTTAACCCGGCCCTGTTTGCTCAGTGTCCCCAGCCGGGGCTGGTGGGGAGAGCCCAGAGCTGCAGAGAGCCTCAATGGGAGGGGACGGGGCTACAAGTGACCTTTGGGGCTTGAAAAGGAGAAAAGAAAAAGTGGAGGGGAAAAAAAAATGATGGAGGAGGTGGGAAGGCAAGTTCTCAGAAATGCACAGCCTGCCGAGCAGCCTGCCTTGTGGGGAGGGCCAGAGGTCAGGAAGGCTCTGAGCAAAGGGGATGGGGAAGAGCCGGTGAGGAGGGGACAGCTGGGGGATGGGGACCCATCAGCTGCAGGGCCAAGGATGCCCGTGGTTACTGTGTCTCCATGGACACATCACTGCTGGGATGGCACAAGGTCAGTGCTGTGTGTAGAGGAGGGGGTGCTGCTGGTCCCCATTTCCCCCAGGTGCTCAGGGAGGGGTCAGGCAACTGCTTGGGGTACAAATCGAGCCAGGGCAGCAGGACAGCATCCAGGGATGCCCGAGACAATCCCATCCCACAGGGGGGTTGGCACTCCAGCCCAGGTTTCAGCCTCGCTGGAGGGGGCCAGGGAGCACACAGCACAGGCGAGACAGAAAATGTTTGCTTGATTAGCTCAGAAGCGCCGTCCAGCAACTGCCTTCAGCTGCTCCAAAAATAACCCCACAACTAATCCTGCACTCAGCCTCTATAAATAGACCACAGGGACAATTGTTTATTACTCGCCTGCACCGAAACGTTTCATCCTACCAAGGCATCTCCCCTTGGCCTCTCCCTGTAAGATTCCTGGTGCTTGTGGACCAGGTGGCACCTCAGGGCCTGGGACAGGGGCACACAGCTGCAAGTCACCCCATGTAGGCACCCCTATTGGGGTTTCCCACATCCCTCTCAATCCCACCATGACATTGGATTAAAATTAAAACAATTAAAGGATTCTTTTTTAAAAATTAATTTTGTCATTAACTTGTGTTTCTTGGAGGGGAGATGCACCCTGCCTGCATGGCCCTTCACCTGGGGCTGCAGGGGAGAGGGGCAGAGGTGACAGCCAAGCCTGGGAGGGGATATGCCAGGAAAGGATGAGAACAAGGGAAAAACATGAATCCACCTTTGGCATCTGCCGTGTGGGGTGCCAGATGTGAGGGCAGCATCCAGTTTATAGAGGTGCAAGTGGACAATGCAGCCAATATCTCTGAGCTGTCACCTATAAACCACCACCTCCAGACGCAGCAGGGCCAGAATTCACTCCCAGCCTTTACACCCACCTCTTTCCCACTTGGCCCCTGTGCCAGCCACTGCACCGAGGGGTGCAAGGACCTCTTGGACCCCCCTGCAGTAACTTTTCCTGCAGGGTGCAAGAGAGGAAGGCCCCGCTGCCCCCCTCCCCTCCCCTCCAGCCCCTGCAGGAAACCTCATTGTTCTCAGAACTGCAGCTTCAAGAAACACAGGATGCCAAATCCCTCCCGAACAATAGCTGCCAGCGCTCCTCGCAGCCCCGCACAATGCAGGGCCCCGCGGCCGGGACTGAGCGGCACCCGGGATCCCCGTGGCCAGAACGGGTTCAGCCCCCCCAGGAGCCAGACAGCCGCCGGCAGCCCCCACTGCCTCCTCCTCCTCACCCTTGGGGAGGGCTCTTTTTTTTTTTTTTTTTTCTTTTTTTGCTTCCCCTTCATTTCTCCTTTCAGGGTGACTCATTTCCCCTCCATGGTGGAGCTCATGGGTCGCTCATGGCTGGGTGCTGCACAAGGTGTCCCATCAGCCCCGGGGTTGTGGTGGCCCTCTCTGTGCTGCCCGGCTGAGTGGCTCTGTCACTTCCCAGGGTGACACATTCTCAGCATACCCCATGCCTGTCACCATCCCACCCATCAAAAGGGGAACCTTGGCCAGGCAGGCACCCCGTGACCCTGCAGTGCACAAATCCTGACCCTGTGCCATATGTCACTTCCCCATGCTGGGACAGGATGGAGCACTCCAGCACCCTTTTCACAGCCACCCCACTCGGGTACAGAGGAAAGGAGACAGCAAAGAAGAGCTGGTTTGGGGGAGCCTCAGTCTCCAGCTGGGCAAGGGGCTCTAGATCAGGTCAGGATGCTGCCAGAGCTGCCCAGCTTTGTGTCCCTCACAGCAAATGTTCTTCTTTTTGCTCCTGCTTCAGGGCTTAGGGGGGAAAATCCCCACCTCTCTTCAACAAGTTGGGAACAGTGTGATGGCCACATCCCTGTAATGGCAGCATGCCAGGATGGCAGCAGCCCCAGCCCATGGTGGTGGCTTTCCCCAGGACCGGGGACAGGTCTGTGCTGGCACAGGATCCCAGGGCTGGGACCTGCAGAGGCGGGGAAGGGGCTTGCAGAGCCGCGGGCCCTTCCTCCCACCCCCTGCTCCTTCCAGCGAGAGGAAGAATCCTCCACTGTAATTTTAAATGCTATAATTTTTTAATAACCTCCTCAAAAACAATGAGCTCATTGTGTGGCAAGGGTCCCCCACCCTCCCGCCTGGTGTTCCACGCGCCGCTCGCCGGCTCCAGGGCTTTTATGGGCAAGGACAGCGGCATCGTTTGGGACGGGCAATTAAGGGGCCCCCACCCCTTAAACCCACACGGGCTGCCCCGGGGGACAGCAGGGAGGGACCCTCACCCATGATCCGAGTTCGACAGTGCTCAGCAGGCCCTGGCACATGGCCCAGGGCTGGGGGGAGGCAGCTGAGCTCGGAGCTGCTTTGGGATGAGCAGTCCCTGCCCTCGGCCGCTCTGGTGGGAGTGCGAGTGAGACTCGCATGCCAGCACACTCCGGCGTGTGTGGGTGGGGACCCTGGCCAAGGTGCTAGAGAAATTCGGGAGCAGCCATCAGAGGAGCGTGCTCTTTGGAAGGCAAAGCCGTTGCCTTTGCCCCGAGAGCAGGAATTTTTCAAAGGCTGCAATTACCGCGCCGCCGAGCGGGAGCAGCCAGCGGATCCCACGCTGCCGGGACGGCGGCCCGGGCTGGAGCCCCGGCGGGCTCCGAGGCGTGTGCCGAGCTGCCTGGATGCCTCCGGGGTGCCCCAGGGACACCCAGCCGCCTTCAGGGTAACCCCAAGGGGCAGCAGAGGTGTCTTTGGCAACTCTGCCGCTGCAGATCACCCGGCTCGGCATGAAAGCAGTGGATTTGGGCTTGCTCCTGTCCAGGATTTCTGCTTAATGGCCATTTGCCTTCCCACTCTTTCCTTTCAAGTGCAAAGTCTCTCCAGCTCGCACTCCAGCATCCTAAGGATACTGAGACAGCTGGAAACTCTCCCCAAAGCAAGGAGGGGAAAACTCATAACTCTCCTCCAAAAGCGGTTTGTCTGGCCTGGATTGTGCAACCCAAAGAGGAGATTTAGAAGGGAATAGGGATGTGCTCTCCCTGCACAGAGGCAGGAAGGAGAAGGGGGTGCCCTTTGCAGTGTCTTGGAGGTGACAGAGGGCAGGAAACAGGGACTATTGTGGGCAGAACAAAGAACAGCCAAGAAAGGACACAATGGCTGTTCCCACTATCTGCCAGGGTCCAGGCAGGAGCTACCTGCTGGATTTAACCCCTTCTCAGCAGTGTCTGCATCCCTCCTGCCTGGCTAATGGACAGCCAGAGGGAGGCTGGGGTTTGAGTGAGAAGAGAAAGAGATGCAGCATCAGGCAAGGGAGATTCTCAGCCCTTGGGCAGGAACTTCCCCACGTTGCTGAGGGAGCTCACATGCCTGAGCACCGTTAGTGAAACCAGAGTGAGAGGATGAGCAGAGACAGGCCTGACTCAGACCAAGAGAGACGTTTGAGCAAAGGCAGTGCCCTGCTGCCACCAAAACACCCTCCTGGCATGGAAACCGGGGGGCCAGGCAAGGAAGGGATGAAGGAACTGCAGGGAAGCAAGAGAGGAGAGCCCCATAGCACCAATCCCACACTCTGCAGGTGAAAAAGCCCAACCTGATGCCAAGCTTGGGGAAGCCTAGGGTGCCCCAAAGCCTCTCAGAGACAGGGGCTGGCTCGGTGTGGGATGAGCAGAGCCAATCCCCTCCGGCAGCGCGTTCATCCCCTCTGCCCTGCATCCCCACAGCCTGCGGGGTTTGTGCTGCCTGCAGCTCTCTCGGCAGCTCCTTGTCCTCAAGTGCTGTACAAGAGCCGTCACTCAGCGGCTTGGCTTGTCAGGCAGGCACCTCGCCGGGCTGCGGCCCCCCTGGCTTCATGGCCCTCATCTCTAGGCAACCTGACCTGGACACGGCCGGCTCCGGCTCCCTCGTTCCCATGGAAAGTGCCACACAAGAGGCTGCGAAGCCTTTTCTCTGCGCCAGGAGAAAAGGGGCTTTGTTAGCTTGCCCAGGGGGACAGCGTGAGAGCCGAGCCTCGGGGCTCTGGGAATCCAAACGGACAAACGAAGCACAACAACAACAAAAAAAGACCTAGAAGAAAGCCGGAGCTCACAAGAGGGAGGAGGAAAAAAAAAAAA
>VWYP01010079.1:322320-434892 GCA_013400435.1 Pycnonotus jocosus
CCGGCTCCGCTGGCTCCGTCCTGCTCTGTCCCGGGTTCTGCCCGGCTCATCCCCGTGCCCGCGGCCAGGAGCGCACGGCTGGGTGCGGGCAAGGTGCCGGCGCCTCCTCCTCCTCCTCCTTCTCTCTTCCCCTTGATACCCGGGGATGGGATTCTCTGATCCCCTGTAGTCCCCAGCACGCTGGGAGCATCGTTCGCTGCTCTGTCGGCAGCAGCGGGTGCGTTCCCCGTCCCGAGCTGTTGTTCCCAAAGCTCTGCACCGAGATGTTCTCACAGCCCTGTCCAAGAGGTTTGCAGAAAGCTGACCAGCCTGACCACACTCTGGGCATTGTCCCATCAGTCTCCTCTGAGGCAAAGCATAATTGAAAACAAATGCACCAACCCCCCAAAAAACCACTGTGTGCCTCTCACTTCCACCACTCTCCCTTCTGATGAGTGAATCTGGGGACAGGGAGCCAGGAGCTTCTGTTCTCATTTCTTCTTCAGGGAGACCTGGAGAGGCTCCCAGACTCGACCAGCCACATCCCGGGCACAGCACCGTGCTCTGAAGCTGATGGACAGCCCCAGAGTGCTGGGATATCTGAAAATAAATGCTACAAGCAGGCACACAGCAGCCCCCTGCCCCCACCCCCAGTGATCACTAATCATGATAACCATCCTTTTTTTAAATGAGACACAATTTTTCCAGTCAGACAGTGGGAGAAGTGGTGGCTGAAAGAGAAAACTGGATTGAAATCTGGTCCTGGATGTGCCACCAACTTGATATTTTCCTGTGCTGAATCCCAGGGCCTTTTTCCCCCTTACCCTCTGTCTCTGCAAGCAGTGAGCTCTTCGGGTTTTCTTTCCCAGGGAGAGTGCTGCTACAGGGAGGCGGATTTGGGTTTGGGCCTGGGCTGCAATGTAATGCCATAATCAAGGGCTGCTGCATTTTTGGGCAGGGACCTTGTCCAACTTGCATTTTTCCTGCTGTCACGTGCTCCATTCATCTCTGGCACTGGGTAAACAATACCATAATACCAGGCAGGATGAAGCAGGGAAACTGCTTCCTCAGGCAAGCCCCAGCATTTGCCTCCTCTTGATTTTAGGCTATGCATTCTCCTGGTCAGCACTTAAACCGTGATCCCAGGCTAGAAACGCTCAGGAAGGCTGTGGGGTTTGGTTTTGCAGGGCATTGCCCACATCTGGAGACAGACCTGGGTTGCCAAAGAAGCCTCCCATAATAATAGAAAAAAAAAAAAAAAAGGCAGTTAGACCGTACAAACACAGGAACCGAATCCCACACTCCCCACTTCCCGCTATTGCTGCCCAGCCTTCCAGCCTCAATTTGCTTTTATTTTTTTGGGCACCCTTTGTCTCCGACCCGATGGCACAGCAACCGCGGCTCGAGAGGCAGCTGAAAAGCCCGAGCAGCAAAACCCTGAATGAAGAAAGAGCCCCTTTCTCCAGGAGCCAAAAGGGGAGGAAAGGCACTTTTCCCCCGACCAGCTGCTCTGCCACTCCCGCAGCCCCGGCGCTGGCTGGGGACACGGGCTGTGGCCAGATGTTGGGGTCCCGGCCGGCGCCGCGGGGCGAGTGACAATGCAGGCTCTGTGTGAGCCGAGATCTGTGTGCTCCGGCCCCCAGGGATGCAGGGGCTTGAGGAGCCGCTGTGCTGCCACCACTGCCGGCACAAGGGCTGTCCCAGCCTTGCAGCGCTGCCTGTAACCCAGCTCGGCTCAGCCCGGCTGCTCAGGGCCCGCGGCGAGGGGAAGTTGCTCTTGCAGCAGCATTGTCCTGCCAGAACAAGGCTCCTCCGGGATTGTCCGGCCGCTGGAAGCATCTCCACAGATTTCCTCTCCAGGCGCCTCGCCTCCTGGCTCGGCCCTCACCTGCCGCGTGGATGTCGGCAGCGGGGCACTGTCTCCCCGGGGAAACGATGGTGTGAGCTGTCACCCTGCTCATCCCGCAGTGGGCACAGGACGGCACCTGAGGGGCAGGCAGCAGGAAGTGGGCATGGGGAGCATGGTCCCAGGAACATCTGGTGCCCAGTTCACTGGCATTTGGGCAATATTTGGGTACAAAAAGCCTAAGTCCAACAGGGATGACTCCAGGACTAGACAAATTCGAGTGCCCCATAAATACAAAGGGCGGGGAAGATGGGTTCTGTCACAGCTGCTCTGCAGAAGGGATGCCAAGGCTGGACCACGAGGGACATCCCACTCCCTCTCCCAGAAAGGATCCCATTTTGGGCACAGTCCGTATCTCCCCCCACTGGGATGTGAGGTGAGGCTCGCTGTGGCTGCAGGGTGGTGGTGTGCACCCCACGCTGCCTGACTCCACAGGGATGCTTCCAAGACAGAACATTCAGCTCAAATCTCCCAAACTCTAGGATGTGATCACTCCCACTTCAGATTAATTTCACTGAAGCTCCAGACTAGTTTTCCACTACGGATAGCTGGATTCAGCCCCTCACCAACCCCGGGGCTTGGGCTGCACGTGGGGCATCTCCCTTTCAACCATACCACGGTATTAGGTCGGTTTAAATTGGTTTAAACTCTCCGCATCGCCCCTGCTCGCAGCCTGACCCCAGCACTCAATAGGTGGTCCCTAAGAGGCTCCCAGGTTCTCAGGGCTGCTAAAAATTGTTAATAAATCCCCAGCAATAAAGTGTTCAGGTCATCCGAGAGAAATGCCGCGCTCGGGCTGCAAAGCTGCATTGTCTGCCCGGGGCGATTTACGCGCTCCGTCGGACAGGGGTTAAAAGCTCTGTCAGGCGCCGACTTCTCCGCTGTGGGATTGTCGGGGGTGTTTAACAGGGTTCGGGCCCGACGTGCGGCCGGACGGTCACTGCTCCGACTGTGCGGCTCAGGTTTGGGAGGGAGATGTCGGAGGAGGGCGGCCCAGGAGCTGGATCCTGCCCGTGGTCTGCCTCTCACCCCCCCCCCGCTTTTTCTTTCTGGGATTTTCTGAGAGCACAAAAGAGAATTTGCATCAATTACTGGTAGGAAAGCGGCAGCGCCCCGCGGCAGAACTCCGCGCTCCCGTTCCGGGTTTGGTTAACTTCGCATTGTCCGATGGGCTCCGCTATTCAGGGCCAGTGCAAAGCCTCAGCTTTTTTCATCTATCGCGGGGTTTTTAACCACCTTCGGAACAAAAACACCTTCCTGCCCTTGTGGCAGAGGGTCTGGCAGTGCCTTTGAGGTGGCTGCAAAGGTGTCAGCATCTCCCTGCCCAGCACGCAAATCTCCTGCAATGAGTGCCTTTGATGCATCTCCCGGTGTTGAACCGTCCCCATGCCCATCAACCCCCAGCGCTGGCACCACCAGGTCCTGCCGCAAGCCCCCTCTACCCTCCGTGGCCTCAGACCCTACATCACTTTTCCCCTCCACCTCTGGGGGCTGCTGGTCCCCTCGGCGGGGCGGGAGGACACGATTCGATCCGTGCGGGGCACTGTGAGATCCCACGGGGCCGGGGGCTATACAAATGCAAAGCGTCATTATTTACCCGGGGCTGAAGCAGAGGCCTGAGAAAGGTTGAGTGAGAGAGGCAGCGAGCAGGGAACAGCGGGGGATTTAGCTCCTGAAAAGGAGCCAGGGAAAAAAGCGGGCGAGGAGTTTCATTGTGCGCTGGGCAGAGGGGGTCACGAGCAAGTTAAACTGGTTAATGTATTGGAGCAGCTTCCTCCGAGCTGTTGGGAGCAAGCAAAGCTCTGCAACAAAAGGCCGAGGGAGCATTCTTGCGGGGAAAGTGGGCTCTCTTTAAAAGGATTTGGTTTCTTTTCTGTCAGTTGAATGGAATTTGGTGGTGACTCCTCCAGGTCTAAGAATTTGGGGCTTTGGCGGTGGTGGTAGCGGGAAGGG
The DNA here is from genome assembly GCA_013400435.1 of Pycnonotus jocosus. NCBI lineage: Eukaryota > Metazoa > Chordata > Aves > Passeriformes > Pycnonotidae > Pycnonotus > Pycnonotus jocosus. Next base: position 326,159 of record VWYP01010079.1, read on the forward strand.
ACGGTCCCTGTCTCCCCCTCCCCACTCCTGCATTTTTTCTCCATCTCCAGGCTCGCTGCCTCCAGATTACAGCTCCCGGTGTTGCGGGGGGAGAGGAGCTGGGGGAACACAAGAGGCTCCATGGATGCTCTGATCCTGAAAGAAAGCGAGGGGCATGGGGCCGTCCCTGCCCAGCCTGGTTTCTCATGCTCCCTATTCAGCCCAGGGGAGGGGAGGTAGATGTGGGGAGAGGGGAGACTGGTGGGGCATCCACTGCTGATTTAATGCCTCTCTCAGTGCTTCACGGTCGAGGCTGATCCCAGGGGAGTTTGGGCAGCGTAAGGTGCACAAGAGGAGCTTTCCACTCCTGCCTTTGGGGCGTGGAATTTTGATGTTAAAACTATGGAATGAAGGTGAAAACATGAGAGAAAGGGGGCTTGAACTAGGAAAATTACTCACTGGATGTAACCTCACTTTCCCACAGCCTGTGTATCTCTCTCCTCCCAACAGCAGCTCCTGGGGCAGCTGAGGACTATCCTTACAGACCTGGATTTATCACCCCAAATCCCCAGGCTGGTGGGCAGGAGCATTTCCTCTTCATGGGTACAGCTGCTGGACTGTGGTGGGGGTCTCTGGCTGCAGCTGCCTCATTTGGTGTTGACCCTGAGAGCAAACCAGGGAGATTTAGAGCTGCCCTGGGTTGGAGATTTGTTGTTGCACACTGCTTAGACTAACTGGCAGTGTGGGTTTGGGGTGGAAAAAGATAATTTAAAAAAGCAGTGACTGTGACTGGTAACCCTCCACTACACGAGATTATTGCAGAGCCAAAGCATTCAGCAGCACAGACAGACAGCAGATTTCCACTGACTGAGCTCAACTCTCTGTGCCTGTTCCCCAAGAGGTGACATTGGCAGAGACCCCATGGTCCCTGTCCCCTGGGCTGGTGCCTGTTTGGAAAATTCCCTCGTGGGCTGTGCATGGAGGCTGCATGTGTCAGTCTGTACGTGTCCATCTGTACAGGCAGAGCAGGAGCTCAAGCTGAGATCACAGTTTGCTGTAGATGATGGCCAGCCTGTCCCAAGCTCCTTCCAGAGGTGTGGTCAGTGGAGTTTGCAGCTCCTGGCCTTTAATTTCTGGCCTCTCATTCTTTTTGGCCCCAAATTTTCTCATGTTCCTGTTGTGAGCTGTCCCTCTCCACATTCCCTTTCTGAAGAGGAGCCAGAAGCTGATGTCAGGGGAAGTGTTTGATGATTACTCCAAGGAGGAGGCAGGAATCAAGTCTCATACTGGGCTGGACTGGATGGACAAAGGCCCAGAGAACCCCAAGTCCAGCCTCCAATGTTTGCCTTAATAACTCCCTAAATGTCATTTTTTTATCTGTGTCTGACGCAGAGGCTGGTCCCATTCTGTGATGGGACATTGGCCACTCTTTTCCTGACCACATCTCCAGGTCTCCCAAACCTCCTGGGGAGAAGGAGCCAGGCAGAAGGATCAGGGATGCATTTTAACTCTGCTGACACCTGAGCATCTCAAGGGCTGCAGCTGGCCCTGGAGCAGTGGTAGGTCCCACAGCCTCCTGTGCACACCCTCTGCATCCCACTCAGATCAGATCTGTGTATCACTCTGGCCTTGAAACGCTCCTGCAAAGGCTGTTTCAAAATGTTGGTTGCTCCCAGGGATTTGGGTTTCTCTCTGGGCCCCCACAGCTTCTTGGCTTCTTCCTTGCCCTTGGGGTGTCTCAATTTAGTTGCTGAGGGGTTTTTGAAAGGTAGATGAGTGAGTCAATATTCACCCACCACTTCCCCCAGCTTGCCTTGGTGTTTCCAAAATCCCACCCCTTCCAATTTCCCCACTGCCCCCCTGGGAAATCTGATTGCTCCCTTCCCATTGCTGCCGTGAAAGGGATTAAAAGCAACAGTTCATTTTTCATGTGATGCAAGTTTAAATAGGAATTTCGCTGCTCTGGCTTCTCCTGGTTTCCGGGAGCCAAAGCTGAGAGGGGATGGTATTAGCGCTGTGCAAGGCAGGGAGGAGGAGGAGGAGGGAGGTGGGAGTTGAAAGGGGGAAAGGCAGGAGGGGGGGACGTGCGGGGGTGAAGATGGGATTAAAACATCCCATTAGAATTTCTGTTTTTGGAAAGCTCACAAAAATGTTGACATGTAGCATGACTAACATAGTGCAAATGTCAGCCCAGCTCTGCGAACGGGGGCCCTCGCTCCTCTCCCAACACGCTGGCCCCCTTTTAAGGCAAAAATATACAATGAGCCGCACAATGGCCGAATTCCAGAGAGCCGCGCTAATTGTTCCTCGCTCACGTAGGGCTAATTGCTTTGCTGAAGCCATTCGTGCCTGGCCTGGATCCCACGTGTTTTTACCATTTAATTAGGACAGAAAAGCTGGGGCCAGGAAATGGGATGAGATAAAGACTGGCAGAGATGGAGGATAGGTCGGGTGCCCTAACCTGGAGAGGAGATGTACTGTGTGTGCTTGGAGAGTGGGTAGGGAACAGTGCCTGCTCCACACCAGCCTCCAGCAGGATTAAAGCTGTGCAGGCACTGGGGATGGAAAGGGGAGACTGTGACAGCTGGGGAGGCCAACTGTGAGACAGAGAAGTACTGCCAGGCACAAAGGTTTGCAAGAAACACCTTCATCCAGCTGCTCAGTGGCTGCTCCAAGGCTCTGGCACACAACACGTGCGCAGCTCTTCACCTGGTGCTATAATTAGAAAGTCTGTCCACCTGCAAAGCATGATCAGGACTCAGAGAGGGAAACAATAGATGGGCAGGAAATGCCTTTTGGTGGCTGCTTATTGTCTTCCACCTTCTGGGGGAACTGGAAGTTTAACTATAGTCTTCCTCTTTCAGGTATTCCTGTAAAGCTTCGTCCTCCTCCGAGGATGCGCCTGGACCACAGCATCGTCTGGCTCTGGGCTCCATTGTGCTCAGGAATTGTGCTCAGGAATGTGCATGTGTTTTTCCCCTTGAATAGCTCCTCTGAGACTGCAGCGACCCAGAAACACTGCAGGGCCCCGGTGCCTCCTGTCTGGGGGAGAAGGGTTTGCTTAGGGGTGCCACAGACTCCCCAAGGCACAGCACAGCAGCTCTGCTGCCCCTCAGCCCAGCACTGTGTTGCAGGTCCTGTCAACTCCCCTGCTGCAAACGGGGATGGGTGCACAGAGCTCAATATTAGCACCCTCTTCCCATTCTCCCCAACAACTTACAGAGTTCTGCTTGCTCTACAGCATCCTCTGGGAAACCTTCATCCAGGCCGTGAAGTTTCCTAGGCAGGGAAATCCATTTAATATAAATGATCTGACTCTGAAGTACAACATCCTCCAGGCTGGACCCTGATGGAGCTGATCTGTAACTTCTGCAGGTGTCTCATCTCCCCATGAATGCAAACACCTGCCCATCTACACATCTTCCTCTGACAACAGCAACCAGCAAGATGCCACCAGCCTTCCTTGCCCCCCAGTCTGTACCACCCCTCATCTCCTACAGGAGCTCTAAGGGTCACTGCAATGCAATTTGCACTTGGCAAGTTTAATTGCTCTTGGCCTTATAAGCAGTATTATGAGCAATACCCTGGTGGGTCTGGGCACTCAGAACAATCATTTCAGATCAGTGTGAAAGGATTGTCACACAGTTCAAAGCACAGATCTCAAAGTGAACCTGGCTCCAGCCTCCACTGTCTGCAGAGCAACCCCAGGAGCTCTGCTGCTGCTGGGCTGTCACTCCCATGTGGGCAGAGGAGCTGAGACATCTGTGGCTGGAGTCATTTTCTTCCAGCTGTCTCAGAGGTGAGGGATGTGCTTGGACTCTGGCTCCCTCCCAACCCAAGGCTCTCATCTTTCAGGTCTCTTGAGGACAGAAATAATTTTCCCCAACTGCAGATCAAGGAGGAATCAGGCACACAGAGCTCAGCCATGAAATATAAGGTAACCACTGAAAACAGAAAACACAAACTTCAAAAATTCTCCAGAAAAAAATTGTAATTCTCTGTATAAAAAGGGTGATCTTCTCTCTGTGTTTCCATGAAAGCCTGAAAAGCACACCCACACCCTGAGGACAAGGATGTTAACAAACAGTGGAATTTACAGCAGCAATTTCTCCAGGAGAGAGGCTGCAGGTGAAAAGGACTGGTGCTCGAACAAGAGAGGGAGAATTCTTCATAGATGCAAATGCAATACTTGTAAGTCAATATTTGCTCTTGCAATATTGGCACACGCAGCAACGGCTTTCCAACATGAATAGGTTTCAGCCCAGCTGCTCCAGGATCACGTTGTTCAGAAGCATTCAGATCCAATTCTTAAACTTCATTAAAAATGTGGTTTTTAAAAGCCTTTGGGGAGCTTAGTGCCTTTTATGACAAGTCCTTCTAGCCATTGAAATCCACCAGTGCTGTGGGGTGGCCTCATGGTAGCTAACCAAGAACAGATGATCCCTTTGGGAAGAGAATATTTAAAACCCTAAAACACAGACAAGACAGAACAAATCCATGTGGCAACAAGAGAATTGGGAACACTTCTCCTCAGATCAGTCAGTCACAGAGAAATCCTCAGATGATAACTCAGCCTGGGACTAGTCCCCACCCCACACACATTTCCAGCTCCATCCATGTACTGGAATATCACAACAAGACACCCAGTGCTGGTCACTGCTTGAGGTTTTGAGCAGTTTCTTGTCACATGTGTATGAGCAGGGGGCCTGGGGAGCCCAGGTGACATTAGGACAAGCCAGTGTCCCTGCCCCAGTCCCCTGTGCCTGTCCCATACACAGAGCCCAGTGGGGAGGTCCCCAGCCAAGGGAGTTGGAAAGGTGTTCACAGCACCCAAAGAGGCCAGGAACCTTTCTTCAGAGCTGGTTTTACTTACATAAAGGATAGGCAGTCAAAATGTGGGAAATTAATTTTCCTATCAGGAAAGGAAGAAAATAACCAATTTCAGCCCTGCACTCAGTGCTCTGGGAACAGCTGTCCCAGTTTGTGAGGTACAGCCTGTGTCACTTGTCACCCTGCTGTAATAAGAAGAGCCAAGTAGCAGCAAATGATCTGTAGGCTGAGAAATGTGGTGGAGAACTGAGCAGTACTTCTGCACACCACTGGGAAAAAAAACTTAGGTCAGTGACCATCATCAAAATCTGGGAGCAAAAAATGAGGAAACTCCTTATTCCTGTTCCCCATGGCTCATAAAGTTTTACATCAGGAAGGGTGGAGGCAATGCGTTTTGTACTCTTGGAAGGAACTACACGTCCTCGACAGCCCGACTGCCCCTCTTGTTGTTGTAGAACAGCTGCTGTGCTCTGTCCCAGAGGGTCCTTCCTCTTCATGCCCCATTCCCTGACCTTGATGGATCACATCTAAGGAGGTAGTCAAGGGGATTTCTTTTGGTTTTATTTCAAGTGTTGCTGGCTCAGCCAATTAGATGCAATCTCCACCCAGGAACAGCATCCTAGGTGTGGGTTGCCCTCTCAGGAGGATGAAGGACATCATTGAGCAGTTATCCTGTTTTTCACACTCAGAATGACATGGCTTTTATTCTGGAATGAGCTGGCTGTTGGCTGCTCCTCTGGAACAGGGCACAGGGAGCGTGCTGAGCCCACAGAGGGGACACAGCCACCTGCCCCATAGGAAATGGGCCAGCAGCCAGGGGAGGTTTGCACACACCGCAGCACAGGCACCCTGCAGCAGCAGCAGTGTCCTCCACCACCGACCTGGGCTGCAGTCAAGCTGGCAGCTGAGAGGGAAGAGGAAACCATATTCTATCGTTATCTCTCACCTTGCTTCCCTTTCGTAACAACCCCATCCCTTTGCAAAACAGAAAAACACACCAGGGCTTTCCAGGGGCTCCTGGAGCCTGAGCTCTGAGCCAGGGCCAGCCTGGGCTGGAGCTTCCCTCAGCAAGGGCTGTGCACAGACAAGCTGTCATTTCCCCAAACTGGGTCAAATGCAAAAGAGAAGAGCTCAGGGAACAGCAAGACTTTGTTTCCAGCTCGATCCCAGCCTCTGCAGGGTGGGATGCTGCTGCAGAGAGGCTTTTCTTCAGAAGGCAGGATCGTGGTCCTGCTGGTGCTCTGTCCCTAGCCTTGGGATCCCCGTCACCTCACTGCTTTTACCAGGAGTATGTAAAATAAATGTATAAATGGTCAGGGATATGAATCAGAAATGGGTGGGCAAAGAAAGCTGAGCTCCCAAGATTGTTCTCATCATCTTCTCCCCTTGCAATGTGTGACCATTTCTTTTCAGTTTAAGCTCCTGATATCCCAGTCCCTGGTCTGACACTGTGCCTGTCTGTCAACTCTGCCCACCCTGATCCATCCATGTGGCTCCTGTACTGGCTCTCAGGAGCGACAGGGGCCATCTCTATGGTTTTCACATGAGCTGGTTTCACATTTGTTTTTCTTTCAAACTTGAGGCTTTGCAGATATTAAAATATAATCCAGGAAGAATTTGCTTTGTGAGGGAAGAGTGTGGGATCATGTAGGGGAGAGGGGTCATTGGGGGAGTGCAGGGAGGTGGGGGTGGCAAAGCAATTTTCATTTCCCCTCTGTGTCCCATTGGGATCGAAGTCTTTACTTCCCTGCAAACAATAGTGGCCAGTATGTGACAAGTTAGAGACTTTGGGAGGCTCCAGGCTCCTCCAAGATGGGAATTTCTATTTGCAGGAGAAATTTTATACATTGCCTATGGAGAGGAGAAAAGAAAAGCCCTCTGCAGGTGGTAAGACCTGGAGAAGATGGCTGTGACTGTAGAGAAACGAGCAGAAAGGAGAGAAGAAAACATCCCTCCTAGTATTGAGTTGTTGTTTTGCATTTTAAAAAAAGCAAACAAATCCAGTTTGTGTTATAGGTAAACAGAGGAACTGGGCAGGCAGGACAGGAAAGCAGGGCCTCATCAGAGCCATGAGCCACGCAGGGAGGTAAACAAGAATCCTAGAAATGTGGAGAGAGGCTTGAGGTGATTGCTCAACATGTGAGGAAATATGGAGCAAAAGCCAGATATCAGGGAGAGGAAGCTGGAAAAGGGCAGGCTGATAGGAGCCATGAGGTCAGCATGGCAAAAAATAGTGTGGGAAGGCTTCCCAGAGGCAGTGAGTGCACAGAGCACACTGCCCCTGCTGACCCTCCTGCCTGAGATGCACAGGTGGAAAGGGATTACTCGCCTGATATTGGGTTAAAATTGCTCAGTGGTGGTCAGGTCAATCCATCAAAGGCTCCTTAGCTACAAATCCACCTCACAGCACCTGCAGCTGAGCTTTATTTCCAAGGCATCCCTTCCACATTGATGCTGCCCCATTGGCAAAGCCCTGCTGAGCTGCCCGAGCTGACCCAAAAATCACCAGGAACCAGTGGCTGCATCCACTCAGCCCGGCCATTTTTCTTGAATGAGTGTAAAGCTGGCCCTGTCAGGCTGTCAGAGAGAGCCTGAGACACACAGGCTGCCCTCCCAGGCGGGGTTTGGTCTCCAGGCTGAGCGCGTGGTGAGCTCATCCCGTCCGGAGTGCGAGGCACAGCGCTGGGAGCGCTGCCAGCTGACCCAAGGCCCTGGGAGCACTGGCAGCAGGGTCTGTTTGGGTTCCTCTGATGCCAGGGGTCTTTGGGGTTTGTTTTGAGTTCAGCTCAGCTCGGCGGTTTTTGATGGATTCTGCCTCTCTGGTCTGGTCACAAGCAGTTGCATGTTCACAACAGTGGTGCTCTAAGACAAACAGCATCCATAAATCTCTGGTTGAAGCCAAGAGAATATTGACTTTCATTGCTCTGTGTTGTCCCCTCAGCCCTTTGAACCCCCAGTGCCCTTGCATGGAAGCCTTAATCAAAGTCCTATCAAAAGGAGCAGAATAAATCTTGTTATCTTGTGAGGTAAAGTCACACTTGCTGTGTGGCCGTCTGGCAATAGATGGGGCTGCCCCTTGGGTTGTCTTCCCTTTGCAGGAAGTCTTCCATCAACTCCTGCAAGGCATGAACCCCTGTGTCCCCCCAAAATGTGGTTTCAGCAGTTGTCCCTGCTGTGGCTTGTTCAAACCAGAGGACTTCCCATTACGATCCCTCCTACCAATCCACTGCTCCAAGGAGACGTGCTGGAATGTTTCCAGCCTTGCTCTCAGGACCTCACAAGGGATCTCCCATTAGGATCCTACACACTATTGAGTCACTTCTGCAATTTCATTGAAATATGTCTGGTTTTTTTCAGTTACCTACAGAATGAAGGAGCTTGGAGCATTACAGTCCCTTGTGCTTGGGTAGATTTGTTTCTCTGGCTCATCTGTCTCTGCTCCTGCTGCTCTGCCTCCTCCCATGTTCCCAGTGATTTGTTAAAAGCTTGCACCAAAACCTGATAAAAGCTGCCTCTAACATGACTGAGTTTGGGTCAGGGCTTGAATTCCTAGAAAAACATCTTTTCCTGCCCCGTTTCCCTGGCTGGACCTGCTGCTGGGGTCAGTGTCCCTTGGCTGCCGGGGTCAAGGACAGCCATGCTGACACAAACAGGCTTTTTTAGCTGATTTTTCCCTTCCAGCCTCAGGCAGGGAAGGGAATGGGGATGTCCCACAGCTGCTTGAAGAGGATGCACAGTGAATAGTGACCGCATCTGTGGCAGTGTTTGTTTGCCTTTCCAACAAGTCTTTGATAAAGCCTGGCTCCTGCCTGTGCTGCCCAAGCTCCAGGGACTATGGGATTGCTGGGATGACCATCTCCCCATCTGGGACAGGACATGGGACAACCAGTGACCAGTCTGCTGGCCCAGCAGCACACTCAGCTGGACACACATCCCCTCCAAGGGACAAAGGGACTCGCTGAGAGAGGAAGAATCCATGTGTGGCCCACAGGAAAGAGGGGGCTGAAGAGGACTTGGCTTCATCAGCAGCAGGGAGGGAAGATAAGGATGGAAAATCAGATTGTTTCCAGCTCATGTCTGTCATGGGGAAGAGGTTACCAGATCAACGTGCAGTGTGAAGAGCCTGGAAGCTGGGCAGACTTGGGAGACCCTGAAGGAGACCTCAGGGAGCTTCTTGGCCCCCGTGGAGGTGGTGTCTCTTGCCATGGTGGCAGCAGCATGAGGAGGGGCTGAGTGTGGCAGAGTGAAGCCAATTCCACCATCACTCACTGCCCTCCAATCTCTGCTGGATCTCGTCATGGCTGCCCTTCTCTGAGCCCAGGAAGGATTACAGGGGAGTATCCAAGCACCTCACTCCATAGGAAGTGCAGGGTACCCTACTGTGCAGGGCAGCTGGAGGGACAGGCATAGATGCCTCTATGTTTCCCCTTCTCCCCAGCTCCCTCCAGCCCTGTCTGCTCACGAGGCCATCAGCCAGGAGCCACTGGGCAGAGGTATCTGCTCATCCTCCCCGAGAACAGGGACCCTTTTCTGCCTGTCACCCTATAGCCATGACCCAGTTTCACCGAGGCACTTCTCAACCCCTGTCTTTATCCTTTTTGTCTCTGCTCTCACCATTCCCCTCTCTCCCCTTCACCACTGGCATCTGATATTTACTTTCAGGCTGGGAGGGACAGAGGAGGCTTTTCCTTGCCTTGCCCCCACATTGTTCCCCGCTGGTATTTGGGAACAAGTGTGACATTCAGGGGAGCCGGAGCGGACAAAGCCTGCCTGCAGGTAATCACAGCGCGGGCGGGCATATCGGGTATCCGCGGACACAGGGCATCCAGGAGCTTTTGACTGCGTCTTTTTTAGGAAGAGCTTTCTCAGCCCCGGTGTGTCTCAGATTAGGTTTTGTCCCCAGAGGAGCCTGTCGTGCCTGCATTGTGGCGCGGCTGTGGGAACCCACGGCACCGCAGCGGGGACAATGCCCAAAGGCGCTCCCGACCTGCCCCGTGCGCGGCTCCTCCCGTGCCCCAGAGGGATTCTCAGCTCTAATCAGGAGCCTGTGCCGACATCTGCTACTCGGGGCTTTCTCGTCTCTGCTCGGATGTCCACAAAAGAGCAGGGATGGATGTGCCCTGTGCCCTTGGCAAGCATCCCTGAGCCCATGGACGGGGGGACACGCATGCATGCACAGGACAGGTACAGCAGGTACAAAGATGGGTTGGTGCCTTGGATGTGCAAGGAGGGGGTAACACAAGCATGGCAACATTTGTCATCCCTTGCTCTGTGCTGGAGGAGTAGCAATAACCTGAAAAACTCAATGGCATGTGGGAAAATGTAGAGGAAAGCCCAGGATTGTCTCCATTCCCTCCCATGCCCCCTTTGGCACAGCCAGGAAGAGCTGGTCCTGGGTACAAAGGGCCTACAGCCCCCAAAAGTGGGAGATGCTTACCCATCTCTGACTCTCTTCTGCACTTAGGGATTTTCAGGGATGCTAAATGCTTCCTAGAGTCACAGGAAGGAATACTGGTCTTCAGGCTCTGCTGCAGCACAAGCTCATACTGCTGGGTGTCCCATCTGAGGATGTCCAGCCCTATCCAACACAGACAGAGCCTGGCTGCTGCGTGACCCTGCCTGTCCTGGGATGGGACATCTAGAGCTCTGACAAGTCCAAGGAGAGTGCGGTGTCTTTCCTCCTCAAAGAAATCAGCACTCACCCCTCCCCAATCCCATTAAAATGCCTGATTTAGCACAGATACTGACTGCATTTATTCCATGCAGAACCACTTCTGGCTCCTCACGCTGAGGAGCTGCGTAACCCCAGTGAAGCCTCACTGATATAAACCAGTCCCTGACTGATCCCTTATCTGCAGCCTTCTCGTGCTGACTGATTGGTTCCTCCCTCTTTCTCAGCCGAGCCTCTGCTCTGCATTCACACAGACCTTTCAACACTTTGAAAATCCTGGCCCAATAAAACATTAAAGCACTTGAACATGAATGGGACTGTTTACTTGCTTAAACCTAAACATGGGATGTAGTTGGGTCAAGACCTTTCTCTTCTTGCCCAATGCCTGCTCCTCCAGTGTCCTGGCTGCTCTCCTTGGTATCTCCTGTGGTTTCTCTGCAATGTCACGGAGAATTCGCAGTTTCCCATTTGTGACACGCTGGTTTTGCCTAAGGTGGCAAATGACCTTCTCCCACAGTGATAAACCAATTTACTCATCCCAGGCTGCATCTGCTGGTTCACCACGGCCTGCCCACGGGGCTGAGGCTTTCGTTTCTGCTCAGCATCTGCGCCACAGCTGTTGGCCATTGATTTTCCTCTGGTGCCTTTCGCATTCGGCCGCTCGCTTCCTATTGCACTTCAGCTCATCGTGGTTTTTTTTGTTATTCTCTGTTCCCTAAACCAAGCTGGCTCCTGGCTACCTCTTCTGGGAAGAGCAATCCACTGCCAGGCCATGAGGCAGCCTCTACAGCTCCACGTGGCTGAGCACGTTGGGTTGGTTGGGAAGTCACGAGCACTGCTGGAGATGATGGGACCTTATTGTCACGTCCCTGGATGGGGAGGGACATTCTCAGATGTGTAGAAACGCCCATGAAGCAGCTGGGGAGGTGGCAGTGAGCCTGGGGCAGGGCTGGTTGGTGTCCCCAGTGCTGTGTGGGGACAGCTGCTGAGGCTGTGCCGCGTGCAGGAGCGTGCAGCCCATTGGACACGGCCCCAGCAGAGGTGTTTGGGAGCAGGTCCAGGCTCATGCGAGCCGGGCTGGCTGCCCAGCATCCTCCACACGAGGAAAAGATGCCTTAGCAGGGATACAAACACATGATGGGCAGGTCCTTGGATAAAGAAACTTCCCTCCAGCACATCTGGAAAATTACTCCCATACTTGAGTAAACAGGCTTCCAGAGGAAGGTCTGTGCTAGTGTTGTCCTCCCTTTGGGACATAGTGGAGCCAAGGTAGGAAAACCCAGCAGGATGGGAGGATATAAACTCCCCTGGAATAACTTACAGCTGTCCTGGAAGCTCAGAGACCCAGAGGGCTGAGAAGAGTGTGGGCAAAGTCACAGATTTAATCAATTCTGTTTATTCTTGGCAAAGGGCCAGTGGAAGATCCAGTTTCCACAGGAGAGCAGATGATGGAGGTTCATCTGGTGTCCCTGTTGTGTTCAGCTTTTCTTCTACCTCCATACACCCAGAGGAGCAGCAGCACAGGTGGGTGTTGGGGCCAGGCTCAGGAGAAAGCCTGGAGGAGCCAGAACAGCTGATATTCCTCCTCCTGAACAGAGCAGGTCCCAGGAATCCCCAGTGGTGGAGTATCTTTAAAAACCACTGCAAAACATCCAGCATCACTGATGATGGGTGATGATTTTCAGAGGCTGGTGAGAAGAAAAAAGAAGCAGTGCCAGTATGAAATCATCTCAGGAAGGGGAAAGATCCAAGAGAAGGATTGCAGGTCCTCAGACCTGGAACAGAAATTTGGAAGGGGCTGTCTCAGAGATCCTATCCCAGCACAAAGAGAAGTGATGAGAAAATGCTGTAGTCCTTGGACAGCAAAAGAGAGGGAGGATTTGCTTAAATATCTGGTAACAACAATCATGTCACAGCTGTGAGGACACAGCCCAGAGCTGTTTTTTTAGGGATTGTGAGCCCAGATATGGATAAATCAGGAAGATCAACTCTCTCTTCAGAGGGGGATAAGAGAGGAGGTTGTTCTCCAGTGTAGATGATGTGGAGGCCTGAGTTCCCTCCAGTCACCACAGAGAGATGCCACACATGAAAGGAAGCAAACCAGAGGCATGATTCACACTTGGTACATAGAATATAATGCTGAGGTCCTGCTCCACAACCCCTTCAGCCTTGTCCCAGGCCCCAGGCATGGAAACCTCCTGTGTACTGGAGGGAGATTCCTCTTAGGAAATCAGGAACCTGCTAAGTTCAGCTCTGATTGCATCCTTAAACCACCATGCCATAAATCTTTCCTGCAGCATCCTTGGCAGGGGTGTTCTCCACCAAACACCTTCAGCAGCATAGACAATGAATGTAGCAGCTGGTTTGGGGGGCTCTAACTCCCCTGTGGGCAGGACATCCCCAAACTACTGCCCCAGGGCATGCTCAAGCTTTGGGAGACCAGCAGCATGGCCCTGAGGGGGTGACAGAAGATGTGACTTTTTCTCCCCAGAGCCTCTCCCAGCAGGAGCTGCCAGCCTTTCCCAGCTGAGCCTCCTTGGGCAGTGTGACAAGGCTGGACATGTGGCTTTGAACATGCCAAACTTCTTTCCAGCAAAACAACGTGTCCAGGCAGGCTGAGCAAAGCCAGGCGCTCCTCCCCACACTGATGCCCTCAACAGACTGAGAACCAGGAGGTCCCAGGGCCATTCTGGATAGAAGTGAGCTGATGCTGGGCACAGCTAAAGATGGGGGCTCTGGGTTCAGCACCGAGCTCTGGAGACTTTTTATATTAGAAAAACACCTACAGGAGCCTGCTCAGACTGAGAGTTTCAAAACTCTCCCAGGGACCTCTTTCCTGCGTCTCTCCCTCCCCCCAGCCCCGCTCAGCCTCATCTCCTGCGAAATCTCCAAATGACAAAAGGCTCTTTTGGGCTCAGCATCAGCCAGCGCCCATGGCCAGCCCGCCTGGCCGCAGGGATGGAGCACAGGACCATCTGCTCCGGGGCAAATGAACCCCAGGGCCAGATGCTCTGCTTTGCTAAGGAGGCTGTATAAGCCTTGGACCCGGTTCATGGGAACCGCTTCCCTCTCCCCCGCCTCCTCCTCCCACTCGCATTAACCTCTTTACTGCCGCTGATGCCTTTATGGTGACATCTGAGGGAGGAGCGGGAGGTGGGTGAGAAGGCACGGGGGTGGAGGGGCAGGATGCTGCGGAGGTGTCCTGGGAGCTTGCCTGACACGCTGGTGTGAAGTTTGCCGTCCTTCCTCCCCGCTTTGGGAAGGTGGGCAATGAGAGCCCGTTCCCGGCGGGGGTCCGCAGGCAGCACGGGAGCGGGTGAGGAGGCGCCGCGGGAGTGGGAAGAGGAGGTGGCAGGATTGGCACTCGCTTTGGAAGTGTCCCCGCAGGGGTCTGCTCTGCGCTGCAGCCGATTCCCACGAGCCAAGCCAGCCCCATCCCCCAAAGCCTGTCCCGAGGTTTCCATGGAGCATCCTGATGGTCCCCGTACCTGGGGCATCAATCATGTCTGCTCCAGGTGCTTGGGCTCGGGTGGAGGGCACAGGAGGGACCGTGTGTGCCTGCAGGCCTCTGAGGCCGTGGCCCTGCTGCTGTCCCCCCACAGTCACTGCTGGCATGGGGACACACAGATCCCAGTGTGAGGAGCTGGGTGCCTGGCCTGGGTCTGCTCTCCTGGGGACAGCTGAAGCCCTGCCTATACATGTTGCTCTCAATTCCATTTACAACAGCATCTGACTTATATTTGCCCCAAACAGCGTGGCTTTAGGGGAGAGAGAGAGAGCCAGAAGTCCTGCCCAGTAGTCCCTGCCATGCTGCTAATTGAGAAGAAAGCACATAAGCTCTGTATTGCCCATATTGCCTCCAGTAGCAGAAAGGAGAGGTTGGTCCCAGCTGGCAGGATGCTCCCAGGCAGGACCCCAGTTCTGGGCAGAGCTGGCAAGATCAGGACCGTGAGGATGTGTCACCTGCACGCTGCTTTAGCACTATGGAGCCCACGACAGCAGGTGAACAACTGCTGCTCCAGACTGGATCCAGCTCTCCTGCCTGGAGGAGGGATTCAGGCACGGGGTGGTGCCACTTCCACTGAGGTATCAACCTCTCCCCTCCATCCTCCACGTGTTTTCTGCCCCTCTAAATTAATTTCCAGTCACCCAGGCCACCAAGGGTTAACCCTGCTCCTCTCCGGTGGGCTGTCTGGGGGGGTGTGCCATGAGCTGGGGACATCACAGGTGGGATGCGAGCTCGCACGGCACAGCGGCCTGCTGGAAAAAGACCTTGACTATTGAACCCTGAAAAATCTCCTCCTTTCTAGCAGAGCTTCCCTCGCCCTGATTCCCACAGGGCTCCTCAGCCGCCCCGCACCTCCGGGAAGGTCACACGCCGCTGCTGTATCTCGCCCGGCGCGGTGGGAATCCGATTAACAACCGGCCCCCGGCTCTGGGATTGGGCCACGACGGGCGAGAGAAGGGCCCCGAGCCCAGGGAAGAGCTTTCCCACACTCCGTCCCCCCTCGCCGGCGACGGTGGAGGAAATCGTCCATATCTAAATGTGTCCTGATAGCTGCGCTAATCTAGGGCTGAATGCGCGGCTCGGGGTGGGCTCACCGGCGGCATTAGCGCAACACATGGCCCGCATTCAGCTCGCACAATGGGCCGAATTCTTCCTCGTCCGCTTGGGCTTCACATGCTCCAGTGGAAGAGCAGAGCGGTGCCGGGGGAAGGTGGGAGACCGTTGGGATGGAGCAGCTGGCTCCCCTCGGGGAGCAGCGGGGGCACTTCTGACCCCGCGGAGAATTTGCTCTGAGCCCGATGTGTTTCCTCAGCAGGCAGAGAGCCTGAGAGATGCTGCTCTCAGAGCCCTGAAATTTTGGCATAAACCACGGGGAACTGGGTTATTTTAAGCAGCAGAGGGGTATTTCGGGGTGGCTCCATCCCTGCTTGGCAGGAGTGCCCTGCAGGATGGGGTTTCTCTGCTTGTTCTCTGCGCCAAAAAAAGTACCAAGTGGAAAAAAGTCGGCAAGATGTCAAAAAAAAAAAAAAAAAAAGTTGTTTCAGCCCAACCTGGAACATCCCTCCAACCAAATCCACGATGTTTCCTTCCCTTTGCACCTTTTTAACCTTTTTTCTCCTTTTGGCTTGCAGCACTGTTCAAATAGGAAAAGCTGTTTTGAAATAAAGAAGATAAAAAAAAGCACACTTTGTTCTGAAAAAAAAACTGTTGAAACAAGATGTTTCGACATCTTCCAAATGATCTGCCTCCCTTGTTTTGGCTGAAGCCCTGCATTTGCATTTGTCCTGGATTTGCACATTGTTGGTTGCCCACAAAAGGGCACATTTTTGAGTGAACTCAGTCCTGCTCACCAGAGGCAGCTCAGCTCCTGAGCCAAGCTTCTGTAAGCAGAAACTTTCAAAACAGTGTAATTGGTTGGTCTGGATAAAGGTGAAGATCCTCTTCCCCAAAGAACCTTAAAATAAGCCTTTTTACCCTACAAAGTTCTCTTTTTCTGTTCCCCTTTTTCCTCCACTATCTCTTCTCCTTTTTCCTCCATACTTAGTTCAACCACTCACCTAAACCTCTTATTTCCTCAAACTCCCCCTTTTTTGGGGTAATTTAGTGAATAAATACTGCTGCCAGGCTTGGATGCAAATTCTTGGAGCCTCAGATAGTCCAGAAAACCAAAAAAGCTCATCACTAAAATGAGTAATCCACCCTTGGGGATCTTCTTGGCCACTGGATTCTCTCCAGCTCTAGATATGGGAAAAATTTCCCCCTGGGGAAAGAGGTGCCCCAGCCCTGCCCCTATTCCCGAGCCCTGGGGGTACCGAGGGAGGGAGGGAGCACTCTCAGGGATGCGGGGCTGTGAGCAGCCCTTGCCTAACCAGCCTTCAGCTCACATTAGCAGTGAGGTCTCCACCCTTGCTCGCAGCCCTGTTGTGCAGATCCCATCACTTCCCCACCCGCCACCAGCGTGACAAATTTCCTCTTCCTTGCCAGGGACCGGCTTGTTGGCATCGGGTTTGTGGGTGCTGCTGGGGGAGAAACCCCCCGTGCTGGAAGCTGGGAAAGGAGCAGCCTTCCTGATTTCCACTGGGAAGGACAGGGAGCAAGGGGAGGCAGCCCTTCCACCACGCCTGGCAGATCCTTCACAACCCTCTCTTTCTGGGCCCTGTCGAAATCTGCCTGTTTTAACTTGTCTGTGTGTCTCACTGGGGAGATGGACTGGAAAACACAAGGCGGATCCAAGCAGCTTTCTCCATGGGGAAAACTTCCAGCACATAATAGTCTGGGGCTTGTTTGATGCCTGGTGTAAGATGCAGCTGAATAAAACCACGTAGAAGGAACTTGAATAGCAAAGGGCATCTTGAGAAACAAGCAGCCTTTTCTTCCTTCTCCCGCTGCAGAAGCTGCCCCAGAGCTGCTGTGTGTGAGGGGAGAGGGGCTGGTTCCCATTTAATCTCAGGATGAAGGCTGCCACTATAAATAAAAGCAAATATATAATTCCTCCTATTCCTGCCCGGTTGCTGTGGAGACTGCAGTTTAATTAACCACAATGCTGATGCCCTGCGTGCCACAAAGCTGCCCGGGAAAATATTACGGATGTCTCTGTACGCGTCAGCCCCGTGTTTCACTGGCTTCCAGAACTTGCCAAAAGTGCCTGATGGGCACGTGGTACAACTTGGCAGCATCATTCAAGCTATGTTCATGCTCCCTACAAGATGGACTGGGAAGGCAGCAGCTACCAAAACTGGGTTCTTAGCGGCGATGTGCAGGCTGGATGGAAAAACCCATGCACACAGGGAATTTCCACAGAAGAAAGGGGAGAGATCAATACTATTTAGTCTTCCCAGGGGTTTATTTGGAAAACCCATGGAGATATAGCTCGTGAGATCCCAGTTGCTTCTGTTTTGTGGGTTGTGGCTTGGCGGGAGGCAGTGGAGTGGGTGCAGGAGGCGGCTGCACGTCTCGCCCGTGCGAGGTTAGATCCTTGGACGGCCTCCAGATGAGCCCCCAAGAAACCTCTGCAGGGAGCTGGGCTTGGAGGAGGTTTTACCTTCCTGCTGGAGTGTTTCCATCCCACTCAATCTCTGCTCGAGGGTTAGAGCTGCTACTCCCTGCAGTCCAACCCCAGCAGGGAGCACTGGGGCGAAGACTGCCCGTACAGTGGGAGGTTTGCAGACCCCTCGCTGCACCCCGGACACCTCCAGTTCCTCATCGCCAGGGGACCAGCGGCCTCAGGAGCTGCACAGGCCCTGGGGAGAGACCTGCGTCAGGGAGCTGGCTCAGGCACAGGAAATCCAGCTGTCAAGAAGACTCCAGCGTGCTTGCCCATCCCTGCCCCTCGGCTCCTTTTTTTCTGGTGCGCGTTCGCGTTTCAGACAGCGCTGATCCTGCCGGCCAGCCCTTACCTGCCAGCAGCTGTCAGACACCGCAGCCAAGAGCAGCCCCAAGGCACGAACCGCCCGCCACGGGCCCCACCTACATCCACCTCCGTGATGCAATTCCCCGTGCGCAGCTGCTCCTCTCGCTGCCAACAGCCCCCGCGGCCCCGGCGGGGAGCGGGGCTGCGAGGCAGCAGCTTTGGCACCTCCCCAGCTGCTTGCTCAGCCCCAGTCTTGAAAGTGAATCTCAACAAAAAGTCAGCAAAAACCTTTCCGGGTAGAGAAGTCCAGGGGTTGAGTCTTGACTTGGTCAGTGAAGAGAAGGAGTGATGAGCAATATGAAAGGCAGGTCCCCATGCCTGCTGTCGCCATGTGAGCCATGGAGAAAGGAAAATTCATCTCAGTTCTGTCAGCAGGATGAAAGCCAAGATTGGACAGCCACCCCACGTGTTGTCACAGGGACCCCAGTGAATGTGCACCATGGTGGAAGCCAAGCTGTGCCCTTGGCTCCTGGGGTGTCACCACAGGGCTCGGAGGGAATGTGATCGACTATGCCACCTGGCTGTGTTGTGTGTGACAATAGATGCTGGTTGATAAACAAAATCAGGGCAACAGGGTCTTTATGGGGTCAGATTTATCCAGCCAGGGCCTGGTAAGAGCTGGTGCAGGGTAGCTGTGCCATTTGAGCTGGTGCAGGATAGCTGTGCCATTATCACAGCATTAGAACCCACATGGGCTGCACTGGCATTGCCACAGGCATCACTTGGATCCCTGGAGCAGCATAAAGACAGAAACAAGCACAGAAGCCCAAAACTCAGCTGCAGATGTGGGAGACACAAACCCCAGGATCAAAGAGACAAAGCTGGGGGATTGCAGAGAAGGATGAGTTGTTTGGCAGCCCCAAAATTTCAGATTCTCTTGGCCTAAGCCAGAGGGACTCACTTCCCTGGCTCATCAGGAGAGTTTATTTTTCCTGTTGGAAAATTTAGACCCTCATTCCCATTCCTGAGCTCCCCAGGGCACTGGAGGAGTCCTTCACTGTTTTTACAGTTTGCATTGCTTCCCCTCACCCTCTGTTTTCCTTTTCCTCTTCTCCATGACATGAAGCTTAACTGAACTCTGGGGAGGGGAGAGGAGAGGGAGGAACAGATGCTGACTCTGGCTCAGCAGTTCTGTAAGATCCCCAGAGGTACAGGCACAGATTTCACTGCCCTGCACTCGCATGGAGAGCTGGGGGATCACTTTTCGGGCCAGCCAGAGCTGGATGAGTAATTCACATCTTTCCTTCACCTTTTCCATGGGACTTTCCATCCTTCTCCTCTGGGCTCAGATGTGAACACAAGCCAGGATGGCTTGGAAGGATGTGTTTTTCTGGGATGATTGCACTTGCCCTTTCTCAGTGCAGGAGGTTGGTATCAGTAGAGTTTCTGCCTTTCCTGCTCTCTCAGGTAAGATATCAGTAAAGGAAAGGATTGTTATTGCTGAAGGAGCTCATAGGATGCTCCCAGTGAGCTGCAGCCTGGCAGCCAGGAGCCTGCTCACAGCTGGCCAGGCTGGCACCTCACAGTGACACTGACACCACTTTGGCCCATGTGGTGGGAATGGAGCTGAGGATCTCCAAACCACAGCATTGCTTTGAAAAGCTGGCTAGCAGGGGGCTGTCATCATGACTCTGATCCCTGTGGGACATACAACACGCAGAGCAGTGGGCATCCCTTCAGTCTGGGTTTGGCTGATGTTTTGGGGCAGGTACTGCACTGCCAAAACACAGTCGGTGCCTCTTGGTGGCTTGTCAGTTTGGGGACAAGGGTGACAGCTCTCTTGGGAACAGCCCTGGACTGAGCACCATAAATCTCAGCCAGTGGGAAGAACAAAGCCCCCTCATTGGATGGGGTGTGGGGCAAGAGGCATCCCTCGGGGCCGCCTGAATTTATGGCTCCCTCTGGCTCCTTTAGCAATGGATGCTTTCGACACAGGACTCAAAGCAACAGCCTTAGAGTGGGAGATAAAAGCCCGGGAGAAAAGAAAGGATCATCTTTTCCCTTCTCTTTCATTTTTTTTCCCTTTTTTTTTTAAATCAGCAGAGGGAGAGGAGGCACCATGGCAACACCAGTCTCCTCGGGCGGCATGCTCAGCGCTGGAGACCCCATATTAAATCACCCTTCTCTAACTGCACAGCCCTCAGCAAACCCCACTGCAAGGCTATCCCTGTGTCTGATGCATCACAGCCTCGTCACCAGCATCGTCTGCCTGGCTGGCAGGAAAATCCATTCCCAAGCGTGGATCAGCCACTGCCTCCTCCGTGGCAGCAGGGAGAGATGTGAGGAGGAGCGTGATGCTGTTAACAAACCTCGGCTAAACAGGCTGCTCGGGGCTGTGCAGGCAGAGCCCCATTGATATTGAAATCAGGTGCAATCCATCACCGGGAGAACAGGCTCCTTCCACGGCGAGCTGAAAAGAGCCGCTCGCAAAGGGAGGGGGAAAAACTTGTCCAGGGGAAGGGCGAAGCAAAGCGTGGCAGGTGTGGTATGGAGAGGGATGCTGTCCGTGCCAGACAGTGATTCATGGCCGGGCCTGCCTTGCCACTGCCGGGGCGGGCGCAGAGTGCAGGCGACAGAGGTTCCTGGGTCTGGGGAGGAGTTTTGTTGGGGTCTGGCCCCCCAACACCGGCATCACAGAGAGACAACAGCTCTGGTTTGTACCCAAGTGTGAGAAAATCCCTGATGGAGCAGTCAGCACGACCAGGGTGGGCAGCTCGTAGATGTTTGGGAAGGTGAAGCCGTGGGATGTGGCTCCTGGGCCACCCTGACCCCTCTCACCTGAGCTCCCTCCCCAGTGAGTAAAAATGTAACTTTGCTTTTTCACCCGTGGCCTTTGTGGGTCCTCATGGGACCCCATGGGACAGCACAAAGCTCCCACGCAGGATGAGCTGCGATGAGCCTTTTCACTCCTCATCTCAATCAGCATCCCTGGGGCTGCCCATCTGCCCCAGGGCAACACTGACACTCCCCAGGGTATTGCCCAGGCAGCGATGGTGACCAGACTGCAAAGGCCCTTGAACGTGGGCTGATCTCAGATCTGTACATCTAGCTCAACATTTAAAAAAAGAAAACAAAACAAAAACCAAACTAAACCAAAACAGAAACAAACAAACTAGGAAAAAAACCCAAACAAAAACACCAAACCGAAGTGAAACTGAGTTTGGTTTCCTGTGTCTCAAGCCAAGTTTCCACCAAGACTGAGGGCTTTGGTACAGTCTGAGGTGATGGGGACTGTGTCTTGGGGAGAGAGATGTGACAGCTGGGTGAATGAGAGGAGAGGGAACTGGGGTTGGGGACCAGCCTCGTGAGCTCCCCAAAACTGCCTTCCCTGCTGCAGACAGCCCCAGGACTTGAAGCACAGTGGCTCTCACCCCACGAATCTCGTCTTTCAGTGTTGAGGGTCAGCCCTGAGTCACCCCATCACTGTTCAAGGTGAACGGTGCCAAATCTCTCCCAGCATCTCCGTGCTCAGCCTCCAGCCCCGGCTCCCCACACCTGGACACAATCACAGCTCCGGTCGGAGAATGGGAAAAAGCCTCAGATCGCATTCACCAACAGCTGCTGTTTATTTACCGGGAATCCTTCCTGTTGAGGAAAGGGGGACCAAGCTCTTCCCAGCGCCTCGGGGCTGCCGCTGCGGGCCCGTGCGGGAGGCGGGGGATGCCCCAGCGGGGTGCTGATGTTCTTGACAGAGCTGTGAAAGGACCGTGGCAGGTTTGGCCTTTCCCAGCGCAGCGCAGGGGGCCCGGGGGAAGCCCCCGAGCCCACATCTGTGTGCGGGGGAGCCGGGCAGCGCCGGGGTCCTGCGGGGGCGGGCGGTGGCGGAAGGAGCTGCAAATCCGTGCGGTCCTGCGGGGGCGGGGGGCGTTTGTAAAAATGGCATTCTTCTCTGATTTTTCCTGTCTGGTTTTCTTTCTCTCTTTTTTTTTTCTTTTCTTTTTTTTCCTTTTTTTTTTTCCTAAAATAGGAGAAAATCATACAACCTCTGTAGTTAATTAAGCAAAAGACAGAAAGGCTGGGAAGCGCTGGGGTGCAGCTATTAAAGCTATTCTGCTCCGAGGGGAGAATGGGTTTGTTCCTTGACGGTTTCCCTCTCACGGTGTCCTGCTTAGTGCTGGCCATGGGATGAGCCCTGGGGCTGGCAGGGTTGCTCCGTGTCCCCCCTGGCATTCCCAGGCTGCCTTTGACAATCACCCCTGAAGATGTGAGATGGGCTGAGCTCTGCTTCAGTGCTGCCATCGGGTTTGTCACTGCAGCAGAGTGACTTACAGCCTCTGTCCCCTCCTTGGCAGCACACTTGGGCATGTCCTGTCCCTGCTTTGAGCTTTAGTTTTGTCTCTGCTTTTGTGTGCTTCAGAGAAACCCAGCAGGTCTTTGGCAGAGCAGCTCTGCACACCATTAGTGAGATTTGCAATACTCCTGCTTTTAACAGTGAACAAAATGGCACAGGAGACACAGGAGCCCACCAGGGGAATCTCCTCTTCCAGCCCAGGGATTAGGGCATCTATCCCAGGATTTGGGCTCTGCCACACCAGAGCCAGCAGGCATTGCTCAGGGGAAGGAGAAACATCCCTGGCTGTGTCTGTCACTGAATGAAGGGAAGGAGAGCAAAGGGTAAAATTAAACTTGTGCCCTGATGTGGAGATAAGTTTCCCCTGATTGTCGTAGGAAAAATTAAAATTCATTGGCCACACTGTTCCTTTTCTCATTTTCATAACCTCCTTGCTGTATTTGATTCCCCAACTTCCACCTGATAATTACAGATCACAGTGTGCTTTTATGATCCTTAAAATTCCCTGTGACCAGGAGCAATTTCTCACTGCCACCCTCACTTGCCACTCTGCCTTTTGCCAGTAGCACTTTGCACCTGCCTGAGCAAGGCCCCTCATCCCCTGAGAGGCCAGGATGTGTCCCCATGGACCAGAATGGCACTGACAGATGCCCACACTGTCCTAAACGGCTCAATGCTGGTATGAAGGGGACAAAGCCACTCCCAGCCACTTCCTGAGCCATTTCCATGCTATCCTAGGTTTGCTGAGGAGCAGAGCTGTTATCCTGGATGGGTTAGTGCTGCTTTACTCCTTCCCATGCTGCTGGAGCTGGGTTTGACTGGGCTCTGCCTTGACCTATACAGAATCTGTCAGAGAAATGTGGTGAGAGCTTCTGTCTGGGGAAAGCACCAGACAAGCTGCAGGAGCCCAGGGCTCCCTGAGGGGATGGGAATGGTGGGACAGGGATGAGGAAGAGGAGGAAAAGGGAAGGCTGCCCCTGGCAACTTTAGGAATGGGGTTGGAGTCAGGTCATATGCTGGAGAAGACATATTCTGGCAGAATAATAATGAAAATAAACCTCACTAGACTTATTTTTAGCCCTGCTGATGATGCTGGGACTATTTAGGGCTGGCTGACACTGTGGTCTGGGGCTCTTTGACAAGCCTCAGTTATCTTGTGTTTTGTTCTTTGATCGTAAAATTTGGTGGGAAAGAGAGAATATTTTCTGTGTGTTGGTCAAGGACCCCATGCCTAGCATGCCTGGGCCCTTTGGTGTAGCAAATAACAAACACAAATAGTAATTGACAAGGAATTTACTACTCTGATGCAAACTACCCAGCTGGTCAAACAGAGAGAAGGAAATCTGCAGGATGGCTTTGGTCAGTGAGATGGATGCAGAATCAGGCAGATAACTCAGCAGACCACAAGGCAGAAGTTTCAAGTCTTTTTCAAATTCACATAAAAAACGTTAATTAAAAAAAAAAAAATAGAAAACCATTTTGGAGATTATATAAAGGTGAAAGAAGTAAAAAAAGGCAGTAGGGTCTTGCTGTGGGCACACTGGCAAGGGAGATGGGGTAGCTGGGTTTGGGTGGCAATGGGCAGCTCTTTAAATCACACATGCTTCCATGAATGGATGGCTGACTCTGGGATGAGTCCTGGATTTGCTGTGTGGGGTCAGGAGTCACCCTGACACACAGCAAACCAGCAGCTCTTGCACTCCAACACACACAGAGAAGCAACTTTTAGGGAAACTTACACAGACCACTTTTTTGATGTCTTTAAACCCTCCCTGCAAGACGGTTTGACAGGGTAAACACATGCAGAGCCATAAATTAGCTGTAATAGCTGAAGCCCCATTGTGTAGGCAATGGCTCGCAGCAAGCAGCAGCTACTCCTGCCCAACAATGCGAGGAAAGTCGCCCTGCACATTTTTTATCCTTTGACACAAAGTGCAGCTGCAGAAATACCTCAAGCGGGATTTTACTAAAAGACAATCGTGTCCTTGCAGCTCTGCACGTTTGAGAATGAACCCGTGGAGATAACAGGCCCCGGCTCATAGTGATAAACATGTCAAGATAATTAAAATTATGTCTTTCTTCTAATAGAAAGGGCAAGATCCTAATCTGATCTAAGATGCTGTAGCTCTGTACGGTCAGTGGAGTCTCTCCTGCTCACCCCACTGGAGGCTGAGCCCATGGAATTGGCAGCAATGAAATGAGAGCCAGCAACCAGGGTCTGCAAATGCAGCATGGTCAGAGAGGTCGCAGTTTGGTTGTGTGTGCCAAATTCTCATCCTTCCCCATCCAAAATAAATCTGGGATTTTTGTATGTGTGTGCAGATGTCACTTAGGAGCTAAGCTGAAGGCAGATAAGCTGCCTGTGCAATCCAGGAGCCGGCTTTCAGGGGGAAAAAAGGTCTGGATGCAAAGCAAAGGAATCAAGTGAATTTTCAAAGTGGGAATTAGTCCAAATTTGGATGGGAGGTTGTTGCAGGGATCAGGGGCAGCAGGGTCACACACATTTGGGAAGGGCTGGGGGCAGATTTCTCTGGGATGAGAAACAACAAAATCCACACGACAGGCTGGACCAGGTTCTTGGAGGACTTTTAAGCAGGGAGAGGTGTTGGAAAAACAGCAGCCTGAAGGAGAAAGTCTGGAGGAGCCTCTGGCAGCAGGAGGAGAGAGCAGGCAGGCAGGATTGCCCTGCAGAGCAGGAGCAGGAGCGTGCACAGGGCTGGTGTCGGGGCTTGTCTGTACAGAGCAGCACAGCAAAGCTGCTATTGTGGAATAAAATATGCTGGAATGTGGACACGCCTATTCCAGAATAAAGCTGCTTTTTCCTAATTTAACTTAATCCACTATTTGTTTTTATTATTTTTATCATCATCAGATGCAGCTAATTTGGAAAAGCTGTTCCAATTAATTTCCCTGCATAGACAAGCAGCTACAGGCTGGAAAGCCTTTGTCTGTTCAGTGGCAGCCTGACCAGCAGCTTCCATTCATTTCAAAACCAGCTCCTTTCTTCTCCCCTCTGACCATTTTTTCTACTTTGTCTCATCAGACCATGAAGGGAACAGGAGTGGGAATTTCTCCCAGGAGTGTGGAGCCTGGTAGCCTTGTTTATGGGAGGGAGAGCAGGAAAAAGAGGGTTATTTAAAGGGAGGGAATAAAAGAACCTCAGGACAGCAGAAGTCCAAGGCAACAGTCAAGGAGGCCATGATGACTTCATGGATAACCATGAGGGATTTGGCATGAGGTAGTGTCTGCCATCATTCCCTCTAAACTATTTAAGGCACGGGTAGGGCACAGCCTGAGACATCAGCAAGGACACAGGGGGCTGGAGCACACTGGGTTGTCCATGTTGGAGAGATCCAAAACTTGAGCCAGGCCCAGAACAACAGCTGTTGGTGGCACCAAGTCTATGCTCAGGTCCCTTGGATGCATCCACGGTGCTGGACAGTGGGAGCACCCCATGCCTTGGGGGGCTGTGGTGGCTGTGCTGCTCCCAGAGATCCAGAGCTGGCTCTTGTGAAGCCCAGATGTTACAGAGGAAGCTGCTGAAGAATGATCCATCCTTTCCTTTGGCTCGGAGATGAAAGCAGCTCACAGGAGCTCGGGGCTATGAGCCAGTAACTCATTAACCAGCACTCAGCCATTGCCCTACTGGTTTTGAACAGTTTTCACCAGTCCCCCTTCAGCTTTCAGCCAGAGCAAGATAACCTGGGGGAAGCCTGCACATAGGAAAAAACTGAGACACAAACCCCTGACCCAAACTGTTTTTCTCCCTCTGATTCCACAGTCTGTCTCTTCTCCTACTTTTTCTTCTTCCACCCTTTTTTCTTGGAGATTCCATCATCTCCTTGCTCCATCCCACATGGTCTTGGCCTCTGGGACTTCAGATATTTGGCTCAGCCTCCTGCTGACCGGCAAATGTTGGGAGGCCACAGCTACACATTCATCTCCAAAAGCAACCTGAAAACAGTCCAGTCCATCATCCCCTGTGCTCTGGGCAGTGAAGCCCATGCCAGCAGGAACAGTCAAGTCCTGTGTGGCAGCTTTCAGGAGAGACAATGGGGAGAAGGATGGAAGCTAAAACCCCAACTTCTGCCAGATGTTGGGTGCACATAAAGAGATGGCAGCAGCTGGAAGGAAGGAAAGCCGACTTTTCTCTCTTACAGGCAATTCCTACATTGTTTGTAGAGTCCCTTTCCTTCCCAAAGCTTGGCCTTGAGGGACAAAATCAATGCCCTAGAATGCAGGGCTGTTGTGAGCTATAGCAGCACAAAATCAAGCTCTCATCTGGTTCAGTGCCTCTCTTTTCCTCTCCCTCTTTGTACCTTCCAGAAGGCTGTGTTTAGGAGAGGCTCAAGGGTGAACTCCCCATGCCCAGCCTCTCAAAAACTGAAGTTTTCTGCTCCACCAATGTTTTTGGCCCCTCTCACCCTGTGCTTGCTGAGCTGTACCTCCCTGCCAGTGAAGCCTGGTACATTGCTGGGGCAGGCTCACACAAAAACAACAGCTCCAGTAAACGGGATGTGCTGCCAGCTCCCCTCCCTCCTCCCGTGAGGGTTTGTATGGTCCTGATTTCCGCACACAGACTCTGATCTGCAAGTTTTATTCATGACCATAAAACAGAGATTAGCTCTTATCTCTGGCACGCAGCAATATCAGGCACCAGCCCTTGCTCCAGAGCATTGGCAGCCGAGGACCAGAGCAGCACACCAAGAGGAACTCCTTGGACGACAAGGAGGAGGAGGTGAACAACATGGGGAAAACCAGTTGTGGGAGGTGAACACGGAGGATGGGATGATGCCAACCTGCCCTGGGCTGCCAGGGAACCCTGAGAGGCAGGGGAGGAAGCGGTGATTAGACAGCAGCATCTGCAATCAGGAGCAGGAAGCGCGGCCGCCGGGAAACGCTCCCCGCTCCGACCGTGCGCGATAAACCCCGAGTGCCCCTTGGGGGAGGCACCAGCCCTTCCCTGCCCCCCTGGCACCCTGCCTGCCCCGAGCACTCAGGGAGCTGGTCCTGGATGCAGAACCACTGGTAATGTTCCCCTCGGTTTGTAGGAGCCAGGACTCGTACAAAATCCACAAGCCCAGCACGGCTGGCCCAGCAGGGAAGGGTTCCCAGCATCAATCCTTGGCTTTTCCTGGCAGTGGGGTAACGTTGTACCAGGATGGAGGAGCTGTACAGACAGGCAAAGACCCAGGGCTGGTGGGGAGTCTTACTCACAGCAAGACAAACACAGCTCTGCTTACACAGGGGTTTGGGTTGATTCAGCACCAGGGTGGGATCAGGCTTTGGTCATCAGATGGCTGCAGGAGAGAAAGAGCAAGAGAGGGAGAGAAGATAGGTGAATTGAAAGAGAGAGACAAAGAAAGCAAAGCAAAAGAGAAAGGACGAGAAGAGAAGAGAAGAGAAGAGAAGAGAAGAGAAGAGAAGAGAAGAGAAGAGAAGAGAAGAGAAAAGAAAAGAAAAGAAAAGAAAAGAAAAGAAAAGAAAAGAAAAGAAAGAGAACCCCTTTTGAAAGCCCTAGACCTGCCTCTTTATCTCCCTAATCTGTATTTTCCCCCCCCAGAGCCTCTTTCTGTACAGGATGAAAGCAGATTTCTCCTCTTTATTTTCGTTTTCTGTGTCCTTTAGGAAGGCATTTGCTCGAGACTAATTGAATTTTCTGCCCGTGAAGAGAAAGACATGACACAGAGTGAGTTAAAGTCTGACACCAGGACAGGGCGCAGGAGCCCTGTTAACTGGTGTGGGGGACAGCCCCTCACTTAACAAAAGTGTTTAATTCTGTCCCCTCTTGTTAAGAAGGGGCGGAAGGAGGGGATATTTATTCTGTTCTTTTCTCAAGGTTTTTCCTTTCGGGTCACAAAGTGCCCCCCACGCTCCTGGCCCCCCTCCTCTCCCTGCTTTTGTGGCAGCAGCAGCTGGTGGGTTGCAAAGGGGACAGGCTTTGTCTTTTGACACACTCGAACATTTCTGCACAGAGCTGGGGAAACCTTTCCCTTCCCACCTCTCCCCTTTACGGGTGAGGAGGAGGGAGCGAGGGGCAAGTGGTGGAGGAGTTATGACCGAGGGGATAAAATGGCACAAAGGGCTGTGGAGCCACGGTGGACGAGGGCTCGGGGCTGGGCTGTGCAGGTTTGTGGTGAGCAGATGGTGATGGGCCATGGGGAGGGGCTGTGGGACGGCCCTGAATGCCGGGGAGGCTTGTGCCGAGCAACCTGTTGAAGGGAGAGGGGAAGAAAGCAAAGCAAGAGGCGGCAACGCCACAAAGGAGAGTGCAGTGGCTGCCTCTTCCCAAATCCAACAAAGGAACCTCTTCTGTCCCTTTGTCGCCCTCCCAGAGTCGGGCCCCAGTTAATCTTCTGGCCATGACACGTGGAGGATTCGCTTGGTTTGTGCTACAAGTCCATAAACCAGCTCCTTTTTCTGCCAGCAGCACCCCTGATTCCTCCACAAAGGTTGTGCAAAGCCCTTGGCCTCTCCACACCTCCTCCAGGGAAGGGACAATGCGGCTGATCCTCAGGAATGGGTGTGATGCAGCCGTGTTTGACAGGAGGGCTTGAGGAATGTCCTGGTGCAGCCCTGGGGCAGTGGCCTGGGATTGGAATGAGATCAGGCTCCTGGTAGGTATGAGCAGGAAATTGGGGCTTGACCCCTTATCTGACCCCATAACAGTCAGTGTAACCTGCCTGCATCCACCCTGCATCACAGGGGTTTGCAGGTTGGGAATGGCCCCAGCACCTTCTCTGTCCTGGGCAAAGTTGAAACTAGGAATATTAAAATGAGCTTAAAGTAGGAAACTAAACCCCATCTCTCTCACGAGCTCAGAGTTTGATTTGGAGACTACATCCCTCCACTGCTCTCCCCACAACCAAGAACCTCATATAAGATTCCCTAGACCTGTTCCTGGGACAGCAACAATTTTTTTTTTTGCAGCAAACACCAAGGCCTCACAGCCTAATTGCTGTTAGTGAGTGTCCACCTGCAGTGCTACCCAACAGCCTGCACAGGGAGATGCACATATGGACACTGGAGCCTCCCAAATTGCAGCCTGATTAAAACCTGTCCAGCTTTCCCTTATACTGGTGCAAGCTGGCAGCTTCAGTGTGTGGACACTGGGGTGAAACCAGTATGAGGTGAGCAACAACAGAGGTGTGAATTTTAACCTTTGTGCGGCACCATGCAGACACACAAAGCTTTGGGAAATGCCTGTTTCCGCAGGAGCTTTCAGGAGAGCCCTTATGAATGGAAAATAAATAGATACATTCATTATCCAAATTGTCTTCTTTTTGTGGTGCCTCTTGAGTAAACCCACTTCTGAGGCCGTCCTAATTGCTTTGCAATAGAGCAGAGATAAATATTTATCAAACAGCTGCATCAGGAAACCACAGTTCAGAGAACCAGTATCGGGCGATGTGTCTCAGGAAGGATGAGTCTGAGTGGTTTTAGCTTTGCTGACCTGTCAGGCTTCCTCCCTTACACAAGACAGAGCTTCACCTGAACCCAGAACCACGTGGCATCACACCAATCCTTTAGCATCACTTGGAACTGGCCACACAGAGCCTTTGGAGGACTCTTCTCAATGCTGGAATGCCCTTGTTGCCCCGTTCCATTGACCTGGTGTTTTCTGACACCTTTTCTTCCTTTGACTCCATGGCCTCTCTTGCTTTCTATTAAAAACCCCAGAAACATGGCCCATATTCCTCTGGGAGACCCAGTGCTAAAAGAGGCCCACATGCAAATATTTAGCTGCACTAATATTAGCACAGAGACATCCGACCAGATGGCAGCGTTTCTAGGTCTCGCTGTGCAAAACTGGCTCTTCAAAATAAAACAGGCTGTGACAGAGCTCTGTGACCACTTGCCAGCTCCTGAAATCCCACTGTACTGAGGCAGCTGGATACATAGGACAAGGGCTCTCTAGCATCTTGCACGTGTGGGACATCCCTCAGCCAGTGGTGTTTCAACTAAAAAGAGAGGAAATGGTGATGGAAACCAAATTTTGAAGTTCAGAGCGTTAGAGGAGAGGGCTGGCTTGCATGGGTCTGGAGCAATTGCTCCAGGCATTCCTGATCCCTCAGCAGAGAGGTGGCATGTTGCATTGAACACAATCAACGTGTGCCATCCACAGCTGGAGAGGACAAAAATTCCTCTATGATCACTGATTGCATTGAGCAGCCTCAGGAGCAAAGAAGAGCAGAATTTACTCTTCTGCACAACTTGTGCCCATCCCTTAAAAAGCTTGTCCTTCCAGAAATGCTCTCTCAAGCTGGAAATGCCCAAAGAGATGATCACAATGCCGAGCACGAGCCAGCTGAAGTGCTGCTCTGAACCTCAGATGGATGACGTTCCTGTTTAATTGGGAGCGGGTGTTCCTTGACTCGTGCAAAGGGCACGCTATTTTTATAATGGTCTGATTCCAGATCACAGCCTCCTGTCTTAGGCTCTGCACACACATGTAATGAAAGCCAGGTCCTGCCTAGAAGCCCATACAATGGGCTCAGAGTTGGGAAGAGTGCTCTGAAGCCTCTCACCCAGGGGCTTTGCGAGGTTGCCCGCCAGGGTCTGTTTTTTCCATCCTCACTCATGTCAGAGAAGTTAAATATTTACTGGAGCTATTAAATATTTACACTAAGCTGGTCCTCCCGTGGGGAGGCATCCTATGGCTTACTCCTGGGGGTCTGCGGCCAATTCGCTCACGTGTCTGTGCTAAGCTCAGCCCTGCTCTGGACTGCAAACACACAGGCTGCCATGTACTCTAGGGAAGAGAAATCCATGGTTTTGGCAAAAATAATTCTATTAGGTGATGGACTTTGTGGTTCTTTGGGTGTCTTTCTTAAGGATAAGTCCCTCATGGAAGTGTGGGTTGCTCTTTGCTGTCCTTCCATCTCATGGTTTGCAATACCACCTGTTGTGTGGGAAGCTGAGTGAGAACATCCAGATCCATCTTCAGCTCCATTCTTTCTTCCAGCAGGTCACCAGCACCTCCAGAGAGCAGCAGGACTCGAGGCAGAGAGTTGCTATTCAGCAGCATCCAAGGAGACTCGTGGTCAACATGGTAAGAGGAGAAATCATGGTGACAGTCCCAAAGCACAAGGCAAATGGGAGAAGTCCCATCCCACCTCTGAGGAGCCAGCACCAATCCTGGGACAAGCTCCCCACTCCCATCCAGCCAGAGTGGGTTAATGCTGCTGCAACTCCCCGTTGGAACAGGGCCAGAGGAAAAAGGCTCCACCATTTCCCGGTCCGCCTGGAAAACAGGCCAGCTGTTTTCTCCAGCAGCAGAAGGTTGTTTATTCTGGGCCAGATTCAAGAGCGCCTCATCCCCCAGCCCCGTTCTCCAGCCCGTGGTGAGGCTGAAGGGCACAACCTGCCCGGGAGGGGCCGGGCACTCTCCCACCTGATGTGACCCTTCCCCGGGCTCCACTCTGCCCTTTCTGTCCCCATCCCTTTCCTTTCTTCGTCTGGCTCCAAGCAGGGCTGGGGACGCCCTTTCCTGCCTGGCACCGGGCTGGCCCGACAGCAGACACGGCTCTGCCAAGCACCACCGCACTGCTTCCCCTCCACAGCCCTGGCCAAAGCCCCACCACCTTTTCATCCTCTCTGCCGCGCTATCAACCTGGAAAATGTGCA
The DNA here is from genome assembly GCA_013400435.1 of Pycnonotus jocosus. NCBI lineage: Eukaryota > Metazoa > Chordata > Aves > Passeriformes > Pycnonotidae > Pycnonotus > Pycnonotus jocosus. The sequence goes on from VWYP01010079.1 coordinate 357,975, forward strand.
CGTGGAAGAAAGAAAGACCGAAGAAAGGAAAAAGAGAGGAAGAAAGGAGCCAGCCCTTGGCTCGGGCGTGCCAAAGGGAGTGCGAGCGGCGCGGGCTTAGCTCCCTTTCCCGCCGGCTCTTTTCCCAGCAGAGCGATAAGAGAAGGAGTGAGTACAATCGTGAGTGGAGCAGGTCCCAGAGGCCCGACCGGCTCTGGGCTGGGATAGCCAAGGGACACTGAGTGCTCCACAGGGACATATTTCCAAAATAAAGTCATTCTGGTGCTCCTCCAGCCCCGCCAGCCACCCAACAGCTCGCCGCAAAGCATCGCTGCCGCCCCCGCGGCCAAAATAAAGCTGTGAGGAGCCCTGACCCAGCAGAGGCCAGGCTGAGGGCTCCCCAGGCAGCCCCTTCCTCCAGCCACAGCCGTTCTCAGTGTGAAGAGCAGCACGTGGGCTTGGCCGGATGCACACACAGCCCTCACAGCCTTCCCAGCATGGCCCTCTGTCCTGCCTCCTCTTCCTCCTCTCCATCTCCCATTTTTCCCCCCAGCACTGCTGCTTTCTTTGCCATCCACACACTCGTGGTGGGACATAGATGCAGTCTGTGCACCAGCCTGGTTTGCTGGCTGCAAACTGAGCCTGGCTTATCCTGAACACAGGTGGATGTTTGGAGCCCCAAATATGGATGACATTGTGGAAGGGGAGCTGAGAGGAGCAATTAGAACCTGTTCCTCAGCTCACAGAGCTGCACTGTGCACCCACCCTGCTGCAGAAGTGGGGCTGTGGGCTTTGGTTGCTGCAGGACACTTTTGAGCACACAAGCCATGGGTGTGAGATACCAGTTGTTCTGGGAGAGGGGCTCCACAGGGGCTTGATAGCTGAAAATTAAGGCTGGGAGAGGTTTCAAGTCATCCCAGGAGATGGAGATGTGAAACCCAGATGCAGAGCCCTCTGGGTCCCACTTGTTCACCTCAACCTGTCCAATGCCACCTGCTCCAGCCCTACAATCAAGTGCCAAAGTCCTTCTCCATTTCTCAGCAGCCCCACAATTAATGTCCTCCACATCCACACACATGGACAAAGAGCAAACCCTGTCCATCTGCTCTCCCATGGAACCCCACCCATTTAACACTAGTCTGGAGATTATGGAAGATCTTGAGAACATCTTCCACCCCACACAATGGTTCATGTGGTGGATCTTTCCAGAAGGTGACAGCCCCAGCCTCGAGCTCTTCATGGAACAACTTCTAAAATCCAGAGGCCCCACAGGATTTGCCCACCTCGGTCTCCAGCACAGCCTGTAAATGTCACAGCATGCACACTTAGGTCACCCTGACTGCTGTCCCCAGCCCTTCCTCTTAGTCACCTCTTCCTTGCTGTAATAAATTAAAAATCAAATGGGCATTACCACACTGATGGCCATTCTCGTAATCCTCTCATCAGCATTAAATCAGCACCCCTGACAATGCACTGGAGGCAGCACCAGCAGGGCTGAGATAAGCAGCAATAAGAAAAGGAAATCAATTCTCCAAGGGAATGGGCAGCTCTGGGTGTCCTGGCAGGGGATGCATGGCCAGGCACTCAGGGCTGTCCCAGCACAGAGCCCATCTCCCCAGGGCCTCCACACCAGCCATGCTCAGCACCCCACAAAGGACCTCAACAAGTTGGGGACCAACAACTGGGATCATCTGGGTGGGCCTGGGAGCTTGTGCCCATCCATGGTGCAAAAGGGATGTAGGAAAGACCCCAAATACCATCAGAGGAGGCTGGGACTAAGCAAAGCTCCTGATGTCCTTACCATAAACACTATTCCATGATGGGGAGCCAGGGATGTCTGTGGGACACCCTTTGCCTGAAAACCTCATCTGAAATAACTGTGGGTGCCTCATCATCATGGCCCATCCCCAGCTGACATGAGCAGAGCAAAGGTGTCAGGGATATTTTGATCCTCTTTGCTGGAAGGGGCTGTGAGGAGGGGGTCACGAACCCCAGTCTTTCCACATCTTCCTGGAAAATGGGCAGGACAGGAAAAGTTGCATCAGTTAGAGGTCATTTCACCACAGCTCAGGGTCTGGATGGAGCAGTCCTTGGAGCAGACACTGCCAGGAGAGCTCAGGCCCTCCCCACTCCCTGGAGAGAGGTGCACGGAGAGGTGGGACACACCCCCTTGGGAGGGGTTCCTGTTTTGAGGGAAGAAGAAAAGGACACGGACGTGGCAGTCAGGGATGTACTGTTGGCCCTGCTAATAGAAACCCTCTGTATAAACAGGGAGAGGATCCAACAGAGATCAGAGATGGTTTTTCTTTCAAGAAAATTAAACATTTAAAACATTTGAGAACACACGCCCTCACCCCCCGGACAGTAATTAACTTCTTCCTGTGCAGAGCATGGAGCACTTTCCAAAAACAGAGCTAGATGGATTATTTTTCAAAGGAAATGTTGTTGAAAGGATCTTCTGTTATGTCCTAAAGTGGGAAAACAGTCGCAGTGGCTGAGGAAGGGCTTGCTCCATGCATGTGGCACACTGTGGCTGCCTGAGGAGGTGGTGCCACTCCAGATGATGCTGGTTTGGGGGCCATGTGGTGGCTGAGCAGCAGTCATGGTGTTTGATGGAACCAAGTCCTTGTTTGGTCATTCTGGGACCCTAAAAATCAATGAAAAGCAAAGCAGTCAGCAACAGCACAAAAAGAATCCCAAACTCAACCTGTGAGGGATGCATTGCATTTCCCCAATGTGGCAGGACAGGAGAATCCTGCAACGTGAGAGAGGAGATAAAACCAGATGCAGATGCAAATACATGCAGTGTTTGAGGGAATTTACATCCCACATCCCCAGACGAGCCCATCTTCCTGTGAACTTGGGGAGAGCTCAGCCCTAGTTCTCAGAGCAGTGGCATGAAAAGAGGCAGCTGGAATGTGTGTTAAACAAGCACAGTGTGAATGACATCCCGGCAATAAAAGGATTCCACGCTAGCCAAGGTGTTTGGTGGGAACTAAATAACTTCCCAGGCTGATCCCACCACTCTCCCTGAGCCTGCAGAGAGGCAGGAGCAGCACAGGGAGGCAGGGCCGGATAGAAATGGGCAAGAGCTGGTTTTGAGAGACAATTGTGCTTTGTAGCAAAGTTTGAGGTTTGGATGTTTGTTTTCAGTGCAGCCTTGGGAGGAAAATAAAACCCAACATTTTTTTGCGACACAGACTTGTGGGGAAACAGCCTTTCTCCGGTTGAAAAGGTCAGGTTTGCTTTCCATATCTCCCTCACATCAAAAATGTCCTGCAATCCCTGGAGCTCGGCAGAAAATTTCCTCTTGCAGTGTTAAGTGAGGGCAGGCCTGCAGGGAGAGCTCATTTCTTTTTCTAGTCCAGATCAAGCCAGTTGGAAGGAATGAGTCTGGGTTTGAGCACCCAAATGCCCTTTGAGGTCTGGAGTAAAGTCACCACACAGCCAGGGACTCGCCTGCCTGGCAGCTCAGGGCATCCCACCCAGGGATGTTGACTCAGGGCCCTGCCCTGGAGCAGGGGACAGCAGGAGCTGTCATCACCCAGGGCTGCCTGTGGCCTGTGCCAGAGCAGCCCTTGTGCCTCTCCCTGGGGACAGCATCCATGGGAGCCTCACGTGGCCCCACAGAGCCGGGGGCCTGGGCCACATTTGGCATGGGAAATTACATGCTTGGGGTGAGAAGTCTTTTGGCCCTGCTCCTTCTAATTTTTCTTCATCTCTTTTATAATCCTAAAATCATCCCAAAGTTTCCAGATTCCCTTCGGGCATCTCTCCACTCTGACTTCATTCTGCAGTCTTCCCTTGGCTGAGATTTAGCTTTTAGCATCTTCACTCCCATAAGGATCCCTCTGTGTCAGCATTGCGAGGAGTTTTGGCACTGCTGACCAGAATCTCCCTCCTAATGAGACATCCAGTGCTCAGCCTGGGAGGATGGAGAATGCAGACAAAGAAAATATAATTCAAAGCGACAAGACAAAGGGATCTGCTGGATGGGGACCAGTGCATCTGGAGAAACATCTTTGTTTTAGAGAGAGAAGAGAGCAAAAGCAAGAAAAAGAAAGAAAGGAAGAAGGAATCTGGAGCGGGATTGTTCCTGGCCTGCAGGTGTGTGTGTGTAGGGAAGGCAGGAAAGCCCTGTGCATTAAAAGCTTTCAGTGCAGGCTGGCCACCTTTGGCTGTTCCCTCCCGGGGTGTTGTGTTCCCGTGCCCACAGGCAGTGTGCTCTGTCCTTTTCTCTTTTCCCCACCATCTGCCATTGCAAATTCCCCTGAGCATCTCCCACGCCGGCGTAGAGTTTCAGCACTGTGTAGAAAACAAGAGGGAGAGAAACCCAAACCCAATGTGTAAGAGCATGAGGAGGGACAGGACCCAGCTGTGCCTGATGCCCATCTCTGTGTCCTCTGGCCTCTGCCATGGGGTGCTTTGGGGGCCACTGGATGATGCTGGGGCTGCCTGTCCCAGGCTGGGGCAGGGGGAGGATGGGGAATGTGGGGCTGTGCACACAGTGGGATCCTCTTTCCTTGTATGGCTGGGGCTGCCAGAGGCACAGTCCTTCCCCCCAACCCCATTGTTTCAAATTACAAAGCTGCCCGATCCCACTGAGGCACCTCAGATCCAAGGAGAGAGCCGGCAGCTGCTTTGAAATCCAGACTGGAGAGTCTCCAGCAGACAGAGCTTTAAACAACAGCTGGGCTCCCTCCTCGTGGGGCACAGCACCCCAGCCCTGGGTACCAGGGAGGGCACCTAGAGTGAGCACTCTGACCCTTGCCATGGAGTAAAGGAAAAGGACATTCAGATGTGGAGCAAGGCTCTCATTGCCCCCAGAGCAACCAACGCCCCTCCTGTATCTTGTGTGACCATTGCCCATCTCCTCCAGGGTCTGGAGGAGTCCCTGGGTCCTGGTAAGTGATGCACAGGGATGCATTTTGCATCCCCAAGCAATCTGGTCCATTTTCCATGGCACATGCCTGTTGCTATGTCCTGGAGTGTGTGTCCAACTCATCGTCTCCTGAGAAAACAATCATGGGAAAAGGTCTGGAATCTATGCCAAGCTTATTGTCCTAAAATTGGTTCAAACCCTTCTGTGCCCATCAGTGCCTGCAGCACACTCTCCTGGGTCTTGGGCCACTCACCCCTGAACTTGAGGCACTCTGTGGTGATGGGAGCTGGGAGGGCAGAAGGGGGGCACAGGGCTGGCTGTCCCACGGGCTGATCCCATTCTCCATGCACAGTTAACTCCTGCTTGGATGGTCGGGAACGAGAGCACAAGGCCATCGCTGGGACAAACTTGGTCATGCTCAGCCACATTCCTGCCTTCAAAAGGGTCCAGGCTGCCTGGGCCTCTGTGGACAAGGGCCCTGGGAGATCACATTACCCGGGGCTTTTGTAGCCTTAACAGCTGTGACGGGGTAGCAAAAACTATTAGTGTGCAGGGCTGAGTGTGTGAGAGGGCCGGGACTGTCCTCCCCAGCTCAGCCTGGCATTAATCCCCCAAACAGATTAATGACGCTTGGCGCTTTGAAGAGCAGAAAAGGAGATGGGAGACTAATTGGGGAGATCAGCATGATGAAAGCTGGCACATGCTCCACCCCAAAGCCCCAGAGGGTGGTTGGAAAATCAGCTTCTCCCTCGGGGAGCTGCAATGGGAGCTCAGCCTGCCCCGGGAGCCACTTTGGGGTGCCACTGACCAGGAAGGGGTGGCAGGGACCAGCGGTCATGGCTCAGAGCCACACCTGGAGCCGTGGATCTGTGCCTGCAGCTCCTCAGGGAATGCTGAGCTCCCGCTGCACTCCCAGTTCAGCCCCGGGCCGTGCAGCCCTAAGCCCTGGCACGCTTGTGCCGCGTTCCTGGAGCAGCCTGAACAAACCCGGGCTGTGTGCGCAGCAGCCGCAGCAGCGCTGGCCCTGAGCCCGCTCCCCACGGCCCCGAGGGAAGGAAAAAGGCCTTGTGGGGGCTGTAGGGCAAAGAGGAGAGGATTTGTCCGTGAAAACCAGTGAATCCACCGCGGGAGTGCATTGGGTACCCTGTGGGATGTACCTACCCACACTGACAGGGCTGCAGGAACAGCCTCATCCCTAAAAGCTGTTCCCTATCCTTCCAGCTGCTCCAGCCTCTTCACCGGGGTGTCCCTCCCTCTCCATCAGCACCACACCAAGCTGTCACCTTCCTGCAACTCCTGATGCCCAGCCAGGCTCTGACAGGGGTGTGAGCCGATGGATTCCCAGCGGCTGAGATTAGAGAGTGTGATAAACTCTGCCTGGAGGGTGTCAGCAGGGTGCTCTGAGGGCTGCCGTGCATCCTTACCTCACTAATTAAAACATGCAGCCACCAATAAGTTACCTGCTCTCCCCTTGACACCTGCATGAAGAAGAACCTTTCCCTCAGCCCAGCTTTGATCAAGCACCACCCTGCAAATACTTGGTGGGAAAAGGGTCTCTCCCCCTCTCCAAGGATCCAGCCAAGCACATTTTTATTTGCATTCATCATCCTGGCCGTGATTAATGCTGCAAGGACTGTTGGTATTTCCTCCATGCTTCCCAACAGCCCTTTGCAAAGGGCTGGCACCAGGAGAGCAGGCTCCTGAGCTAAAAAGCACATGTCACTACATCATGTACTCTGGGGCCAGGTTCCCAAGCTGGGACAGCAGCAGACCTAAGTCTCTGGGTCACAGATGTTGGTGAGACATCCTTCTCCTGAGCTGCCCCAGCCCCCTACCCTGCCTGCCTTGCAGCATCCGGACCTTCTCAGCCCATTCCCTCTTCCCAAAGAGATACGAAAGCTCCCAGGACCAATTTACCCCATGTGGGCAGCAGGGAAAGCATTTAAGGCTTGGAGGTGTATCAGGGCCACTGCAAGCAGGAAAGAAAAATAAACAGGCACAGGATCTCTCAGCAAACCAGCAGCCCTGGGAAGAGGAACCATAAGCCCCCAGTGGGGTTTTTTGGCTCTGAGCATCATTTTCTCTTAGCTGACACAGGTAGAGCTGCAGACTCCATGCTGGGTACATAAATCCATGGAAAATCTGCACCTCAGCTCTCACACTTCCTAACTCACTTTTCTCCAAACTTGTCCTACCCCCCAGTCAGTGGGTGACAGGCTTTGCCACTCCCTCAGCCAAGGAATGCCTCCCAGACTGTTTGGATCAGGGCTGCCTTTCCTAATCTGCTCTCTCTCCTCACCTGATTGCTTCCCACTTTTCACCAAGAGGATCAAACCATTTGCAGAGATGTTCTCAATGTGAAGGGGCATTTATAACCCAACTGACTTCTGCAAAACTCTCCTCTTTGCACCATCTGCACCAAAATCTCGGTGGAAACCTTGCCCCTTCATCCCACAGTGCCTCAGTTCTTTGTGCTTTGGGAATGCTTTTCCCAGGGAAAAGGGAAGAACTTTAGTGGTCTTTCCCTTCCTCCCCTGATGCTCTGGTGTTTCATTTTCACCTGACTCCCCGCTGTCTCCCCTGTTTGGATGTAACTGTGTCCATCTCTTCCCCACCGAGCTGATGGAAGAGCCCCCTGCTCCCCCGTCACCCTCTGATGCTCCATCACAGCGAGCCCCTGTTTTTGCAGAACCGGGAATCCGAGTGACTGCTGACGTTTTCAGGCTCATCTAACGACTTCCAGAAGCCTTAATTTAATTTAATTACCATTACCTCCTTATCTTAGTCATCCTGCCTGTGTTTATAAACAAAACACTGACTCCCTGCCCCACGGCTGCAACCTGAGCGCGGCACCTCCCATCTGCACAACCCATCACATTCCTCCGCTGGCCCATCTGCCAGATGTCCGCAAGGAAAGCCCGTGCAAGCCGCGACTGGAAAGTCGGCTCGGAGAAGACGCTGCATTAACCACTCGGCTTTCATCCTCCGGCCCAGATTTCCCCCGGAACGCCTCCTTTGCTCCGTGCCCGGGGTGAGGTATTTGGGTTGAGGTTACTCAGCCCCTTCCCCGCTCTCCTGCTGGGGTCGGTGGTTCCCTCTGCTGCCAGCTCAGCCTCAGCCCTTCGGGATGTATGTTCCATGCTGCAGACCTCGTGGATTTTGGGGAAAACCGGGATGCTGTGAACAGCCAGGGTGATGTCTGTAAACTGCTGCCCTGCAAATGTTCAGCAGGGAATGCACAAATCCAGCGATCCTGGGAGTGCCCTGCTGCTGCCAGCAAGAGAGGAGCCATGGCCAGGGCTGTCACTGTTACACAGCTCTGAAATGAGCCCAGGAGTGGAGGAACAGTCTCTCCCTGTTCAAACCCGCTGTTCCTGGGAATGTTGGGGGTCCCAGCCACCCAGTCTGAGCATCTTTTTCCTGCACCATGGCTGTGGGGTGGGTGATGGTGCAGCTGACTCCATCCCTACCCTGTGAGCTTCAAGACCCTGTTTTTGAGGTTCTCCTTGCTTCCTCTAAAGGATGTCTATCCTGAAAATATGTCTCTTCCCCTCCAGGGAATCCAGATAATCTCAGCCACAGCTGTAGGGAGAGCTGGAAGTCTTCCAGCAGAGCTGTTGTTTGGTGTCTGTCATGACGTTGATTTTTGCTCCTTCTAGAGTCCAGATTCCTTTGATTTTCAGTTCTTCAAGAGCCCAGATTCTTGCCAGTCTGGACAAACATTGCTGAGATAACCCAACTGTTATAAAGGTGAGGTGAGCTCCTGCTAACCAAAGAGACTCTTGTAAACATTGGAACAAGGGACTTGGCTTGAATCAGGCGTAAAAACAAACTTTGGCTTTGACTTCAAAAGCCTCAGAGTTTAAAAAGCAGTTATGATGCAACCTCCTTTGTATGTGAGCAGGGATGGCAGTGCTGGGTTCTGCAGGAGGGCAGGATGGGCTGGCTGGCCCAGGGGGGCATTTGCAGGAAGTGCTGCAAGCCCAGTGTGATTCAGAGGTGGCAGGTCCAGGGGAAAGGGCAGCCCACTCCCAATGTTTGCCTTCTGCCTCCTCCAACATTAATGAAGCTTCTGAAGGGATGCCCCAGGAGTGGAGTTATGGGGGAGGAAAGAAAATATCTTGTCTTGTTTTCTCTCTTTGCTGTAATACTTGAGTGGTTCCCTGAAATTTCCTCTGCAGCATCCCCTGGCTGGCTGCAGCATGGCAGAAGTGCAGAGCATTTGCTCTGCCAAGATGCAGTGGGGCTGGGATGAGCCACCAGCTTAAAGCCCTGTGCTGGGAAGAGCTCTCAACCAAAATGTAAAAATCAGCCCTTTCCCCATCACTTGGACTCCTGACAGATTTACATCCACAGGGCAGGCTCTGTGTCTGGCCACAGTTTGTATCTGTTGGCCCAGAATACTTGAAATAATTGGTCCCTTCTTGCAGAGACAGCAGCAGCAACTTTGGGCTGCTTTGTTTTTGTGACCTGCTGCTCCCACAGCACATCCCAGGTCACAGAAGTCCCTAATTCATTTCCATGGTGGTGGGTCCAGGACAGTCACACATCCCTGGGACCAAGGGATGCCAACAGCACAGGCACAGCCACTGTCTGACAACATCTGTCCTGAAGATGTTTATTTATGCCCTGCAATTCAGCTTGCAGCCAGGGGAATGTCCTGCTATCTGCCATCTCAGAAGTAAAAGACATTCTGGAAAGGTTCTGGTGTCTTTGGTTGGGTAAGAGCAAGCTGAAGTTTATAGGAAAGTAATTCTTCTGTTAGACTGATGGAAAAATCGGGAAGACCAGGCTCCCTGGCATTGCTGTGGGGGTTTCTGTGCTGGAGGTCAGGACACAGCATGGATTTAGGGGCAGATTTAGATTCAAGTCATTGCAAACAAATCCTTTCCCAAGAACTGCAGCCTCCACATCACCTTGTGTCGTTGGATGGACAAATTAAACCACCAGCTCATGGAAGAGAATGAGAGCCCCCAGTCCCCTGCAGCACCCAGGGAACAGCCACTCCAGCTGGGAGCAGACACAGGGGACCACAAACAGCTTGAAGAGACCACACACAACCACCTTCATGTCTGACATTGTGTTCCCTGTGTGTTCATTGGGGTAAAAGAAATCAGAAACTCCTCTAATGTGACCACAACGTTATCCTCTGCACAAGAACAGGGACAGAGCACTCAGAGAGAGCTGCTCCCCCCGTGCTGGTCACTGGCAGGAAGGACACAGGTTTTTCCTTTAATGGCTTAGTCATGGGACTAATAAAGCCTCTTTAATCATTGTTCATCGCTTGTACACACAAAGGCACGCTCAGAGCTGAAGTGCAGAAGGAGTCAGCACCTGGCAAAGTCATTACTGGCCAGTTTAATTTATTTCTAATCTGATGCTAAGGAAGAGAAAAAATCAAATGCAAACTGCTGCCAAGAGAAGAGCTTGGCCCACGTTGGAGGGAAGACTGTGATGGAGCTGTGTGGGGTGGAGAGGGAAACTGAGGCAGAGGAGGGTGCAAAGTGCTCTACACCCAGTGGGGAGCCCTCCCTGTTTTGGAGTTCTGAGGGGTTCCTGAGATGTGTTATAGGGCCGAGGTGTGGGCAGGGTACTGCAGACACCACATCCCTGTGGCTGCTTCCTCTTTGCCAGGGGATGGAAATAAATATTTTAATGAAACCCAATTCCTTGGTGCAAACTGCAGCTGCCCTGGAGCTCTCTGACAAGGATCTTCCCAGGTATGCCTGAGCTGGACTCCAAACTGCCTGGGTTTTACTTAAAAAAATTAAAACCAATGTCCAGACTACTGAGTTGAGTGGAAGCTGGAGCTGCCTAGACCCCGTCTCCTCAGGCTCCCCACCTCTTTATTCCAGACATCCATCAGTAAGTCTGGCTGCAATAAAACCTTATCAACCCATAAAACTCACCGTCCTGAGCACATATTCTGTTGGCAGGGCTGTGATAAGGGGTTCAAATGCAGGAAACCGCAGAGGGAGCTCAGGGAGGCCCTACAAAAACAACGTCCCATCTGTGCACCAGGCAGGGGACAGAGCCCATCCCTGTGGCAGCATTCCCTGAAGCTGTGGGGTGTGGTGGAGATGGGATAGGGTCTCGTGGTGCTGTGCCTGGTGTGGTGTCCTCCTATGGGTCACCACGTCTTTTGGAGCTTTGGATCCCACAAGGATTCCATCCAGGCATGCTGGGACAAGAGTGGTGACAGCAGGTGCTGAGCCTGGGGTGGACAGGGAGGTTACCTGAGGGAATCACATCTGGCAGAGTCCAGTCAAACCTTTCCTCTTCCCTTTTTTTTTAAATTTTTTTTTTCTAGAATAACACATAAAGTTCAGCAAATATTATTCAAATATTTGTGAAGTCAAGGCTGGTGTCCTCATGTCTGACAGCAGCTTCCTTGTGTCCTTTCTCTGAGCTCTGAAAGATCAACCCATCTGAAAGGAAAATACCTCAGTGACATGTTTACTTTTTTCACAGCTTGTTTTCTTGCCTGGATAGGAAAGCCTGAGGCCATCAGTGTTTAAATCTGGATTTAAACCTGCCAGCCTGTTTTGGGCTGGCAGGTGGAGGCACAGCCACAGCATGCAAGAATCCCTCACCCTGAAGTCCCAAATATTTTCTGCAGAAGTTAAAGGTTTCATGGCAGTCAGTGCAGGGGGATAGGATGTTCCAGTCTCCCTTTAATTTTTTCAGCTGACCTTAATGTTCATTCCAGCCCAAAGTTATACCCTTTTGTATTTATTCATTTGATCTTATCCTCTTTTTCCTGTTGGCCCAGGAAATCCTCTCCCCTCTCAATCCTGATATTTAGGGATTTCTTCATCCGTTCAGCCAAAGCTTTTCAATATATAGTGCTAAAATAAATAACAAAAAAATCATACAAATAAACTGAGCTTCTCCACCCTATCTGCATAAGCAACATTTCCAGGCCCTGAATCACTTCTGGGGCACTTTTCCTGGACACTCCCAATGGTGCCACCCTCCCCTTGGCAAGGGGACACCAGAGCTGGGGACATGGCCCTCCCTGCTCTCACCCCTTTGTCACAGCCACAGGAAATTCACCCTCCATCCTCACCCCACCACAGCCAAGGACAGTGGTTGTCCCCACAGCTGGTGGGACACAGTCTGAGTTACTGCAGGTCCTTGAAATCACAAACCTGAGAACTGGCCCTGGGACAGTCCCCTGAGGGACCACAGAAACGTTTTTAGAGGTTGTCCCACTAAAATAAGGCTAAAATTCATGGTTCTGCCATGGCTTTTACATATTTTCCTTGCCAAGAAAGAGGCTGTCCCATCCTATAAATCACACCTTCCCTTTCCCTGGAATCTCCTTGTGGTTATACTAAAAAAGGCAACTCTGGCTTGCACCAAGCTGAGTGATCTGGCTTATTTTTTAGCAACAGTTTAAAAATGTTACCAGAAGGGTTTTATTTTTTCACTTAACAGGTAAAACTGGGGAAGCTCAAGAACCAATCACTTTGCAACCCCACTGTGAACCCCACACACCTCCCCAGGGCAGCTGCACCTCCCAGCCCCATCTGTCCTCCCATCAGGTGAGCTGGGATGGCTTTGCATTGTTAGAATTTATCAATTGATCTGAGCAGCAGACTCCACTCCAGCTCTGTTTGTACCACGGCCTGACTCCAAGTCAAACCACACAACCCAGGCTGTGGCATTGACAAGATCCTCTTTATCAGCCCAAATCCCAGCCCTGTAGGAATGAGGATGTTAGCAGAGATCTATTTTCATCGTTTTCTGGGACTGGCATCAGTTACACCCCTCTTTTAATTAACTGCATGTTGCTTTGTGTTCAAAGCCATCTCAGTATTTCAGCAGTGATGGATGCCGAGCTGGCAGCCTCCAAATTACCCAAGGGGCCTCATTGCCCTTTGCAAAACGCTGGCTTCTTTCTGGAGCTCCTCCCACAGCCTGAATATAGGAACAGGGTTTGGGGCACCAAAACACCCAGGCTGCCCCTTCAGATGTGCCCCAGTGCCACATCCCAGTGCTGAGGTGGGCACTGAGGGTCCTGAGCAGGACCCAGGGGCACTTGGTGGTGTGGGGAGGGTCTCACTGTTCTTTGCCAGCTGTTTTCCTTTGTGAGAGGGGTGAGGGTTTGAACTCAGCCCGTCCCAAGTGTCGCTCCCAAGCATTAATCTAACAGGGTGCCTCCGTTTCCATGACCCTGTTTCCACCCTCAGCGTTACATATCCACTCCAGCTCCATGAGCTGTTCCAGATGTTTTGGAAAACCCCTTGCAGTTTGGTAAAAGCTCCAGAAAACAACATAATTTCTCCCATCAGACAGATCTAAGGGAGGAGGAGGAGTAGCAGCAGAGGATGTGAGGAGCAGAGTCATGGTCAGATAACATCTCCCCAGGCTACGATCCACATCAAGTACAAACCAGGATTGATGAAGTGCTGAGGCAGGTCAGAGCTACCACAGATCTCTCTTGGAGATGGAGGCCAAACCCCTGCAGTCCTCGTCCTTTTCCATCAGTGGGAGTTTTGCCCCTGACTGCAGCAAATGGCATTTCCCTCGGAGCCTGCCCCACAGCCCTGAGGGGCTGGAAACCCACCATCAGACATGACAGGAGCAGGGAGGATGGACACAACACATTCTGGAGCTGCAGCTCTGTCCCCAGCTCCTGATCATGCCTTTACTTTCTCCTGAGCTGCTGCTGAGATGCAAATGGGATTCAACTCCAATTCCCAGAGCTTCTCTGTGAGCAGGAAAACTGCAGCCAAAGCGTGGGTGGGTCTGGGTGGAGCCTTCTGTGGATTAAACCCCTTGCTGGACCCCTCCATCCCCCCACACTGTGCTCTTCCTGCCAGTTTGTGTCCCTTCCTCTTGCTGAAACTTTGCACTAACAAATGTTTCATTCATAAAGCATCCCTGCACCTCCCGTGCTGAAATTCTCACGCTCTACTTAGTTCTATCCATAACTATGTAGAATCAAATTATGGACAAACCCAGCACCAGAAATAGAGAGGGACTAAATCAGCAGCCTGGATTCAGCCTCCACCCAAGCCAGGAGTCACTGGAAGCTGGACCTGCCCCCAGACTTTGTGGCTGGAGCCCATCTGCAAGCCTAAAAGCCAAAATGAAAATAGAGAAGAAACCAAATAGCATGGCATCTCCTCGTCCTGACCACAGGCTCCCTGGGGCAGGGGCTGTTTGTTTGTCTCAAGAAGAACAATTTCACTGTCTCGAATGAGGAGCTGGAGCAGGCTCAGGGAGTCTGGCTGCGGGAAGGGGCAGAGAGCAGCAGAGCTCACGAGGGGGAGGTGGGCTTGTTGCTCCTCCAGCTCCAGAGGAGCCAGCAGCAGGATGGGCAGCAGCAGACGTGGTTATAGGGAAGGTCATGATTCCCCTTCTTCATTCCTCAGCACTACTGGGAGCCCCAAAATCTCCAAAAATATGTGGCACCATGGGCTACCCCCTCCTTGGCTCCTGCCTGGACTGTGGCTGGGAAAGAGGATGGAGGGGAGCCAGGCAAAGGAGAGAAGCATTTGGGCAAGGGCACCTCCCAGCCCCTGGGCAGGTCAGGGACTCAGGGGGTGCTGGGGCCTCTGGTTCTTTCCAGCAGAAAGAGTCCCACCTTCTCCATGGCACCTGAGGAGCTGCCAATCAGCAACATGAACGTGTGCCTCTCCTGTGTGTCTCACTTTGAGCTATTCTGGTTACATCAGGAAAAAAAAAGCATTTGGTTCCTCAAATAGGAGAAGTTTTTTGTCATCGTTGTCATTTTTCTAGTTTCAGTCTTTGTTAGCAGCCCTTCCTCTTCCTCCCTGCTTTCCAAAATAGCAAAGAGCTGCATCCTCCTCCCCAGCTGCCTCTTGTAGCTTGCTGCAACACCCAGCTCTTCTCAGCCACCAGTAGCAAAGGTCAGAGCCCGTGTGAAGGGGAGCAGTGCTCCAAGCTCAAGGGTTTGGAGACTGGGTGGCCTGAAGCAGATATCTCTGGGGTCTTGCAGGTGCTGGTACCTTTGGATGTGAGCCAGGCCCTGCCAGGGTGAAAATGTCCTTCCTGCCACTCACCCCTGTGTCCTCCCAGAGCCTGGGATGGGGAGTGGACCCTGCATCCCTTCTTCTGCTGTCACTGTCCCTCTGATGCAGCAGGGCAGGTGATGAGCTGGTGCTTCAGTGCAACAGGACCAAGAGAAGGAAGCAGGCGTGGTGCAAGGAGTGGGTCAAATACTCAGAGGTGGAGGAAGGACATGCTCTGGCTCCTAGAGCTGCAAGCCTCTCGGTCCCTAAACCCTTTCCATTAACCAAACCCAAAATTCCTCCCCAACAAATGCATCCAAACCCCCTGTAAGCTCCCTGGGTGTCTCCTTGGGGTGGAGTTCACACTTCTATCAGCAGCTCCAGGAGCCTGGCATGATGCCATCTATTGTGTCCACTGATCTGCCTGGAGGAACAACTGCTTGTCCTGGTTGGAGGCAGCACCATCTCTGCCACCCTGATGGATGGTGGCTCTTGGACTGAGCTCCCTGGGCTGGCTGCCTGCTGAGAAGGGGCTCTGCTGGCTCTGGCCTTGGCACATCTTCCTCCTGGGTGAGTATTATTTGCACTTCTCTGTGCCTGGGAAAGGTCACTCAGGGCTGGGCTGAGCAACTGGCTGGAGGAGGCTGAAATGTTTGTGACACTGATGGTCTCATTGTTTTCTTCTTTTTTGAGTTTTTCTGCCTCCTGTGGTGCCAGTCACCATCCGACCTCAATCTGGACCTTCTCTAGGACCCAGCCCGCAGGACAACTGTTTTCAGATGTGATGAGAATATCAAACAAGGGCATGGAAAAGTTTTTATGGTGTCAGAACCTGACTGTGACTCCTTGTTAATAAATCTCAATAGAAAACTGTGAAAAAGCAGGGCTACACAAATTCCAATGTTCCCCAGACCCAAACAGCCCTCATGAAACCTGCCAACAGCCAGAAGGGCTCCAGGGGAGCACAGGGGAGACACCTGTGACTGGCTGCTCCCTGAACCCCAGAGCACCCCCAAAACCTCACAGGTTGCCTCCCTCCCTCTTTCCACCGCTCCAGGCATCCCTCTGCTCTGCCCCTTCTCCAAACCCTCCTGCGGGCACACGGCTGCGGCTGCAGCCCACGCGCTGCTCCGGGGCCAGGAGGGCAGCCTTTGATAGCGGAGCGTGGCCCGCCTGTGCCGTGCCCAGGCCTGCTGCCACCCGGGCTCCCTGGCCAAGGGGCTGGCACGGAGCTTGCAGGGGGAGCAGCAGCAGGAGATACTGGTGCTGCTGTTTGTGCGTGCAGCTGAGTGCAGGAGTGGAGCACAGGGCTGAGCTGCAGCCCCTCCAGTGATGTGGCTCGTCCTCCCCCTCTGCTTTGGGGCAGTAAATCATTTAACATGGAATAAGAGCTGCTCAAACTGAGGAAGAATTGCTCCCAGAGACAAACCTCACCTGGGAAGCGCTTCTGAATTGGCAAGAGTTAGCAGTGGGGAATGAAGGGGGATTTGATAATGCTGGCGCCGCTCCTCGGGAGCCAGGGACTCAACATAAAAGTGAGCAGGGAGAGTTCATACACAACCTCCCTCCCTCTGAGGATCTGTCATTGCTGTAGCAGAGACCACCATGGAGGGACAAGCAGTACACCCACAAGCTGACTCTGAGGAGCACGACGGGGCCCAGTGCCAGCTCTCCTCCTTCTCATCAATCACCAGGAAGAGGGAGACAGATGTCTCCCCGAGGAGTTTGGAAGGTATCATCAAGGAGCAGGATAAATCAGGTCCCTGCATATACAACAGGGCAATTATTTACGGATCATCAAATATTGGCTCTAAAAACCCCAGGCAGTGAACAGCAGCCTGTGCCAGGTTGTGTGTTTGCCTTCTGCCTGCACCTTGTGGAGCAGCAGTGATGAGAGATGATCAGCACCAGCCAAACCCACCACTCCTTTCCAGCTGCAGTCACTGGTGAGGGCAAAGGGACCTACTCTGACATGATTTTACCACCTTCTCCTTGGGGAAAGGAAAGGACAGTCATGGTTCACCAAGCCTGGGAGGTATGGGTACAGACCAGCTGGGGTGTGCTGGCTGCTGTTGTGTTGTAGCACATGTAACTGCTCCAATCCAAAGAAGGAGGGGTATGTACAGTCTGATCTCAGCCACTCTCTGCCTCAAGGCTTTCACCTCTGGAAGAGCCTGGTTCTGCTTCTGGCCATCCCCTGACAGGAGCAGCAGCAAGGTGGCAGCAGGCAGTGCTTGGTGGGATGTCCTTATAAGAGCAAACTCGAGCTCCCGATCATAAACCAAACCCTCCTCTTTCATTTACTCATCTGACCTGGCGCTGCTGGGACTGATAATGCTGGTTTCCTTTTAAGCAGAGGCCAGTCATAGATAAAATAAACCAGGCATGCTTTGTGTTTCCACTCCCTTGCCTTTCATCCCGCTCCTCAAAGCCGCAGAAGGGAAGTCCTGAGCGGGAGTGGGAGCTGTGCCGGGGACAGCAGCAGCTCCAGGCTTGGCCTCAGCTGCACTTGTGTGGGTTCATGGCCCTGTCAAGCGCTGGGATCACCTCCCCCTTTCCACCAGTGTGGGGAAAGAGCAATGAGAGGAAGAGACTTCACTTGCCATGAATCGCACTGTCTGGGACAGAACCAGGCTCCTTTTCTTACTGTCCACAAGAATAAAAGCAGAATTCCATACCCAGCAGCTGCTGGGGGAGAGAACATGAGCTTCCCTTCCCCAGCACCAGTGCCTAACTGGGAGGATGATGGGACATGCTAAGAGGAAGCCAAAGAATGGAAAATCTGACAAAGACATAGTTCCCAGAAGCTGCCAGTGCCGAGGCTGCTCTCGTTAGCATGACTGACACCCAGTGAGGGGCAGGAGGCTCAGCTGGTGCCCACAGCGTGTGCCGGGGTGTCAGCTCCCCCCTGCCGCTCTTGCCACCTTACAGGGTGTGATGTTTTCCTTCGGTGCTCTCTGATGAGCTGCCTCGGGATGCTTGGGCTGAGCAGCTGCAAGGGGCTCCTGGAGTCTCCTTACAGCAGGGATGGGAGCTGCAGGCTGCAGCGCTGACCCCTGTCCCAGAGCAGCAGCAGGTGTTGCATCAAACTCTTCCAGAGTTAGAGGAGAGTTAGTTAGAACCATGTGTGCATTTTGTTATAATCTATCTCAGGAATTTGCCTGCACTCTCCAGCCCTCTCCTGGCCAGTTCCGTAAAGCACAGCAGCATGAGATCACAGAAACAGAGAGATACCACAGTCTGTGGCATGAAGGTTTAACTCACAAAGGTTTTATAGTTATTTTCTCTCCCATACTAAGCCTGGAGGAGCATTTGCCCCATCCAGCCCTGGCATAGCACTGACATGGCCAGTCCCCTGTAGACAGCAGTGCTGGAGAGGTCCCAAGTTATTGCAGAGCCATAGTTCTGGGGGAAAGGGAATGGGGGAGAACCAGCAAAGCAACATCCCAAACCCTTCCTGGGGTAGCAAATTCCTAAAGCAGCATGGCCAGAGCACAGGGCTGACCCCTGTTTGTATGGAGGAGTTTTAGAAGATGACATGGCTGCAGAGGAGATATAAATACTGCCAGGCAGTGGATAAGCAAGTCTGGAGAAGCCTTGCACAGAGGTGTGCACTGGGGAAATCACAGACCCTGATTTGGTCTGGTGGGAAAAGGCTCTGAGAGGCCTGTGTGGATTTGGGGTGATCCAGACTCATCCTTTGAGAAGGAGCTGAGCCTGCCTGAACACAACCTGCTCTGCAGTGCCCAATCCTTACCCCCATCCACTGATACCATTAACATCACTATTATAAACTTGACACACTTATACAGCTTGCAGACCCCTCCTTTCCTACACGCAGGACAGCAGCTCTGCTTGGTTCTGCCCACATCACTGTGAACATCTCAAAAGCAGCCCTTTCTCCCTGCAGTCCCTTGCAGGCAGCAGAAATGAGCAGGGAGTGTTGATTTGGGGGCTGAAAACACAGTATTGGGCTCAGGCCATAAGAAGGGGAAAGATGCAGACAGATTGGAGACACCAATGTCCGTCATCCTTCAGCAACCCAAGGAGTGACAGGTGGGATGTCCCGTCCCTGTCCTTCCAATCCCACCTCGGCACCTCTGCTGCTGGCTCAGGGCTCCCTTGCACGTCCCAATGCTGCCATCTGTAGCACAGAGCTCTGCTCCTGCTCCCCTGTTCAGAGCGAGGAGACCAGGGCAGAGCTCAGCTCCACAAGGCTTGGTTTTGTGAGAGTCCAAATGGGCAAATCCTGGCCTGGGACTTGGATTTTTTGGTCCCAAGAGAGGCTGTTGGCAGCTATGTCTGCTGAATTGCATTTTTAGTTGTTTGCCAAGAGCACCAGAGGCTGGAATAGTAGTTATCATTCTGCTTATCTGCTGGAAATAAAACAAACATTAAATAACACCAGCGCTGTGGCCTATGCACTAAGGGGGTTTTAATCCATGAAAGCCATGGATTCCTGTAGGACCAGCCAAGGACCATCACAGCCTCCCATGCATACAGGGATGGGGACAGTGTTTAATGTTTTTAAGACATTTACACTGTGGGAAAAGAGGGAGGATGCACAACCATCCCTCCCTTCCCTGGCTTAGTTTCACAGCAGCACATGCTGACTGCCAGTGTGAAAACACCTCATCACTGAAATTCATTTCAACGCTGCTCATTTCTTGGTGCATTTCCATGTCAGGAAATATTGGACAAAGGCTCGCTCACCCCGCTCCCAAATCCCTGCATTGTCCCCGGCAGGGAAGGGAAATGCGGGACCGGGCCGTGCTGAGCTCAGCACAGCAGCATCCCGAGCCTCGCCGGCCCCGGGGCGCCACGAGGGGGAAAAGCGGCTGTGACAAAGCTGGCATCAGCTCATTTCAGGCCAGGCTGTGATTCACAAAGAGAGCAAAAAAGAAAACAGGGAGAAAAAGCAATGTCCGATGATCAGGGTGAGGCTGAGCCCCTGTTGGAGGCATCGTGTCTCCTCTGCCACCTCCCTTCTCTCTGGACCTTGAGGTGGGTGTGACTCCTGGTATCTCAATGAGTTTTGGGAGTCCCTTCGTGCCTTGAACACACCAGACCCTCTGGATCACAGGGCTCCATCCCGTCAGAGCCCAGGGCAGCAGCGGGGCCGGGTTAATCCCGCACGCCTGACCGGGCTGACCCCGCCAGCCTCAGCGGGATTTGCTGCTGCCCATCCCGGCCGTGCCTGGAGGCTCTGACAGGAGCCCTCAGCCCTGTGGCGATGCCAATCCCTGCACACGTGGGCTCCGGGCCGGCAGCATCTATAAAGATCCCCCTGTGAGTGCACTCGGGCCGGGCTGCGGAGCGGGGCTGGCGAGCGATGGCATTGCGGGTAAGCGCTGGGGACAGGAGGTGACACCGCCCAGGCTGTGCGAGGGTGACAGCACGGGTCTGGCAGGGGATGAAGGGAAGTGGAAGAGAAGGGTTGGACATGTAGAAATCCTGAATAACACAGGGGTGCCATTTACAGTGCTGCTCCTCTAGGTCAGTGTGGTCCAGGCTGCTGCAAAACTGAGATTCATGGTGCTCAGTAATGGGCAATAGGAGAGATTTTCATCCTGGTTGTACCAGGACTGCCCTAATGGCAGCAATTCTCACCTGCAGGGCTTTAGCTGAGACCTCTGCTGGGACAGAGATGTTTTGCTCTGTGTGTGCTGTGTCTCTTGCTGGGGTTGGGGTGATGATTACAAACTCAGGCTCAAGGCAAGGTGAACCTGGCTGCTGCCATCACCACTTGCTCCTTGAATCCAGAGCTCAGTCAGCTCCAGCAGCTCTCTGTGCCTCACAGGGGTGAGGTCAGAGCCCTTCAGTGGCCACACGTGGGTTCTCAAAGCTGCCCTCCTAAAGTAGCCAGGCATGAGAGTATGAGGTTGGTCATCGCCAACTCCTGCCCAAATGTCTCAGGTCCTGCCCAAAAACTTATACATCCCAAAAAAGAATTGGGAACAGGAACTCATGACAGAGAAAGAAACAGGGGAGTTGAAGTCCTGACCTATAGGAAGAGCAAAACAGGCACACAGCTGGCAGTGGATGTGCCAAGGCTGGGGAAATGTTCCTAATGTGAGCAATAAGTTTGTGAGAGGGGATGCTCAGAAATGCAAGATCATTAGAGTGTTAAAAAAAAAATAGTGGGGTGAAATGGCAAGAACTTCTTATTAAAATGAGTTATTTAATAAAGCTATGAATTATTCAAAAAGGAACATTTTCCAGCTAATTTTATGCAAATTTAACCTTGGGGATAGAGAGAGCATGTGGGACAGGGGATCAGGCAGGAACTTGTGGGAAGGATCAGCCCTGTAATGCTGGGTGAGCTCAGTCTGGATGTCACTTTACACCTGTTCCTCTGCTTCAAAACATCACAAAGTTTTCTGCTTCAGATTTTGTATTGCTCAGGTGCAGAGAAAAGCAGAATATCTTTGTGTTCTGACAACAATGAAGGCATTCAACTTATTCTTTAATTTTTCCTCTCTGATCCTGCTCAGCTCTTTACAAAAGACCTCGGGGACAACAAATCCCATCCCATCAACTGGATGTCATAGAGACTTGATTTCTTATCAGTTTAGAGTCCCTGAGATTATTTAGGAGTGAGAAAAAAGGATAGATAGTGTGCCTGTGTGGGAAGGGGAGAGGAAGAAGATGACAGTGAAAATGTGAGAGAGAAGTGTAAGGACTGAGTGGGACAGTGCATCTCTGCCACCTCGCTGTGCCCTCCTCCTTGTCTGCAGTTTGAGGCCCTGCACCCGGAGGGAATCTGCCCTGGATGGAGCATCGTGGTCAAGGGTGAGACCAGCTCCAGTTCAAGCATGTAAGGACACGCTCTGCTCCCAGCTCTCCTGGCTCACAAGGGCCAGAAGCATCGTTCACAGCTCTCCATCCTGTTTCTCTCCCTGTCTTAGGTTTGAAATCAATCTGCTCTGTGATCCTGGAGACCAAATCGCTCTCCACTTTAACCCTCGCTTCTCCAGCTCCAGAATCGTCTGCAACTCCTTCCTCAACAGCCACTGGGGGCAGGAAGAGGTTAACAACACCTTCCCCTTCAGAGCAAAGGAGCCCTTTCAGGTAACCCTGGGTCACCCCACAGGTGCAACAGGAATAACCCAGCCAATATTGGGGTGATCCCCATTGTCAACACCATATTCAGCAACATCCCCTCTCTGCCTTCATCTCCTGGTAGTAATTCTGTTATAACCTGGTGATTTGTAAACAACTCTGGCCCTGTCATGCAGAGCTCCAGCAATAATCCCTGGATGCTGCACTTGTTTTCAATCTAGGCTTTGCATTACCACCAGATTTTGTTATCATTAAAGGAAAAACTCATGAAAAAACAACTTTTTGCCCAGAGTGGGGGTGAGCAGTGTGTGTGTGTCAGCTGTGGCAGGATTTTAAGTGGGTGGGCAGATCCAGCAGTTCCTTGACATGATGGCAGCAAGGTCCAGTAAGGCCACATGAACAGAACACAATCTCTCTTTCAGGTTGAAATCTACTCTGACCAGGACTATTTCCACATTTTCATCAATGAACACAAAGTCCTGCAATACAAGCATCGGCAGAAGAATCTTTCATCCATCACCAAGCTGCAGATTCTCAATGACATTGACATTTCCTCAGTGGAAATCACCAAACGAGGTCTTTACTAGAGACCAGAGCTGGGACTCTCTCACAGACCATTCCCCCTTAAGCTTCTGATTCAGCCAAGGATCATTTCCTCCCCATTTCCACATGCCACCACCAACCAGGGAGATGGCCATGTGTCCTCAGAGGGGAAGGCATGGCCATGCCCATCACAAGCCACTGAGACAGCACCCAGACACATTGCTGACCACAGCCCAGCCCATCAAAGACCTTCTGTCCCTACACCTTAGGCTACACAACAGGCTTTGTAGGGCTGATCATCTTTGTTGCACGTCAAAATCTGTCTTGAGTAGTCTGGACACCTGAATGTTGCCTTAGAAACTGTGTTTGCCCAAGAGTAGGGTGTGAGTGAGCACCAGTCCTCAGCTGGGTACGTGGGCAATGTTAGGGGTGGAAAGGGGTGTTTCTTTCCAGGAGCTGGGTAAGAACGATACCAGATTTACCAATAAAATCAACCAAGGAAATCCCTGCTGAGACAGCCCTCCCTGAGCAGATCCACCTCATCCTTCATTCCCTGTTAAAACAGGCACCTGGCATCAGCAAGGGCTGGAGGACACCGTTGAGGTCTGTGTGATTTTGGCCCTGGGAAAACACTGCATTTCTGTTTTGAGGGCTGATGCATGGTGAAGGTCCCTGGTATGCAGAACAGTGTGATAAGATTCAGCTTGCCAGGTGCTGCCAGGAATTCCTTTCACCAGCTGAGAGAGGTTTGCTCAGCTCTACTCCTGCCAGCTCCAGGCTTCTCAGACAGACCCCCAGACTGATGTGGTGTGTCAGAGAAGGGCAAGAGCTTGAGGAGACACATAAAAGCATGGGGTTCCTCTACCATGCAGCAGAAATGCAGCTGGACTCCAACAAAAGGCACTGAGTAAACCAGGGTCTAGAAATTTTGATAAGCTTGGAATGAACAGAGTGCCTGGGGATATGAATGGGCAGCCTCTGGCTTTTCTCTGCTTTATTGTTTTCTTTTCTCCCCCTTTTTTAGTTGTCTTTCAAAACAATCCACTTATCCCTTGCACTCTCTTCTCTTTTCCAGCCTCTTCCTTGGAGCACAACATATCTCTGACTCCTTGACCAGGCCACAGCAGAGTAAAAGATGTTATTTTTACTTTCTTTTAATTACACGCATCATAAACAGCATAATGTCACAGTGTTAAATCTGAATAGGAACTTATTCCAAAAATGCAATTACAGCTGCCCCCTAATCACTCATTTTCTCCTCAGAGGTGTAGACAGAAAACATTCCTGATGGAAAAGGCAAAAGTGATCCTTCCCTGCCAGTCATTGAGGAGAAATCACTTAATAAGGAGTCAGCCCTGATCCATCCTTGCCTTTGAGTGAGATCTCTGAAGGCTGCAGCTTTACTCCAGCCTTTTCTCAGCTCAAATTGGCCATTCCCAACACTTCCTTCTATTTAAAGTCTCAAGGACTTGTGAGGAAGAGGTGGGTGCAGAAAACCACAACACACGATGCCATAAACCTGACATTCATTAATCTGTTAAGAAGTTTGCAGTGTTTTTCCAGACTGTCGAGAGCACTAATGGGAAACCATCCTGTTCTTGTAGCAAAGGGCTCCTTGGGAACACAAACCAATGCCAAATGGTACCTTTGCCCTCCAAAAAGAACAGAAAACAGGTTTTGGAAACGGCAATGGTCTCGATGGCAAGTCAGGAAAGTTGGAGATGATGAGATTTTCTCTAGCCTGGAATAAATCCATCACCACTGGGACAAAAGAGTCTGCTCAAATTCTGGTTGTCATGATATAACCCAAAGCTTCAACAACCTTTGCTCTCATGGCCACGCTCTCAGCAAAACAGGCACAAACCCAGACAAAGCCAGG
The DNA here is from genome assembly GCA_013400435.1 of Pycnonotus jocosus. Classification (NCBI taxonomy): domain Eukaryota; kingdom Metazoa; phylum Chordata; class Aves; order Passeriformes; family Pycnonotidae; genus Pycnonotus; species Pycnonotus jocosus. Next base: position 382,303 of record VWYP01010079.1, read on the forward strand.
CCTGCTGGGATCTCTGTGTCATCCATCTGATAATGCTGAGCAGCATCTGAAAGAAATTGTCCTTTCCATTTGTGCTTTTTTGGGGGCTGATAAAGACAGATCATTTTTCACGGAGGAAAAGTGACGAAGTGATTTATAAGGGTAATATTTTGTACTTAGATGGCCACCAGCTGCATCCACAGCCACTGCTGCAGAAACACCCCACAATCTCACTGCTCCCCAGAAACGAGCACAAAGGACCACAGACACACAGGGCAAAAACATCTCCAGTACAAATAAATAAAGAGATGCCACAAAAATCAGGCAGAGACAGAGATTATGCCCTGACTCCTGGACACATCCCTCCAGCTCCTGCCAGCAGCTGATCTCACTCCATTGCCATCTGCACCAAGAGAGCCCAATCTCTCCTGACACATCCCCAGCTGCCTTCAGGGCTTTATCTGCTGCCTCCTCCAGCCAAAACACAGCCAAGGGTGAAGGGGGTGGAAGAGCAAGAGAGGTCTGGGAATCTACAGAGCACTGCTGGAAGCAAAACTTCAGGGCTGGCTGTTTATAGCTGTTCTGCACAGTTTTATGGGGAATGAGATGCCCTCCAAGTCTGCGACCCTCCTCTGTCCCTTGAGGAAAAACTCCAGAAAACAATTAAGCTCTGCAATTACAATGGTCAATTAAACTCTCTGAAGCAGGCTTGGCACACCAGACTTGCAGAGAGGAAACCTGTGCTGGTATTGAGGGGATCAAAGGGAACAAATTAATCCTTCTTCCAAATTTTCATCAACCTTCCTGTCCATGACCTGGGGGTTGAAACTGGGGAGAGAACTGATGGAGACAAGCTCCTGCCCAGGGTCTTTTGAAGAGTGGAGGCCTTTGGAAGGGGCTGCAGCAGCTGGGGGTGCAGCACTGGAGGATTCCACCAGAATTTCACTGCCCAACCTCAAGGTCAAGCTCCGTATTTTTGCTGTAGCCAAGTTCTGCTGGAATGTTCCAGAGAGAACATTGCTGTGGGATGGGATAGGGACTGTCCTGGCCAGGATCTGCAGATAAAGCAGCAGTTGCTGCCTGTGAGGCTTACACAAAGCAGGAAGGGATACCTGGGAAAGAGAGATGTCTCAGAAGGCCAAACTGACAGAGGTGATGACCTCCCACACGGGCTCTCCACTTCCCACCAGTTCTCATTTGGGCTGGATCTGCAGAGCTCAGAAACGCTCTGGTTCATGCCCAGATCAACAAGGGGAAAGTCAGGCTCATGACCCTTCGTGCTTGAGCTGTGCAGAGCTCCAAGGGCCCCTCTGGCAGTTTCATGGATCTCCTGTGGAGCATCTGCTGATGCACGACCAGAGCTGCTCCTCGGTGTCTCTGACAGCACTGGCAATCACCACACACCCCAGCAGCAAACTCCAGCAATTTGCTCACAGGCTGGTGAGCAAACAGCTCCCTCACCAGCCACAGTCACCTCTCAGCAGCACAGCAGCATCCTGGGGACATTGGGCTGGCTGAGGGACAGTGGCCGTGCCAGCCTCAGCAAGCGACAACTCAATATCAGCCCGGGTTCTCCCTGGAGGCAGGAAAAGTGGGGTGGGGGAAAAGGACAAGGACTTGTTGCCAATGCAGTGACAAAAACTTTTAGGAAAGTTCTAAAAAAGTTGAAAGTCCCACAGGCTGCACCTGCCCCATACTCACTTTGCAACTTGATAGCTTTTCTCTCAACGTGACCACCCCTGTACAAAAAACCCCAAACCTACCAAATTTGATGCTGGTGGTTTAGCTACTTCCTCAGTGCTAGAAGGCACCTCTGGCAAAGAAAAGTAGGGAGAGAGCCGTTGTTAAGGATTTAACTAAAAATTCCTTTTCTCCTCCCAGTTCGATGGCCCCCCCGAGCATCTCCTGCTGGACAACAGCTGGGCTGCAGCGGGGATCTTCTCTCAACTCACACTAAGCAGCTGTGTTGTGGTGCAGCTCAGTGACTCTGGCCCCTTGTCTGTGGCATCTCTAATTTCCCCCATCCCCCCAGGGCTGTTTTCCCAGCACAGAAATACCTGCTAGAAGTGCAGAGCTTATCAGCAGTGACTTTCTGCATTGCATCTCTGAGTCCTTATCTAAGAGGCTGCTTATTCAACCCCTGTCAAACTCCTTAAATGCTCAGGAGTCACAGGTGTTTGCTGGCAGGATTGAGGAACACAGAGGGCAAAGGTTCAGCCTTTTTGTGAACAGTGAGAGGAAAATAAAACAAGAGGAAAGGAGTAGTAACTCTCAATTCTGGCAGGAAAGAGGAATTTCTGAGGCTACAGGCAGCCCCAGAATGCAGCTAGAAAAGAGACTCTGCTGCAAAGCAGAGGGATGTTTCTTTCATTGCAATTAAAGAGAGGTTTGTAAAGCCACTTTAACTCACAGCATTTCCATCCAGAGCCAGCTCAGACACAAAAGCACACCCCCCAGCCCTGATTTTGTATGCATAGTGGCAGGTACCAGCTCCAGACTTGAAAGGCTGGAGAAGGATTATTTTCTGAAAGAAAGGCTCTGGTCTAGAAGTTGAAGAATTGGAAGCTGATGGTATCACTTTATTTGGCAGCTGAGTTATTGTGCATCAATACTGCCTGAGGAAAGGGTGACAGAAATTAGCCTGATGCCCAGATTTGCTGGCCCTCCAGTCTGTCCAAGACCCTCTTGCCAAAGCCAGATGCAATTTATCATGTCATTTCTCCAAGCTATATGGACATCAGTAGCCAAATCTCTGGTTTTAGCAGAGCAAAAGACAACAGAGAGATCTGGATGTTTTTTCTGCACCATCACGGTATTTTAAGACTTCTGGGGTCTTAAAAAACACTTATAAAAACCCAAGTGAACCATAAAAAGGACTATCATAACACCCTTGTGCAGGTGAGGGAACCAAGGCACTTGCAGAGAATGAGAGCAGAAAAGGGAGGAGGGAACCAGGTGTTTTTGTCTCCAGCCTGGTGCTCTCACCCTGCAGCTCTTGGCCTGATCCTGGAGCCTGTGGGTAGCTTGGGCTGGGACTCTTCATCATCCATCAGGTGCTGTCCCAAACCTTAATGAGCCAACAGACCCCATGATGAATCCTCAGCAGCCCAAGGAGTTTCCATCCACCTGTACACACACACCATCACTGCTCTCCCATACTAATCAGCATTTTTCTAGATTTGTTTCATGCTCCAGCCCACAAAATGATGAAAGAAACACCAACAAACCCTTCATTTTCCTCCCCTTCCTTGATGCATCCCTTTTCCAAAGGCTTACCAACTGCTGTGTGATCTGTGGCACGAAAATCATTCTGGTTTCAAAAATTGGGAGTAAAACTGAGATGCAGCTATTTCACCTTGTCACCTCCTCCACCTTTGTGCTGAGCTGCAGCTATTGTCAGCTTTCATTTCCTGGAGTTACTTTGAGCTGTGAACACACACTGGAAGCAGAAAGACAGGCACAGTCAGTGATGAGAGGGCAGTGATTGTACTTCCAGTAAATTGCCTGAGACTTTCCACATGAGTCACTGCACAGAGAGAGGTGAGGCATTAGGGAGAAAAAAGTTTGCAACTGATCCTGACAAGAGTTTAACAGCCTCTCAAAGCCTCAAAGCCTCTGCCTGCCTGGTTTTCTTTAGTTGTGGGGGAATCCTTCTAAAAGGCCGTCAAAAATAAATAACAACTCACAGAATATCTTATACTGTCAAGACTGGAGAACATTCAGAATTGGAATCACATCTCTCCCTCCTTCCCAGCTGATCCTCTCTTGAATGCAAAGAGCACAAATCCTAAGAATGTCCTGATTGCAAGTATAAAATACAGGAAAGCTGATTTTTAAACACCTAACGCTTGACTGATCACTAAGCCCTTGTTGCAAATGTGCTCAAGTTCTAATTCTTGTTGCAACCTGATCCCTGAGGTATCTGCTTGGTGACAGCCACTGGCAATGTATCACCTAGGCTGAGAGTAAATTATTTCACTCAGAAAGACAAACTCCCTCCTATTCTAATCCCTAAAATCTTTATCTCCTCTCTGATACTGGCAGATGTGGGCCCTGAGAGTGTTTTTTTACTGCAGAGCCTTCCTTTCCTGCCACCCCTCATTTCCACTCTGCAAGCCTCTGCAGCTGGGAAAAGGCAAAACAGTGGCAAATTTAAAGCCTTTGTCAGCCTTCCCCCAGATGGCAATCAGCTGATGAAACCCAGGAAGATTTGTCATCTAAAAAGCCCTTTATTAGCCTGTTGCACCTGGGCACAGAGCACCAAGGAAGATGGATTGATATTCAAATGTGGGCCGTGCAGGTAGAAGGATGGAGGGGGGTTTAACAGCCCCTGCTCACAGTGCTGTTTCACCTGGCAGTGTCACTCCTTGGTAGCATCAGTGGCAAACTGCTTGGAGTCACAACAGGATGAAATGGAACCTCCCAAACCTGCTCAGATCACCAGATTCCCTCAACCACCAAATCTGCTCCTTTTGGGCTCTGCTTTCGGTCCGGTTCTAAACATTTCCCCCAGGGTTTGTGATGCCTGTTCTGAGCAAGAGGGTGAGAGCACCACACTAAACACGGCCATGGAGGAAATCCCACTCTTGCTTCAGAGTATCCTGGATGCCAGCTCCAGGGAGAGAAGGGCTGAATGAATGCAGGCAGTGTTAGAGGGCTGCTTTGCCTGTCAGCTGCCTCCTCTGCCAAGCCCTGCCACTCTTAACTCCTCAAAGGCTTGACCTGATGCTCATTATCACTTCAAAATCTTCTCTGTAAATGTGTGCAGTGATTTAGGGATTCACAGCACTGATTTCTCCTTAAAACACTCACTTTGTTACTCATTACATATCCATTCAGGCTCTATTTAATGAGAGAGGGTCAAGTTCCCTTGCTGTGGCCCTGGGTTTAAACAGGGCCTTTGCAGGAGCATGTTTAGCTCTGCATTCCCAGCCTGCTGCTTGCCTGAACTTCTGCAAAAACCACAAGCAAAGACGTCTGAAAGACAGAATTTTCAATCACTCCAATGCCAAAATGGTGCTTCATTGTTCTTGAGCTGGTGAACGTTGTATTAGACAAATTCTTCTCTTCAAAATTATCTTTTTTCTTTCAGCCACTCCATTTCCGGAGCACTCAATCTAAAAGGCATCCAATAAAAAGGACAGAAGATATGGAATTTGGCACATATCTGTTTATGAAAACAGACCAGTGAATATTCTCAGACATAAAAATGCACCCATTCTCCATTTAAAATCCTCCAAAGGACACTGGAGATAGTTTAAATGTTTCCTTCTTTGATTGAGGGAAGACTAGTGGGAGAACAAAGATTTTCACTCTCATGGAAGTAATTACAAACAACAAACATCAATTCCCAGATGTTTTTTTTTTATTTGCTCCGCTATTTTATTTTCAAAGAATCTGAAGCGCACTTGGCATCTCCTTTGTATTGGCTTTGATTGTGAGCAGCGTCAGCCCCTTATCTCCTGCTGGATTCACAGCAGCATCAAAGCGCTGACATCTGCGGATGTCACACGGGAACTGTGACGAGGACCTGGACCACGGGGACAGGAATAGATCGTGTAGCCCCCAAAACAGCGCTGGCACGGGGACGGAGCAGCCACCAGCAGAGGGAGCGGCAAAGCCGGCTCAAGCATCCCCGGGCCGGTGACTCTGAGGCAGTTTTGTTGGTGGGTTAGAGATTTAAAAGAAAATATCCCAGAGAAGAGTAGATAGTTTTTTTATCCAGTGTGAGTTAACACACGGTGATGTTGTTGCTCTCTCCTGATGGCAAGAGAGCCGGGTTTCAGTATTACTCGTGGTTATCTCAAAGTTAGGAATGCTCACACAGAAGTGCCTGGCAAGGTCCTGGCAGGGGGAAGGAGTGTGCCCAGCACTGGGGCAGACCTGAGGGTGGGGGAGTCTCCCACACTCCGAGATCCTCCTGTGTCCATGCCAATGAGGGTGGGTTTTATCCAGTGCTTTCCAAGGGCAGTCTAAATACCACCTCCCAGCAAAAGCAAGGAAACAATTTCACCAGTGCCAGTGCTCACCCCTAACACCCTGGGATGTGCTCCTAGCTCACCTAACACAAGCAGCACCATTGGCAATCTCTCCTGGTAGTACCAATCCAGCCCTGCTGGACTGAGACAAGCCCTAATTTTGTTTCACCTCTGTAAAGGGGGCAAACTCCATCCCACCTATCTGCTGAGTGAGCACAAGAGGAGAGAGCAGCTACATCCTCACAACAGGCTGTATCTCAAACTGTGCTAGCTGAGACACATCAGGCATGTCGGGATATGCACTGGGAGAAAGCCAAGAGAGCCAAGTGCCCTTTGGTCGGGTTCCAGCCATCACACAGAGGTTAGGAATGCAGATGTATTGGGGATCAGACAGGGCTGTGCATCCCCCAAATCCTGGCAGGAAGCCTGCGGAGCAGGGGGAAAAGTTAGAGTAGGGAGAGCACATGAGCTACTGCAAGTAGATGCACAACTGGAGGATTTGCTCTAGTTTCACACTCTCAAGGTCCAGCACAAGCTGGAAAATCCTCATGATTTCCTGAATTTGCACCCATTGTTGGGACAGGCAGAGCATCACTGCAGCTCAGTGTGACTCCCAGCTCCTGCTGCAGTGGGAGCAGGGAGGTTGTGCTGAAGCAGCAAAGCTAAATTTACCCTGGCCCAGGACTCTGATGCGCAGTGGGCAGGGCAGGTTTGGGCACATGTAGCTGGCATGGGAAATGTAAGGTTTTTTTGAGATTCTGGCAAAGCCCCAAAGTGGCTGACTCACTCCTCTCAGGTCAGTTGTTCACAGCTGTAACTCCAGTGAGACCAATGGGTTATTTCTGATGTGCTTTGCTGTATGATCACAGCCCAGCCCATTGCCCTTGCTGCTGAAGGATGGCTCCTGTCTCCAGTGGACTTTATTTAGCTTCCACTTCAAAGCTGTTCTGTAAGAGGCAAACTAACATGAAAAGGGTGCAGCATTTCTTTTACTTGGAGATTCCCCATCTTGAGTTATCTGGTGACTTTGAACTTGTTAGAATCAATGAACTCGTTATAATCAATGCTCTGTGCTCTCTGTCAGCTGCATACAGTGCATGGATTCATCATTTGCTGCTAGAGATGACTTGGCACTTGTGAGTTTTGTCAATGGATGCAAAAGCAGATTCATTCTAATTATATCGAAGCATTGATTAACTTAGTAATTTAGTCTTGAAGTCCTAAAGGTTCCTCAGCAGTAAATCATGAGAGTTACAAATAAAGTGCACCGAGGAGAAAAAAAAAAAAGAAGAAGTTAAATGTATTTATTAGCTTGAATATTTGGAAGGCAACTACCTGAACAAAACAAGCCCTGGCACATTTCTGCCCTCTCTCCTCTTGTATTCTGTTAATACCCTACTAAAAATGTTGACTTAAACACCTCCATCCTGTGTTTTCCCTGTGTAATGGCAGGACTGCTGTAGGGAGGCTGTCAGAGGCTGGCAAGGGCTTGGGTACATGGAGATTTCCAATTGCCTGGTCTCTGTAGTTGCCTCATTGCAACAGATCTATTTGCTTACGGAGCAGCTGTGAAACTGCAGCAGATTTTAGGTATCCATGGGAGCATCCATGCATTTCACTGTGTGGTATAATGTGTACCCTGTGCTCTGGGCAACACTCTGCAATTAGTTTGTGGAAGTTGTTTGTCTCTGAAGACCTATAAATACACAAACACAGAACTGTAGGAGAATGAGCAGTTACACGCTTGGAGCAGATGCATTCTCACGCAGGAGAGATCTGCAGGCTGATCACATCCGCCTGCCACCCCTTCCCAGTGTAGTTCCACAACTGATCTTTCTTTCATTTCACGTAAGGCTGACCAAAAATATTTACTTTATTCCTTCACATGCACAGAATAAAAAGGATGGGGAATTTCCCAGTGAAATCAAGGGCACTCACCGTTCAGTGACAAACAGCCTGCACTGGGCTGTGTTTGTTACTTTGCTCTCCCTCAGAGAGGGTAAAGAAAGAGAATAAAGCCTCAACATTTCAGGCAGAGGTATGAATTCCTCTCATCAAACATTTTCCCCTGTGATACACTGGCATCCTCTCAGCACCTCCAGTCCATTTTACAAACCACCCTTACTCCCCAAACAAGTGCTTCAACTTTTCAAGAGACTTTTCCCATAAACGTTCCTTTCCCCATTCCTTCAGTTTAACCAAAAACACCAGAAATTTGGTTTCTTTGTGCAGCGCTCCTCATTCGGGTGAGTTCCCCTCATACCTGTGGTGTTGTTAACCCTTGGCCTGCCGGGATCCGCCGGAAACTCAGGATGGTGAGGGATGTTAGAGTAGAAGTGAAGCACCCGGGATCCTCCCCTCTCTGCTTCAGCTGAACCCGGGGAGCCCAGGAGAGGAGCAGGAGGCGACCACCAGGAATAGTCCACGACTGTGACAGCCCCGCCCGGTCCTTGCCTGCTCCGTGCCCGGTCCCTGCCCGGCCCGGGCGGAGCTGTCCCTTCAGCACCACGGCCAGGCCGGGCCGGGCTCCAGGCGGGAGGGGCGGCTGGCACGGCTCGGTCCGGTTTAGCCTATCCCGGGCCGGCTGGCATGGTTCGGTTCGGTTTAGCCTATCCCGGGCCGGCTGGCATGGTTCGGTTCGGCTCGGCATAGCCTATCCCGGGCCAGCGGGCATGGTTCGGCTCGGTTCGGTTTAGCCTATCCCGGTCCGGCCCGGGCAAGGGCTCGGCTCGGTTCGTGCCAGCTTGGCCTATCCCGGGCCGGGCCCAGGGCAGCTCCAGCCAGCGCTGCCGACGGAGGGGCGAGGGGTTCCCTTGCAGGGGGAGAGTGAGGGGTGTGTGAGTTCTTGGGGTGCGAGGGGGCTGACCCACACCTGCGTGTGCGGGAGGGGTGCAGGGGAAGGGTCTGGAGGTGCAAAGCGGGCGCGAGCTGGCAGAGGTGCCGGAGTGGGTGCGGGAGTGCGGGAGCGGGGCGATGGATGCTCGGGGCACCTGTCGGAAGGTGCGTGCAGCCGAGGGAGTGCAAAGGGAGCGGGCACAGAGTGTGCGGGGCTGCAAACGTGCTGAGGGGCGTGTGGGGTCTGCCGGGCTCCGGGTGTGTGCACAGGACTCGGTGTGTGTGGCTGTGTGCGTGTGCGGGGCGTTCAAGGTGTGCGGGGCTGTGTGCGGAGCTGTGTGCGGGGCTCTGTGTGGAGCTGTGTGCGGGGCTCTGTGCGGGGCTCCGTGTGGAGCTGTGTGCGGGGCTGTGTGCGGGTGTGCAGCGTGTGCGCGCCGCGGGCTGTGCGCCGGGCTGGCGGTGCGGTGGGTGCGTGGGTGCGAGCACGCGCGTGTGGCAGCGGGTCGGGCGCTGCCGCCGCACACACGGACACGGGGACACACGGACACGGGGACACACGGACACACGCACACATCCACGGCAGAGCTGCCGGCGGGAGGAGCCCGGACGGCGCTGCTCGCCCTCCGCCCGGTGAGTGCCGCCGCGCCGCGGGACCGCGGGAGAGACGGGGAACCGGGGGTACCAGGGGGAACCGGGGGAACCTGGGGAGCCGGGGGGAACCTGGGGGCAGTCCGGGGCAGGGGTCCGGCAGCGCGGCCGCGGGACGCGCAACTTTCCGGGAAAGGAGGGAGCGAGGGACATAGAGAGCGGGGGGAGTGGCTGCGGTCCGAGGCTGGGGCTGCTCTTCGGGATGCGGGGGGACCGCCGCTCCTTCCCCCTCCCAGCGCCGTCTCTCCGCGGCCGGGCAGGGGCTCCCGCCGGTCCCGCCGCTCCTACCGAACCCGTGCCGGTGCCAGTTCCGGTGCCGCGCTGCCCATCCCGGCCGCCCCGCGCTGCGGCCGCTTCTCAACTAAGTTGCGGATAAGCCGCTGCTGGCCCGGCAGCTCCCCGTGAAGGGCGATCGTTGCCCTGAGCCCGCGCTGACCCCCCCCCTTCTCCACACTCTCTCTTGCAGGCAGGGCTGATCCCAGCTCACCATGTCCGGAGCACTGGAAGCAGCGCAGAAGGCTCTGCTCCGTTAGCCCAGGTTGCCCGGGGGGTACTCAGCCATGGATTCGTTCCCCCCAGAACCCAGGGCCCCCCCTGACCCTCTGCAGCTTTGGCAGGAGGAGAACCAGACCCAGGGAGGGCTCTGGAATGGCAGCCAGGAGCTGGGGTGGGAAGAGCTGGAGAAGATGCTCTTCCTCTTTGCAAAGGAGCCCGTCACCATCAGCCTCACAGCGATGTACTTGGTGTCCTTTGTGGTGGGCTTCGTGGGCAACATCATGTCCATCAGGGTGCTGACCCGCAAGCGCCGCAGCCGCGTGTCCAGCCTGAGCGCCACCCGCAGCCTCCTCATCAACCTGGCCGTGTGTGACCTCATGGTGGTGTGCATCTGCATGCCCATCACTGTGGGCAACCTCATCTACAAAGCCTGGGTGTACGGGGACTTCCTGTGCCGGGCAGTGCCCTTCATCCAGGCCGTGTCTGTGTCCGCCAGCGTGCTCAGCCTGACCGTCATCAGCGTGAACCGCTACTACAGCGTGCACAACCCGCTCAACGCCCGCTCCTTCTTCACCCAGAGGAGGATCCTCAGCACCATCCTGGTGGTGTGGCTGCTGTCCTCAGGGATATGCATGCCCCTCATCTTCATGAACAAACGGGACGAGATTGGCGTGGTGGAGGGCTTGCCCTTGGTGTTTTCCATCTGCAGGGAGATTTGGCCTCAGGAGAGGCTCAAGCAAGCCTACAACTTCCTGCTCTTCTGTGCCCTGTACTGCCTGCCCGTGCTGTTCAACATGGTGATCTGCTTCCTCACGGTGCGCCGCCTGTGGAGCCGCAGCAGCCAGCTGAAGGAGAGCTCTGCCCTGAACCGCTCCCTGCCGGCCTCCAGGCTGAAGATCCGCAGGAAGGTGGCACAGATGGTGGTGGCCCTGGTGCTGCTGTTTGCCATTTCCTGGCTGCCTGTCTACCTGATGGACATCTGGATTGATTTCAACATCCCCAAGTCTCTGCAGGATGTGACTCCTTCTCCTTGGATCCTGCAGCTCAGACCTTTTGCCCAGTGGCTTGGCCTCACCAATTCCAGCCTCAACCCTATATGCTATTGCTTCGTTGGGAACCTCTACAGATCAGCCAAGGAAATGAAGAGCAAATACCACCAAAGGATGGTCTCTCTCTTTAACTTCTCTCTGTCTGAAGGGACAGCTCATCCCTCAGCCCCAGAGCTGCTCTCTTACCGGAGTTCAGTGGAGCCTGCAAGGAAAGGACCCTCCACCACCCCCTCCATGGACAGGAGATGTCAGGGAATTCATGGCCATAAGAACAAGTGTGGACACTTGAACTCCTGCCAGCATCCACCTCTGAATACTGTCTCCAGTGAGAACACTTCCTTGTAATTCTGCTCAGGAAGTGCCACTCATACCCTCATCTGCATTTAAGGACTCTGGAGATCTTTCTGAACCCAGTATTTTAACGATGGAAAAGAGCTTTCTTCTAATAACTCTTGACGCCAGTTCGAAAATGCTGTGACAGGGAAAGAAACAGGTAATGAGATGAAAAGATGATATATATTTTAACTCAGATTATTTTTACTGGGGACAACTGGATGTGCAGCCCGTTGCCCAGTCAACAGTCACATAATTAGGCAGATCAAGTTCCCAACGAGTGAGCTCTCCCTGCAGCTCCATCCCTGGATGCAGAGATGCTGTTTGGATACAGCAACGATTTGACTGCTTGCTGCTGCTCACACTTGCTGATGAAGAGCAGCGATAAGAGGCACTCTGTGCTCCAGATCCATCAGCTGTAGTTGCAAGCGGTGAAGAAAAGCTGGAAACAGCGTCATAAAAAGTAATAGTAAACGGAGAATTTCACACACTTTACCACTTGAGATTTCATTGTCTGCTCATATTGTTTCACTCCTCCACGCAAATAAATTCTCCTTATGTGAAGAGACCATGCCAGAAGTACTAAAGCAGCCATCACTATTCCACGTTTGGGAATTCAGAAGGGATAATGTGGCCTCAGAGGTGATTTAGGAGACAAAACAGGAAAATATTTTTTTGGCCATCAGCTGTCTTTCTTACAGCATGCTCCTGTGTGTGGAGTGGAAAGAACTGGGCATCTATTAACGTGATTTGCACTTGAAAAACCAGCCTTTTTCAGCTGTACCAAACAAAGTCAATGGCATGTGAAAATAAAAATAGAAAGTGGTTTATAGCTAATAAAATCAGAAACAACTAATGCAATGCTGTTTGTCTGGGAAGGAGCTAATCAAAGTGCTTGCTTTTCCTGAGCATCACAAGTAGGTTAAAATCTATTTCGTCCATCTTCTCCTTTAAAGGAGACTTTGATAAATAAATTGTTTACTTTTATTCTGTTAGCATTGACAGATTCCAGTAAAGCTTGAGCATTCTGTTGTTCCAAGCACTGGATCTGTATGCACAAAGGAAACCTTGCTCCCCAGAATCTAAGAGAAAACACATCAGGCCAGGCAACAGGTGGGAGGCAAAAAACACAAAACAAAGAGCCAAAAGGCTGGAATGATACCAGAGATGCACCCCTTCCCTGTTCAATGCCAGGTGAGGGGGGATGTGCACCATCTCCTGGTGCCAGAAGAGCCCATGCTCCTCTGTTTGTGCCCCAGCACCTGGCACAGCAAGTTTGTCCTCTTAGCAAAGCCCAGACTGAACACAGTTGTGTCCCTGCAAGGGGATTTTGAATTTAAAGGAACTCAGGTTTCTGATAACTGGAGCCTTTTTTTATTATTACTATTATTACTGAAAAAGGGAAGGATGTTTAAGGAAATCCAATACTCATATTTCATTCCTGCTGCCTTCCAGGGAAGGCCTTTTTTTTTGGCCAAAACCCAGAGAAAATAGTCATTGAACCTAACCTTTGTAATGATTGCTCAATAGCATTTAATGTTAACAATGATCTGCCTGGGAAGTGAAAGATTCCTCCTTCCCAGGCAGTGCCATCATCAATTTGTATTCTCTTTATATGAACGAACAAGATGTTACAAGTACCCAGATTTATGGCTTTTATGTGTTCTAGAGACGAGAACATCTGCATATTTGCAGGTGATATAGGAGTGTACCTACTGCCTGATCTTTTAGTGGCTGTGAAGAAAAACCCTGTAGAGATTTTATTTTCTCTTTCAAGGCATATTTTTAGGGCTGGCAAAATGTGGCAGACTGAGAAGCATCAAAAGCTCACTCTGAATGCCCACTGATTTCATGTCTGTGAAAAGATGTTCTCCATCCCCAGGCCAAATGTAACACAATATTGTAACCCCTACATTGCCCTGACCTATATATTTAATCCTGCCCTGAACAAACTACAATGAAAGGACCATGGAGGTGCCAGACCTGCTCCATTCCCTGTGGTGGGCTGGCTCTGAAAACGGACAGGATCAAGTGATGCAGTCATAAATGCAAGGGATTTTAAAATATCCCAAAGGAGAATTCTTTTCTCTGAATTCATGAGCTGATGCCTGAGAGTCTCTGTACCCTCTATGGAGGCAGAAATACCTGAGTCTGTGTTCTCTTCAGTGTACCTGGGCCTTCCCCTCCTGATGCAGGTGCCCCACAGCACTCCTGACCACTGAGATTCACAGTGGCAAAATCACTTCCACTAGGCAAGGTTATCTCCTCTTCACACTTCTAAATGTATTTTCCAGTTTTGTTAAGTGTCCCTGTTTTCCTATAATAAAGTCCAATTGCTCACTTAACTACTCTTTGTCTCCTTGGTTGCTTCTTCTCCATCCCCCACGCTCCAACCACTTCCCCTCTGTCTCTACAGTGAAATCTCCCCCTGCTTTTCCCTGTTATCACTCTCTGCCTGTGAATTCCCCTCACTCTAATGACCCATTCATGTCTTCACTCCCCTGATGAAAAATCCCTTCGTGCCTCGCTGCTCTGAATGGCTCCTTTTGTGCTGCAGACACCTGTTTGCTGTGCTGAACGCTGATTTATTTTGCAGGGCTTTGCCCAGTGGCTGCCAGGTAGTAATGGATTTCGGTCACTCTCACCCAAGGGTAAATGAGAAGCAGTGACGTCAATGTGGAAGCCACACAGCATCCTGTGGGCTGCCTGGGCTCTGGCAGTGATTTTATTAACCTGAACAGGTCTGTGGAACTCAGCAGTGCCTGGTTGACTCATCCTGGATCCCAGAGAGGTGAAACCTCAGCATTGGGGAAGGTGGCTTCTTCCCTCTCCTATCTGATAAAAGATCTCTTTATATTTAGGGCTGATAAGATATCTGAGTGTCCTCCGGGCTGCCCAAGGTCCTCGTTTCAGATGGCACATGCTTTGATAGGCATTCAAGGGGCTCCTGGTCCTTTGAGGAATAGGGAGCAGACCCTGCTCTGGCTGGTGAACACGGATGGTTTCCTCAGAGGAGCTCCAGCCCAACGTCTCATCCTGGGTGTGTGCTTGAGGAAATGTGTTTCTCTCCAAATGTGCCCAGGCAGCCTGGAAATGTGAATTGTAGGTGCCTCAAGGACAATGTTTTCCCACTGCAATGCTGCTAATGCATCTCAGTCCCACTCTTCCCCCATGGGTCTTTCTTCTCTGCTTTGCTGTTTAAATCAATACAGGCATTTTACCACGTTACCAAAACAGGATGTTTAGAACAGCCTTTCTTAGAACCACTGAACCATTTAGGTTGGAAAAGACCTCTAAGATCATCGAGTCCAACCATTAATCCAGCACTGCCAAGCCCCCACCAAACCCTGTTCCCAAGTGCCAAATCCTTCAAATCCCTCCAGGGATGGGGACTCCACCACTGCCCTGGGCAGCTGTGCCAGTGCCTGAATCCCTTTGCTGTGCTAAAGGACTTACAGGCAGCTGCTGCTCAGTAACCCTCTCAGGTATATTCCATCATCTGTGCTCGTGCTGTCAGCACTGCCTCAAAGATGTGACAGGTTTATTTTCTGGGAACCACCAGGGAGATGGAAAGGAGACAATCTTTGGTAGCAGGTATCACTGAGTTACCTAAAACCATGACTGCTACGCAGCCTTGGGATGGAGATTGATGAATCACTGTTCCTTATAACAGAATACCCAGGGGAAGCCAGTGAAAGGATTGTACAGGATGTGTGGGAGCAAGCAGCAGCTCTTCTCACCCCGTGGCAGCTGCTGGGCTCACAAGCAGAGGAAGTGGTGAGGGCTGAAAGGAATAAAAAGTGTCCAAGAGGAGAGGACCCTTCATAGGAGAGAAAGCCATCAGCAGCTCTTTAAATCAATGATGAAGCTTCTGATCTAGAGTACAATGGGTGTATAACCTGTAATTTTCACTCTTGCTTCTTCCCAGGATGTGCTAGCAGCCATCACTGGGAGCTGGCTGCTGGGCTGAGCATGGTTTGATCTATTCAGTACCCTTGTTTTTACACCCCTATGAAAAGCCCTTCCACATTAAAGTGCAAGGCAAGAGCAAAGGATGATTTCAGACCTGGAAAAATTTCAGCAATGGTAAAAGGTAAAGGTAAAGGCACAAGTCACCTGGAGGTAGGGCAAGTTAATGCTGACACAGAGCAGGCTGAGAAATGCTCACACAGGCACTTCCAGAGTGAGAACTGAGGAGCTCCAGGGGATGGAGCATGGTGCCCACTCCAGGGCAACACAACAGAATTAACAGATCCATCCCTCTTCCAACATTCTTCAGCCCTCTCAAGGGGTCAGCTCTTGCACTGCAACATCCCAGCAAGAAGAATGCTCTCCAAAGGGAAACTCCTGCCTGCTGGTGTTTTACACATCATTCTTACAGATGGTGGCATTCAAAATGAATGGCAAGATATCCACAACACCAGCAGCCCCAGCAAAATTCCTCCTGCACTCCCTTCACCACAGCACACCCCACACAGAACAACACCTGAGCTCTCCTGATGTGAAATATCTAAAAAGAACAGGGAGACTGCAGGACTTGCCTGGCTTTCCAGTGTGTTGTGGTGCCCTTGCAAAGACTCAGAGAAATATCACTGTGAATGTTCTAGAAAAAACCAGTGCACCTCAGTTTACATTTTTGATCATATTTGTCATGAAAATAAATCACTGGCAGCTGCTAGGAGAGCAAATAAAAGAGCAGCTATGAGCAGGTACAGTCAAAGAGATTGGTGGAGCCCTCTGGGAAACTCAGCCTCCAGGAAAGTACAGCTTGCCTGGCACCTCTAGGGATCATATAAGACTCTTCCCAGAATTTCTGGGGATGAATGACTGCTGGTTAGGTCAGCCCAGGGGCACAGGAACTGCAGTAGTTGCTTTCTCTGCCTGTTAAACATCTTTAGGCAAAGCCCTCAGACTCAGAGCTGACACAACACAGCTGCAAAGCCAATGCACCTCGTGTGACTGCCACCCCCAGGCTCCTCTGCCAGACCCTGAAGGAGTCTCCTGGCTGCCCTGATCCAGAGATTTCTTCCTCCTTTGCTTGAAACAACTAGGAAATATTTTTAAATATTTCAGAAAAAAAGATGGATGCAGCACTTGCAGAGAAATTTTTTTCCAGGTAATCTACAGCAGAGTGTTCCTGTTTGGTGTCTCTTGTTGATTGCAAGACACCCCCAGAAGAAATCGATGCCCAGTGGTGAGGAACTGGCTCAGGACTGCCAGGGCAGGGGCACAATTACCTTGTGATTATCCTCACCCCATGGGGAGAAGGGGAAATCTCATGGAGCTGCAATGTGACCTTTGATTTTAAACATTTTCTACGCTCAACCTTTTCCTTCTTAACTCATTGCACTCTAAGACATTTGGTTTATGTTGCACACTGCGAGGTGAGTGATTTATCCCAGGATAACTTATTATTAAAAATACACATGAAGTATTTCAGCACCTGAAAGATCTGGGAATTAACAACTTGTCCCCATATGCCTTACCCTTGTCTCTGCAAGGTTTTATGGCCCTGAGGAGCACAAAATGCTGTGTGCACTGTAGGATAAAATCACCAAACTTAAATCATTCTTTTGCCTGTGGGCAGGCACTTCCCATCCACAGCCCTCTGCCAGGTGCTCTGGGGCCAATCTGCAGAGCAGTGAGCAGTGGCCTCCCCTTGCCCCTGCTGTTCTGTGGCTGGCCAAGCACCTCCAAACAAAAGCACCAGCACCCCTGGGTGTTCAGGCTGCTGCTCCAGGTGCTGCAGAGTCTCTGGCTTTCTTAATTTTCCACTTGAGGTGTTTTCAGTCAACCCCTGCTTTCCTGTCCTCAGCCATTCACCTCAAGAATGGAGCTGCTGAATTAAAGGGCTTTGTGAATGAGTCTTTAGGCAGATGTATTCCATTACCCGGTGCTCACAAGTCTGAGCTGCTATTTCTTAGTGTGAGGAAGGAAAATGTGGCAAAACATTCAGGAAATAAGCTAAAAGATGAAAAGGAGAAGGCGAGAAAGTCCAGACAGTGAAATAAAACCATCTTAAGGCAATTACTGGGGGAGAAATAGATCTGCCAAGGATATTAAAGCTCTCATCCACCTGCTAATCTCTTCTGATAAAGGTCTCACTGGCTAAACTAATAACACCATTAAATCTGCTGTAATCAGTACCAGAGGCAGCCCAAGGATCTCACAAAGTCACATGCCTGCAGGAAAACCTTTTCCAGCATGACTGGGCACAGCCAGCAGCAGGTGAGTGGTAGCTGCACCTGAGATGCAGCATAATTGCTGAGGGACTGGGACTCACTCACCTCCCTAATTGCCTCCCTCAGCTCAGAACTGATCCTGGAATTCCTTAAGGCTGCATCCAGCACTTCTGCTTTGTCAGATTGTTCTTCTGGGCTCTGGTAGCTCAGGAGTAAACCATAAGGTCCTGCACTGCCTCTCAATCCACACTGGTATTTGCAGTGGGCTGACTCATAAAGCTCCCACGAAGGTGGGGAATTCTCCTGCAGGAGCCAAGAGCCCAACACAGCCCCTGGCAGGAATGCACCAAGGAAAGGATATGAAATGGCAAATCTATCCAAAATCCTCCTCCTAAATCCTCAGGGCAGGGGCAAGGCTGCAGTCTGCTCCTCTGTGAGTAGGAGGGGAACAGATTGTGGGGGCACAACCAGCCCTGCAAGGTCCCCGTGGTGACCTGGAACAGCAGGGAGGAGGTGCAGAGATGCATCCATGCAGCAACATGAGACAGCCATCAAGAGTTTGTGCAAAAACATTTTTGGTGTCACCTCTCCAGCAGGGCTCTGCCCCCTGAGGCAGTGGAGATGCTGCTCCTCTGTGACAGGAGAGTGTGCCCAAGCTCCCTGCTCCCCAAAAACATGCAGATCCTGCTTCTTCTTCATTCCCTCTCCACCACTGTTGGCTTCAGCAGAGTTTTTTTTCTGATTCATACCCGCAGGAGATTAGAGTGAAGCACACAGTGAATGAAACATTGCCAAGGTGAGGCTGCTGTCACATCAGCTGCTGTAATTCCACAGCCTTAATGGATCTACTCCTAATTTACAAGTGAGAGCTGGACCTGGCACCACAGGCTGAGTAAAAAGGTGTCATTTTTATACAGTCAAATTTATATCTGAAATAAACACCACATTAGATCTTTCCAAGAGGTCTGAGCTGCAGTGTATTCTTTTCTCTCCCTGCAGAAAGGTGAAATTCTTGCTAATGCTTTCATTACCCTCGGGTCTCAAGGCTGGATACTTTTTGGTCAACTGCTTGCTCCACACAGACTGTCAGGGGCCAAAATGGGCAATTGTGTCCTCCAGCAATTTGATGTGAGAGATTTAAAACCCCTTCTTTGAGGCTGCTTTTTGCAGAGAATGACACAGTCCTGATGACATGCAGTTTCTTACAGCAAAAAAAAATCAGATAATGAGGAATAGTTTTCCATCTGTATGGGCTTTTTTGTAGACTTCAGAAATAAGGAATACATACCTATGAATATATTTCCAATTACAGTGTAAGCATATCAAGTTGAGAACACCGTGATCCCTCCAGAAGTTGGTGAATATCTGTGTGATCACAGGCTGTGAATGGAAATTCATGGCTTAACCAAGACCATGTCACACAGGACCAACTGTGTGGATTCAAATGGATCTACAGATGCACATCCTGGAGGGAAAACACCTACAGCAGCCACGTTTCTGCATCTGCAAGCACAGCGTGGGAAGACTGAGTAGGATGGGAAAATCTTTGCTCTCAAATAACAAAATGCTCTTTTTGATCTCATCTCCTTAATTCTCTTCCTGAAGTCCAGGCATGACAGCCTAGAAGCCAGAAAGCTGCCAGATTTGTCATGGAAACAGCAAAGCTTTTCTGCAAGGCTCAGCGCCAGGACTGGAAGCCAGAACTCCTAGAAACAGCAAACAACTCTTTCCCAGTGTTTGGCTTCATCGAGCAAAAAGCAAAACTTGGGAAAACACGGAGGGGCAGTGATGGATGGGGGGGTCTGAAAGTGGTAATGGAGCAGCTCCCATTCCTCCATACCTACTGCCAGGGGAAGCCAAGAGAGGCACTGCCAGGACACGTGGAAAGCTCCTTGCTCCAGGCTGGCTTGGCTGCAAAGGTACAACACAACCAGACAGCAGGACCTGAAATTTCTTATCTACAGACTCGAAGCTGCCAGAGCAGAGGCAATCTTTGCTGCCTGCTCTTGTAGCACAGAAATAAGGGCCATAACCCGTGGACTCCTCTCACGCTGGCAATTAGAAGTGACTGGAGAAAACTCTCAGGGCATGGCACTTTCTGATGAAGGTTTGTGTCCTGCTCCGTGGGAGCAGAGATGTGCAGTGCTGGTGAGAGAACTGAGAAGGAGTGGGAAAGAGAAGAGCAATGTTTCATTTGTGCTGATAAGCTTCAGCATGTTTGCTTCAGCAGCTTTTGCCCGTGGGAAATGTTTTGATAGATTATTGTTGTGGGGTTTGTTGGGGCTTTTTTTTTTCCCCAAGTCCTTTTCTCAGCTGTGAGAAAAGCTAGGAATTGTGATTTTTGCTCCTTGGCATGCTGTGCTGGATAAGAGAAATCTGCAAACAAAGGGGTGAAATGATGGAGTGCAACCCTGAACAGAGAGCTGGACACAGACAAAGTTGAAAACAACACAGATTGTGAAGAATCAAGAAAGTACCTAAACTAAGTAACCACAGGTGAGCACTTCTGCTAGGGGGAACTGCTCAATAACCAAACAACCAACACAGGAAATTTGTCTTATGTGCCTCACATCCTCCTATGGGATGGCCTGCTGTCCGCACAGGAGATGGGGAGGACAACTGCCCCTGCCAGTCCTGCTGTCCTTTCCATTGCCTCTCAAATGGAAAATGGTCCCCATGCCTCCCTTGCAACATCACATGAGCCTCAGCTTGACTTGACTTCCCTCAGTCCTGCCATCCTTGAGGAGGTGCCAGGAGTGTGGTGCCACAAGCTCCACAGCCCATGGCTTCTGTCCAGGAAAGAAGGGGCTGGAGCCACACAGGCTCCACTGCAGGGACTGGACCTTCCAAGGAAATGGGATCTGCATGGGTTTGAAACTATGGCTATTTAACTGGTCCTTTCTTTGCTCCTAATTCTTCTTGCTAGCCATTTAAATTATACAAATGAGGTTTTCTCTTGTTTCATCCCCAGAGAGTCGATGCATTAAACAAAACATTAAAATATAATCACGGAAACTCTCTCATATATATTTATAATGTCAGAATTGCTGGCATTAATGCAGAAGCGGTTTCTTCACGCTTATTTCTTCTCACTGTTTCTATAGCCAAAATATACAGCACACAAAAGATAAACACATTAAACTGCCCAGCCATTAACACATCTGCCATCCAGAAACAAATGCAAGGAACAACTTTACAAGGAAAAGCCGGTGAAGGAGACAAACACAATTACAGTGATGTGTCTCCACCACTGTCTGATCATTAAGGATGATGGTAAGGGAAGTGTCATTCCAAAGACTCTGGCTATTTGGGAGCTGCTTCCAACACGAAAAGCATCAAGAAGAGAAAAAGAGCAAGATGGAAACCCCACAGTGACCCAGGGCAAATGGGCTGGTTTGCTACATGTGCAGGAACCCCCCAGAAATACTGGGGGACAACTGGTACAGAAGGCAGGACTTAGCCCATATTTTCAATAGTCACATCCAAAATACTTCCCATTTTAGAGAGAAACAAGACACCAAGGGCAGCCCTAAACCACATTCTACAGGAGAGGGGTGTAGGAAAGGCTGAAGGTGCTCAGAGCTTCTCAGCACCAGCAGACAGAGCAGCCACCACCTGCCCCAGCCCCTCTACCATTCTTGAGCTCCTGAAGACATGCTCAGCCCCATCTCAGGCAGTTTGGTGTTGCTTTCCCAGACCAAGCTCTGCCCTGGAAAGGTGCCCCAGTCAGGGTGCCTCTCCAAGGGCTGTGAGGTGCTGGCATATTCCCCTTGCCTGACTGTTTTTTCAGGGGAGGGATGACTGCAGCTTTATCCCAGGCTGGGAAGAGTCCAGCCTGGTGTATCCAATTAAGGAGCCAATCTCTTCCTTGTGCTCCAAGCACTGACACAAACCCTGTGGCACACACTGCTCAGCTGGGGCATCCTTGTACCCCCAGGAGCAGCCCCAGCACTGCACAGCTTTCCTTCCAAGCCCCTGCAATTTTAAGGCAGGAGCTGCTCTCCAGCACATCAGCACAATAATCTGCCTTATTAAGAGTCCCTCAGCCTCCAGATCCTATTTTGGACTGATGCTTTGCTCCTGTTTGTAGGTGGCCAATGTCTGCTTGATTTGTGAGCACCCCTGAACCGCTCACAAATTCAATCAAGTGCCCTTGCAGGAATCACTCCCACGGTGACACCAAACTCGAGGGAGGTTGCAAGGAATGACCAGTCACAGAAAGCTGACCTTCTGCATCAATAAATGGTGCTGCTAAAGCTGACTCCTCAGACATTAGTAAGATTGACTGCTGCTCCCCACCAGATGCATTGATGCCAAGTGCACCTCGAGTGTGTATTAGCAGTAAGTTACTGTTGGTACCTCTTAGTTTCTTCCATCAAAAAGCAATCACCCTCCTCCCTTTCCCCATGGCAACCAGGGTTTAGTAATCACCTCATCACCTATTCCAAATTGAGGCTGTAATACATGTTCTCAAAGACTGAAAACTCCAGTCTTTATTTAACTGCAAGTATTTGTTACCCAGACAAAGCATCTTCCAGGCTGCATGTGGATAAATGGTCCCTTCTCTGGTTTGAAGTATGGTGGGATGAGAAGGGCAGAGAAGGTAAATATTTAAAGAGCCTGCAAAAGGAAAGCCATGCTTTGAGACAGGAAACCAAATGCTCCACAGGTGAAACTTCCAAGAAAAACGCAAAGCATCAGGAATTAAGCATTGTGTTTTACCCACAGGGGAGCCTTCTCTCATATCTCTTTTTCTGGCTTTTGCAGACAACTTGACAGCCTGAATTATCAAAGCATTTGTGCTACACAGGAGGGATTCTCATTTGGGGGCTGGTGCAGCAGAAGACATCTAAGATGGAAATGGAGCTCACCATTTGTTCCTTTGCTGCCAGCTCTGGTTACAAGAAATGAGTTTCTAAAACCTCCAGCCTGGCCAGGGACAGAACCATCAGTGGATCTCTCACTTGCAAATGTGCTGCTGAAAAGGTAGAAAATAAAGAGCAAAGATTCTCCAGACCTGACTGAAGGTGCTGAGCACTCACTCACTCACTCACTCCTAACATTTCTTATCCAGAACCACTTATTTCACAGGAGTTTTCTAATAGGTTCTGTCCCAATTAAAAAAAAAAAAAAAATCTGAGCACTGAATTTTATTCAAAAATTTTGAAAAGCTGGAGAAATTATATGAATTTTAAAAGTTAATTATCCCAGCTTAGGCTTTTATTTTCTAAATATTTATATAGTAAAAATAATGCTAATTAGATGACATAATGAAAATAGGGAAAAATTAAATTCTAGATGTTTTCTATGAAAATATCCACAGCCCGGGGAAAAACTCTTTGTAGTGGGGGAAGGAAGGAATGCTGCTGGATCCTAAGACATGTGCAGTGAATGAAGCAAACTTAAAACTCCTCCGACAAGAAACTGCTCATGTAAATGTGCTACTTGGTGGCACCATCTGCTGGGTGTCACAGAAACAGCTGAGACACGGAGGACCTGGAGTCAGAGTCATTTGCTGTGTCCAGCAGACACAGAGAGCAGAACAAGGTCAGGGTGTGACGTGGGACTGTCAGGGTGTAGGATGTGCAAAAGCACCTGCAAAATCCAGAATTGCTCCTGGCTCCATCTCACAGAGTCTTCCCTACCAGGTGAGAGGCTGGTTTCCCCAGGCTCTCTTTTCCTGTAGTCTTCAAAGAAAATAGCAAAGTAGGGTACCTGTATTGCCATTCTGGTGGGAACATGTGAATCCCATGCCAGGGTTCAAGCAGGAAAGTCTACGTGCACATTTCTCCTCCCTCATCCAAGAAATATAAATCTAAGAGAACTTCCAAAGGGAAACGTTAAGTAACTGCTTTTGAACTTTTTCTTTCTATCCCCAGAGGTGACAGGATGTGGAGCCAACTCAGAAGAAAGGTTTGAACTGAAGCCTACACAATGCCCTCACAAAGAATAAAAGTACTTCACAGAAGTCTCTGCCAGACTCGCCCTCAGCTGCTGCTGACTCATCCTTGTGCCCTTTGCTGGCCCATTTTTGGCACACAGGAAAGCACCCAGCCCCTCCACCACGCCAGGGGTTGTCCTCCCATGCCCTGCTGCCTCACATCCCCAAGGTCAGCTTGGATTTCCAACGAAACTCCTCCTCCCAAGCCTCGATCTCCCAGGCACTCCTGGAGTTCACCTCTGCTCCCTTTAAAGCACGTTCCTTCAACAAGAACACACCTCACAGCATCCACATAAAGAATTCACTAATTCCTAATCTTTTCCTTCCAATTTTCATAGATTATTTAAAGATTCCCCAAACACTCACACCTTGTTTCTAGAGGATTATACACTGTGTAATCCTCTAGAATAAGATAAAGCCATGAGCAATGGACGTCACGATGCCAATTTGGCATGGCCCTCTGTTAAATTGCTTAACACTAATCCAAGTTTTCCACAAGACTGCTTTCAGATACGTGCCCAAAACACGTGATTATCTGGGTTCAATCTCCACCATCACAGCTTCTGCAGCTCTTGGAGAAATAATACACTTCTCTGTGACTTAGCTGACCCAGAGATCCTTAAGATGATACAAAATTAATAGAAGTCATGCTTTTTCCTGTGTCTGTTGCTGCAGGGTGATATCAGACCAACTGAAAGCTGTCAGTGCTTCCATGCCCCAGGTTTTGATGACAGCTGGGAGTGCCACTGTGCACTAGAGACACTCCAGTTACCTGAGAGTGGGTTCTGGAATATCTGAAATGGTGGTTCATTGTATTTTGTCTTGTTGCAGCACTGTAGGAAGTAGCTCAGAATTCCTAGCCCTCACCTGAATTGCACCATTCCATAAGTAAACCCATTTAAGGAGTAATGACAAATTAACAACCAGCTTGAAAAGAGCCCAGCATTAAAATTATAGACTCTCTGCACTCTATAAAGATCATTTAATGTAATTCCCTTGCTTCTGTAACATATCCCAGACACAGGCAAATTGAGAGGTTTGGTTTTTCCAGGATGCAGCTTTGAAGCCTGGTTGATGGCTCAGCAGAATCAGTGCCCTGCATCCCACGCCTGCTCACATCAAGACTTCAACACCACGTCTCAAGGACAAAAAAAGGGGATTTCCACAGGGAATTGTGATGTAACAGAATAGAAGCTGTTGATTGTCTTTATGATGACCTGGTGAGATACTGGAACCTTCATTCCTTATAAATAGAGCTTTATTTATAGATGAGCTACTTCAACCACCAGTTTTTGAGAGGCATGAGGGAATTCTAAATTTCACCACATTTCCCAGCTGGAGATAAAAACAATCTGGAAAAGATTTTCTGCTGACTTCATGGTGATTTGGAACTGTAGTTTCCTCCTCATGCACCAGTTTGGTTTCTGCCACGGGTCAGAGACACAGATATTGTTACTTACATCAACTTTCACTTACTTATCTCTGCTCTGACCAAGACTCCTCTGATACCTGAGCTTTTACAGAAAACAGCAACGTTTTTCCTGTATTTTCATGACCTTTAATCTTGAATGGTAATTTTTTTAAAAAAAGCATGTAGCAATGGTTCTATTTTTGTCCCAGCCATTGAGGATGACCGTGTTTTGTGATGATTTATACATCAGAAGGATATTATTTGAGACGATTCATGTATCTGCTACAGTGATATTTTGGTACTTTGTTCTTAAGATAAATAGATAGGGGTAAGCTGAGCTCCACAGAGATGCATTTCACAAAGTAGAGGGATATAAAAAAAAACCCCAACTTGTGAGAAGATGCTGTTTATCAGTTGCTGCAGACCCATGACAGAACATGGTTTAGTAATTCGTACTTTATAATACCGATCAATAAAGTCATTGAAATATGTAAGGCATTTCTTTCATGTTTTTATTTTCATCAGAAATTCGTATTAGACGTTAGACACATTCTTTCAAAACACTTGAGAGTTGCAGCTTTTTTTTTTTTTTTAATGATACAAAGCCTTTTCCCTCTCCTGTCTTATCTCAGCCCCTTTGTGTGTCTCAGGGTTCTCAGAGCATAGTGCACTTAGAAGCCATTAGTCACCTCTTGGCATATTTAGGAGGCTGATAGCTTTGAAAATCTGATCCTTGTGAGCTCAGAGTGCTTGGTCACATCGGGGGCATGCAACACCAGATTGCTTGGCAGCACAAATGCAAAGTGACAGAAAGATGTGGACACAATTGCCCGTCCTTGCTGCTGAACCAGCCCTGGTGCTCGATACTGATTCAAGTCAGAATTGGGCAGACTGGCCCCTGAGATGGCAAAACACCCAGCCTGGGTTTCTGCCTCTCCAGGAGCATCCTCCAGATGCAGGCAGGATGCTTGTGACAGGATCCTTTAGGACAGGACTTCCTGTCCTAAGTCAGCTCCTGCCTCCAAAAAGCACCAAGTCATTGCCCAGGCACTGCATGTTTGTCCTCCTCAGTTTCCAAGAGCTGTTTTAAGGCTGCCCCTCACATCAGCAGGAACTCTCCTCTGACAGAGGCTTTCCAGGTCTCCCTTTCTCAGAGAAACCTGGCGATGGTGAGAAATTGGTGAGAAATGCCAGATGCCCATGCCAGGAATTGTTGGAAGTGCTGCTCATCCCCTGCCTGCAGGGCACGTGCCAAGTGAGAGCTGGCACCTTGATGATAAATCAGACGCTCTGGAGGCTTTGCTCACCTGAGATTCTTCAGCCCCATCTCTGCCCTCTCACCCTTCTCCACCAAACTGGCATTTCTCCATCAGCAGCAGCCTGTCATAGCAGTGAGGAATAGAGAGAGGGAGAGACACAGAGAATCCATCGTGGATCTGGCTTCCCAGCCGATGTTATTTGGCTTCCAGGCATGCAAGGAATTCGCTCTGGGCTCGGGTCTGTCCTGGTCAGTAGTGTCATTGTTCCCTTGTTATCTGACAAACCTGCAGCCCACTGTGCACAGACTTGTCCTGTCCATCTCCTGAGCAGGGCAACAGCAGTGAGATGTGCCCTCAGCCAGCTGGAAACAGGGCAGAGGTCTTTCTTCTTCAGAGCTCCAAATCTACAAAACACTTGGACAGCAGGAGCAAGCTGCTCTCTGAAGGGTGGGAGAACCCACACAGACCCATGGAACTTTTCTTGCCTGATTTTCTCCTGGATCATCCCATCCAACTCTACTGCCCTTTGTGATACTCATCCCCAAGGTCAGCAGCTCTTTGCCTCTATCCTTTCTTGGCTCTTTCCAGCATCACCTTTTCAGAGGCACAGCAGGAATGACAGCAGTGGAACAATTCTAGAGTTTGAAGCCTGTTGTCAGAAATGAGACACCAGTATGCCCAGTTGCCTCCCAATGAGTCTGACCCACCAAAGTACCTAAATCTAGACATCACCTTGTCCTCCTAAAATATTTATGGTCTTCCCAAAAAAGCCATTCCTGGCGCTTTTGCCTCCCCAAGGTGCAGATGGATGAGATTTCCCGGCTGGGCACTAGGTGGCAAAACATCCCGAGAAAGGGAATTTCCCACCTCGGCTCTTTAGGAAGGGCTTGCGGGAGCTTTGGGGAGTGTTTCAAACGCAGCTGAATATGCAGAAGTTGCAAATGTGAGCGCACAGAGCCCGACAGAGAGAGAGAGAGGAGGTGATTTGTATTCCTGTCCAACCTTTGGGCAGCAGTATTTGCGTACAAGCGTCTGAAGCTGTTTCCTCCTCTGCTGCTCTCCCGCTGACAGATTGTGGCCACAGAGCTTCAAATATGCAAACACGGCCCCGGTGAGGGCAGAGCCGCCCGTGTTTACAGGGATGCGCTGGCTCCTTGCGACACGCACGGCTCAGGGGAACGTGCAGAGCGTGGCCGAGGATGGCCCCAGCCTTCAGCCCTGCCAGCACCGCCATCCTCCCCCTCTAACAAAGGACAGGCCATTTTACAAATCCATAGACTGCTTTGGGTCGGAAAGGATCTTAAATGTCATCCAGTTGCAACCCTTCTGCCATGGGGTTGGAACAAGGACTGGACAGAGATGGTGAATAAAGCAGGTATTTATTGAAAAGCCTCTAGGATACACCTAGAGCAGCACAAGAGCCTGGCCAGGGCTACACCAAGGGTGGGCAAAGAATGGTCACAAAATGGCTGACCAGTCACGAAATCTTATATTTTTTTAATAAGTTTTGGTTCATTTGCATATTGGGGTTTAATTGTCCAATTACAGCTTCAGGTTGTGAGGTCTCATCCTTCTTGTTCTTCCCTTCAGTCCACCCTTGTTTGTGCTTTTGGGCCTGAAAGTTGTCCTTGGTCTTCAGCAGGAAAATAATTTTTTTTGTCTGCTATGCATTGCTGGCAGCATGTATGGATGCAGACATCCTTGCTGCCTTGCTCCAGGGAAGCTGGGCTGGAGGAAAAAAGCAACTGAGACCATCATCAAGGAGATTTGGAGGGATTTGGGAGCCCAGAGTTCCTGAGCTGTGTCAGAGCAGTGGGCACCCTCAGCCTGCATCACATGAGCCTGGTGGAACACTTTAATCTCAGGTGAAGGTATCAGAGAGAGATGCTTTGCCAGCTCCACAGCCTGGCAAACAGAGGGGAAAATGTGCTGAAAGCTACGACTTCCTGAGCATGTTCTCTGTCTGGAATCTGCCTGCAAAACAACCCAAATTTCTCAAAGGGGCTCATTATTCAAAACTATTTGCTGAATAATTTCTCTGAGTAATTGCAGGTCTGAAGCTTGTCAGCAAACAATTCATGGTGTGCATCCGGGCAGGCAGCTAAAACCATGCTCAGGCTCTGGTCTGTGGGTGGGTGGATAACCCCAGAGCTGGGCAGGAAGGGTAAACAAACTTGTTTGCAAAATCAGGATCTTGACAGGAAAAAAAAAAAAAAAAAAGAAAAGAAAAGAAATTGTATCATCTTAAAATAAGCTGCTTCCACTATGGTTTCTAGATATAACTGACCAAAATAATCTGGCAGAGAGAAGTGGGCATTGGGGACCAGCCCTGGGCTGCCACATCCCTGCATGTGCTGTGTGGCTCTGTCCTCCAGCTGCCCCCCTGTCCCCCCCAGGGAGCAGCCAGAGTGATGCCCAGGCAGGGAAAGGAAAGGAGCAGGAGATGGGGAAGGAGGAGCTGCCTCCATCCTTGCAGGGCCCTGAACAACACTGGAGGAGCTGTGTGCTGGAGGAACATGTCACACCCCCACTGCCCCTAGAAAATGTCACCAAGCAGCACTGACAATTCACACACACTTGGAGAAGGAGCAGGGACTGGCTGGAAGCATTTGCACAATTCAGGGCTCAGAATGTGCACAGTAGCACTGGGCTGGCTACCAAAGTCATCACTCAGGCTATGTTTCCTGCTGAAATCATGAAATAATAGATGTCCAATTATCTGGCAAAGCAAGATGCAAAGAGAAATATTGCTTGCAGAGAGCTGGCATAGTGCCCATGGAGTTATAATAAGAATATTTTATTTGCCTGGGCTATAGATAACCTATTTCTCTTCTCTCTCTTGCTGCCTCTGGGGTTCCTGAGAGTATATGGGTTTTCTTGGAATAACTTTTCCTTTCCAGCAATCTCTAAAGTCCTCTCACATTCCACCAGCTCAAATTTATTTCAAATACTGCTAGACTAAACACAGCTCTAATAGCTGGTGTTAGAGACTGGAGTATCTGACAAACTCAAACTGCACATATTGCAAATTTGAGGCTGTGGTACTTTTAAAAAATGTGCCTCTGTGGGAGCAGGAAGGAGAAGAGGGGCTAACCTACTTCAGCCTTTAGAATAGGCAAAGCAGGGAAAGTTAGAGCAGAAAGAGGAAAAGGAAAAAAAACCCAACAACACCCTAGGAAAAAAATTAATTGGCAGAAAAAAGCCTGCTTCACATTGCTGTTTCCTAAGTAAAAATAAAACCACAGAGGTGCCAATAGGACTGGACAGATGTCAGCTCACCATCCACCTGCCCAATAAGTTATTAGAATCCAGAGACCATTGCATGCAGAAAATCTTGTGCACAGTGCCCTGGAGCCAACACAAGGCACGTACTGCACATCCCTGAAAAGCACAACAGGAAAGGTTCCAAGGGCAGCACGCCAGCCTATCAACTGCACATGACTCAGATTAAGGGTAACTAGCATGAACTAAAGCCTCTGAACAAGGTGTCCAGCAAAATGAGATTTTTAATGGGTCAGTCCCTCCCTGCAGGTGCTGCAGCAGCAGCTGGGCTGTTTGCTTAACTTGACATGGAACCACAGCTCGGGGCAGGAAAGAACTGATTCTGTTTAATTGTTACAGCCATTAACCCAAAACGAGCTCTCTGTAACTCTGTTTGGCCCAAGAGTGTTTCCAAATGCTTAGAAGCAGTCAGCAGTTGGAACCTTGGTAAAACTGGAGGCATCAAGCAGATAAGTGACCCACTGAAGGTCAGGGCATGACCCATTTGCAGAACTAAGAATGGAAAATCCTTTGCCTCTCAGCCTTCTATCCCAGTTGCGTTCCTGGTGGTCTCTGATCTTGGGGAAGGAAATGCAAAAGAAACTTCAACACACACACAGAGAAAAAATTATTTTAATTAAACTGCTGTTGAAACAGCCCAGAAACATAACCTGTGAATTCTGTTTCCTTCTTTCTTCCCTTTTAATTCTTAAATTTTTTTCTTCTCAAGCCTTTCACTCTCAAAACTCTTTTATTTTTCCTTTCTTCTTCTGTATTCTTAAACTTCTCATTTTGCAGCATTTCTCTTTATTTGCAGAGAACAGACTGGAGAAAACCAAGAGGTACATCCCTAATGGCAAGAGAGCCCTTAAAATCACCTGCCAGTTAACCCCTTTGCTGCTGGTGTCTGCCACTCCCCCATGCTGCCAGCAGCTGGGAACACAAGGGTGGAAGGCTGTGTAAATGTGCAACGTGAGCTCGGGGTTTTGCTCTGTGAAGTGATGACAGAGTGAGAAGGAAAACACAGGATGCGGCTGGAGAGTGGAAGATGTTTCCTCTGCAACAGCACCGTTCTGGGAGCCCAGCAAAGCCCCAGTTCTCACCAGTGGAAGTCTGGTGCAGGTGCAAAAAAGCAATCAAGTGACCAAAAACACAATGAGACAGCCTTTTCCTGCCACTTCTTGACCTCATCCTTTCTCAAACCAAACACTGCTGTTCTTTCAGGAGAAAAAAAAAAAAATCTCCTGTTGCTTTTGACCAAATAAGAAAAGAAGAAAAACAAATCCCAGTGCAGCTCCTGCTATCTGTGGGTGACTGTCTGAGCAGGGCTGAGGGGAGCTGTGCCTGGGCTCCACGCTGTGGAGCCTTGCAGCTGCAGGCAGGGAGCAGCAGTAGCACAATGGCCTCAGAAATGCCTTGCCAGGGTCAGGCAGATCAAGCCAAACACGTGTAGTTTCCCCATTTTTACTTGGAAGGCACCACATGAGATCCTGGAGGCAAATCTATAGCATTTAATAACTCCCAGAAGGGAGAATCACAGAGTCATTCTTGTTGGAAAAGACCTCCAAGGTCAGAGAGTCCCAGCTTTGATCCAAGAAGATCAGAAGACGAGAGAAAACCCAGGTTGCCTCCAAGGCCCTGCCCATATGTTGGTCCTTCACCAGCTGGTTAACTCCATCCTGGTGGAATTCCTCCTTTGCACTTCACTGCCAGTAAAACACACATGTCTAGAGGGGCCAAGAAAGGATCCCACAGACAGAGCTCGCTTGTGGCATCACGATCTCCGTGCTGTGGGAACGGGCCTGTCCAAAGCAAATACCAGCAAAAAAAAAAACCCCAACAAAAATAATGAAAAGATCAAACTCAGAGTTAAGAACGAGGCAGCCAATTGCTGTGTGTTCATGCACTAAGTGGCATCCCTGCAAGGAGCAAGTCGGAATATTTTAATGAAAATATTCCAGCAAAGAATCCAATTCTGGCAACTGAGCTGTATTGGAAATTTCCTTCCAATCGGCATGGCCAAAAAAAAAAAAGTCCAGCTAACTCTGACAGCAGCAGCCTAATCTATACTGAATGCTTTTTCCTGAATATTGGAGGAAAAAATACAGACAGAGAGAAAAAAATAATGCAAACCCACCCCACCCCCAAAGCCTTGTCCCTCATTGTCTTTTTAGCATAAAATAATAACAGCTAAACTTTCATTGGTGTCTCAATTCCAAGAGCAAACCTTGCAAGCAGGCAGTTTTCTTATTGAAAATAAAATGAAAAGCACCGATCCCAAACCTGCAGACTTTCCAAAAGCCAGGAGCTGTGTCCAAGCACACTGACCTTTTGCTAAGCTCTAAAAAATGTAATAAATGCAAAGTGCGACAGCATCTGGAACCTGCCCTGACATCTTGAATTCACATTCTCACTGGCTGATGAAGGATGCTTTGCTTCTTCTTTTAAACAGGTTTGCTCCCAAAAATCTTCTGTAGCCTGGAGCCACGGCTGTGCTGAGGGCCTGATCCCAACCTGACCCAATTTTGGTGAATGAAGGACCCTCACCACACAGCAGCCTCATCCTGCTGCTCTGCCTCTACCTGGTGCTGTGTGATGGGAGAGAAGCATAGTTTGTCTCAGTCTTACAAAGAGCTTTTGTGTTCAGGCTGCTCCCAGCACCCTCACGTTCCCCAGGAAAATCTCTGTGTGTGATGCAAAATCAATCCAAGAATTGCTTCTGTCTGGGAGTATCTGTGGAACAGCACCACGAGTTTTGCTGCCCACCATGGGCTGTACTCTCTCTCCTGTTGCAGCTGGCAGGGCTTTGAAGGAAACCTGATGCTATTTTGAGAATGCAAGAAATCCAGGAGGCTCAGACTTGAGGCATCTAAAGGAGGAGAGGGAAAACCAACACGGCCCCAATTCCATCATTTTGGGATTAAATCCCAGCCCCACTAACCAGGGGCTGGATCCCTGCAGTGGATGCCAGAGGGTGAGCATGCAGCCATGCCTGGGTTCACTCTCTGGCTGCTGAGGGCAGCTGGAACAGGGACAAAGCAAACAGGCTCAGGGATGGACAGCCAGAGGGACACCCACAGCCACAGCACCCTGGTGGTGCACAGCACAAACCTCCCTGGGACATAATTTGCTCAGCAGGACTAACAAACAAACTGGATTAATCCTGAGAAATGTCCTGGAATCAACAATACATTGTAATTTAGTAATTGTAACCACAAAAATGACCCCCTAAGGCCATCACTTGCATGTATTTCACCCCATCAAAAATGTGTTTGTTTAAACATCTCACAGGGGTTCACCTGCCCAGCACAGTGGATTGGTTCTGACACCTGACTTCACATACACTACATTCACTCACAATACATAAAATACAAGAGAGAATATCAAGAAACACAAATCTAGGTCATCATGACCTGAAACAAGAACTTTTATTCGGAAGACCTGCCTGCCCAGACTACTGTGGGTAGCTGTGTCATGCCAAGGTGGGTTCCCCACTGTGCACAGCAACACCCAGCACTTGGGAAATGCTTATATACCCTCAGTTCACTGATTTATCATTAGCTAAAGGTCACCAAAGGCTTTGTAAAAAAGCTTTATCCTCTCAGCATGATCATTCTAGGTGACAAATACTTCTGATTTACCCAAGACACAAAATATACAGAGTCAGAAATCAATAAAGCACACAAAGGTTGGAGGAAAGAAAAGCTGCAGACAGACAGGAGTGCCCAATAACATGTGAAAGGTCACTGGCACCGTCTCTCCTGCATTTCCACTCCCTGTGGACATTGCACTGCTTGCAGAGACTGACAGCTGGTAGAGCTGCAAGCCTTTCTTCCCCAGCACAGGCAAGCAGAACCTCAGACCCCCCACTCTTCTTAGTTTGCTCTAAATAACTGTTTGGTCCAAGTCCACAACACGCAGCACCACTCATGAAGACACAGGAATTTCAGATAATCTGTCCCCACATCAGGTATCAGAACCCCTTGGATTTTGCCTGCTGCATTATGATAAGCTTTCACCACCTGATTTTTCAATGATTTCTTTGCTCCTCTACTTTGGCTCCTGGTTTCTCAGCAGCCCCTCTCACTCATCTCAGCATTTACCCACTCCACAGAATCCCCATTTTGATTAGAGATGCCCTCCACTCTCCCCACCCTTTTTATCCTTAAGGAACACATCCCCAGCCCTGCTCCACTCCCTGCTGACCACTCTTTTGGCCACCACTGCCTTTTCAGCACATCTTCTTGGCTCTTCTCTGTCCCCTGTACTCCTCCCATGTTTTCCACAGAGACCTGTGCAGTGTCCAAACAAAACAAGTGTCAATCCCAATGGCATTTTGTTCCATCCATTTTGAATTCCTACAATGACAGAGAAATAAACACTGAAACTGCAGCTTCTTCTGCCACAAAATGTGGCTTTGCCAAAGCTGTGTGTGATCCATCTGCCTGGGGGATGAAACATGGAATTCATGAAGGCACTGCTTGGTGGGGCAGGAAAAGTCTCCCTCATTTGTTGAGCACATGGTTTGGGCAAGACTGGGAGTATTTTGAAATTGGCACAGTCTGAGGATGAGAATCTGAGGCAAAATCACAAACCCCTGCATTAGGTGAAAAGCGCCAGCCCTGCTGATGGCATCTGAGCTGGCTGAACACACTCTGCTCAAGAATGCCCAGCATTTCCCCAGATGAAGAAAGATATTTTGCTCAAATTGATGGTACTCTCAGTGCCTCCTCTTCCTCTGGAAGCCAGCCAGGCACAGAGCAGGATGATGAGCTGGGACCTCTGCATTTCTGGGGCAGAGTTTTGCTCACGGACCCCTATGAGCCTTTGAGCTGTGTGAAGCATGTGTACGTCTTGAATCAATACAGTTCTCATGCCAACAGCTTCCAGATCAACCCCACAGTAAAACATGCTTGGATTGGGGCAGTTTTGCATGGCTTTCACTGCCAGCACTCTATCCCAACACTCCCACCCAGGTCACTGCTCCTCCTGGAGGGTTCCAGACCTCTTGTGGACACAGCTCATACACAGGAGCTCTCCAAAACACAGGTATCTACCACTCCTCCTTTGTGGAGGACAAACAGGAGGCAGCTCGAGGAATTCACCAAAGGGTTCACAGCTACAATTAGCATCTCTGATAATTAAATACATGCTCCTTGGCTCTGTCTCATGTTCTGAGGAGAAAAACATGGTCCATTGCATGAGTATCTGGGTTCACATCATTCCCTGCAAGGGAAATTCCTGCTGCCCTGCATCCCACCACAGCCTGGGGGGGTCACTATCTCTCTCCAAATATAATGGACCGAGTCCAGACCTCACAGTCCAGATGTCCAGGACACGAATACCTGAAAAGCCTGATACAAAAGGCAATGTACAAATTATGAAAAAAGAACAGCTGCATTTACTTGCTCTGCTTCTCCTCTGGGGCAGTCTGCTAAAATTACTACACCATTCTCCATAAGGACCCCTGTTGTGACTCTTGGGGATGTTCTGGGCAGGACTAAGAGCTGGACTCGATGATCCTTGCAGGGCTTTTCCACCTCTGGATAGCCTATGATGCTATGATTTCGTGTTTTCTTCAAATCACCTCCTCCTGTGAGGTTTTCCAGAGCCTTTAGCATTCAGTGGCAGCAATTAATTTTCCAATCTCAGACATAAGCTCACCTGCAGCACAGGTTGCACAAAAAAAAGCTCCTGCTGAGTGCAGGAACCGGGCTGTGGGTTTGGGTTGTGCTTTGCTCATCACCTCGCAGGGCATTCGTGACAGGAACTGCTGCTGACAGCGGCTGGAGGAGACAGCGCTGCCGCAGGAGCCAGGCCGGGGGGAGCGGCAGTGGCGTCTGTCAGAGCCCAGGAACACAAAACGGGTTTGAGAATTGCCACTGCCGAGCGGCTGCACGCCTTGGATCCTGCGGAACCCCGCACAGACACAGCGGCGAGAAGAGGCTCAGCCAGCCCCGCCGGCTGCCGAGCATCGCTCCCGTCCCGGCACGGGGCTTTCCAGCATCCCTTCTGTCCAGAACAGGGCTCCGAGCATCCCTTCTGTCCCAAGCCAGGGCTCTCCAGCATCCCTTCCGTCCCAGCACGGGGCTCTCCAGCATCCCTCCTGTCCCAGCATGGCATGGCACTCTGCCACAGCACCCAGGGCAAATGTTCCCCAACTCCTGCAAGGACAGACTTCAGCCTGCACAGTCTGAGCTCGATCCCCAATTTGATTGAATCAAGGACAGAGAAGAGCTGCACTGTGCCAGCTCCAGAGCCAGCGCCACCCATCCTCCCCCATCTCTCTCCCAAACAGTCAGGTATCAATGGCTTTATTACATTCTGCTTTATTTATCCCTCTTGCCCTTGACTAGAGGGTTTATGAGCAAGACCAGCGTGGGCAAGCCCTTAAATTCAAGCAACACGACTTTCTTTTGAGCCACCCCACCCCACACCCTCCCTGGCACCGCTGTGCACCACAGCCCCGCAGCGCCCTGCCAAGTCACCGGCTTTCCCCCGCGGGCGCTGCAAAGGTCCAGCTTACGTAAGAAGGAACAAACTGGCTTTTCTTCACCACCCTTTCAATGCTGCCATTCATCCCCTGCCCTCCATCCTCCCAGTGCCACCTTGAAGGATGCAAAACACACAGCCAAAACACTTCATCTCACACGTTGTCCCGGGGTGAATGTTGCCCGTGGGTGATGAGTCTATAATTTTGTGCCCCTAAACACAAGTTAAGGCAAGGGTTAAGGCAAAAAAACACTGAGATGTGAAGGCAGCCATATGTTAAAGACAGTCCTACCCTGACAAAGTCACGTCACTGCTCAAAAAATGGAGTTCTCACCTGACAGCCCTTTCCTGGAGGACACAGGGGCTGCAAAGCCAGGTCACATGCATCCCACTCCACCAGAGAATCCAGCATCAAACAGTGAGGGACCAAATCTGTTCAATGGTTGTGTAAAGATTTTGGCTCTGATGCTGAGCAAGCACTAAAGCTGGTTTCAGTTCTACCCAGCTGGAAACATCTTGGTCAAACCCCAGGTTATTTTTGCATCTGCACATCAGTTCTGCCTCGTTAGAGATGTTGTGCTGTCTTTGGCCAAGTGGTCAACCCCAGGGAAAAGCAAGCCAAGAAGGGAACAGGACACAACTTTGCAGGCTGAGCATGAAATGACAAAGCCAGGTTTATTCAGACACAAATAGCCTGCTTCAAAGCATTTTCCACCCCTCATGAAACTGATACTGGCATCATAACCTTCTACATTCCAGGATTTTTAGCTGCCTTCTGACTTCAGGCCAGCACGGATGCATTCTGCCTGCCATTATTTCTCAAACACCAAATTCCATCTCCTTTATGAAACCAGGGGGGAAGGAAGCATGGCTGGTTGAACTCTTTGTTCTTCTCCCCCCCACATACACACTTTCACATCATGAGAACAGAACAAGAAACCCACAAAAAATGCACATTTCCAAAGCCAGAGGCTAGATCCCAGTTCTGGCAATCCAGTGGTCTTACCACAAAGCTCAGCACAGCCTGGATCCCCTTCGACTTCTTAACAATACATTCACAGTGGTGGCAGGGTGGGGAAGAAGGGCTTCAAAAGGGAGGAGCAGCAAGGAACAAGTTATTTTGAATCCAGAAGCCAAGCACTGCAGCTTGAACACTCCCCATCGGAGTTTTACTGCTCCTCCTGGGAAGAGCTTTGAAGCATGGCAATGGAAAATGAGGAGAGAGCCAACAGCACCCAGCACATTGGCTGGGGACAGTTCTGCAAGCTCTAAAATGTCTAAGGTATCAGTAAAAGCTGGACTTGGTGAGGTGAAAGAGGGAAAGTAGAGAACACAGGGCCCTCGGTGGCCTCTTGCCATCCATACATTGTCCTATCTGCCTGCAGCTCCCAGGGAGGCTCATGAAGCCATAGGGATGCAAGGCAGCTTGCTCAGCCTCACACATTGGGGTGTTTTGGACCTCAGTGTGATGCAGGGTGGTGTTAGCACATAAAGCTGGAATTTACTCACTTCATCCAGCTTTGGATGTGAAAAGAGAAATCAGTGAGTTCCACGTCTCCTCGTCTAGCCAATGTCAGCAAGGGAAGGGGGCCTTGGAAAAACCTTTTTCTTCTGTGGCTGTTAAATCACAAAGCAGCCACATGGAGAGGATATACTCTCACACCACATGGAGCAGCTGCTGGGCAGGTTTTGCAGCCATTTTGCACCTTTTATGCCCTTTGCACAAGCAGGACCTCACTGCCAAAAATGTTAAAACTCTGCAAAGCCATTCCTCCCCTGCCCTGGACAACTGCCAACCAGTGACCTTGGGAAGATGCTCCTGAGACAGGCTGTGGCCATGAATCACAGGACAAGTATGGCTGGGGAGGCAGCAGCTGGTTTGCAGCGTGGCACTGGGATCCAAACACTTGTTCAGAGGGGCAGGAAGAGAGAACCAGATCAGGAGGTGCAGGGGAAGCAGCTGGTGGGAAGCTCACACAGCATCTGTGCTACGGCCCCAGCCCCCCATGCCTGCACATACTAAACATCAATTACATGGAAATTAAAAGAGGAAAAAATAAACACTTTGAAAAGACAAGAGATGAAAACATCCACACTGTGTTTTTTGAAGAGCGAGATGAACCCACCCTGAAGAAATGTAAATGTAGCAGGAATCAAGAGACTCCCGGGATTACTCATTATAGGAGACAAGACTCTACATCTTTCTGTTTTGCAGCAATTAACTGTTAACTGGGGAAAAAATTGAAGAGATCAACACTTTTCTATTATTAGTTTTAAATAATGACTCAGAAACAGGCACTTCCTTTTTCCCCAAGCTATGAGAGCGAAGTACCAAGACCCTGATGACAGCTTCAGGCTCATTTAAACTGCAAATAACTCTGCAGAAATTACAGGAGAGTGGTGTGAACACAAGGAGAAACAAGCCCTTTATTTTGAGTCCAACTACCAGCAATTATCTCTCATTTATAGGTTAAAAAGCTTGATACAGCATATTTGTTAGGAAAAGCATAGAGTGCCTAAATGTATTTGTGCAGAAATTGGGGAAGCGAGAAGAGAAAGAGAGAGACAGAGAGAGGGGAAAAGTCCTGCCTGCTGATGGCCTTGGAGAGAAACTGAGTAAAAGGCCAACACAAAGAAGTCTCCCCAAAACACAGAGCTGTCTCCCAGGGCCCGACCCTGGACCTTAATCACCAATACTATCCACAGTCCAGGGAAATAATTAAGCATTTCAGCTCTGAAAGAGTTGCCTGTTTAATCTGCTAAGCAAACAGTTTTTGCAGAGCAATTCAGAGGGAGAAAGAGAAGCAGATTCAGCTGATGAGACACAAAAAGTCTCTAAAGGCATTAATTTCCTTTGGGAAGCAGCCCACATGCTCCCAGCACAGTGGGAACCATCACTCCTGCAGCAGGTCCCAGCAAGGCAGATGATCAAATCTGCATCAGGCATTTGGAATAAGCAGAAAGGATGAGGATATGGTGTCACGAGCAGTAGCTGGAATGCTGAAAACAGAAAAACTTGGAGTTCACCTTGACATCTGCTTATTGAAAGAAATGTTTTGGATCTTCTTCTGCCAGGGATAAGCATCTGCATCTCTGCCACGTTCCCTTAAAGCATGCACTGGGATCATGAGGACACAGCACAGTTCTCAAGGGACTTGCACTGCATGCAGCAGTGACCAGGACATGGAGCAGCCAGGGCCTGGCCAGCTCACCCATCCAGGAGCACACTGCCCACCCTGGCTGGCCACAGCCCCTAAGAACTTCAGCACCCTCCTGGAATGGGACAGGTCATGGGAATGCTCCACCCTAGAGCAAGGTATAGGGACTGAACCTCAGCTTTGTGGGCAGCAGAGACGCACAGCACTTTGCCAAAAGATCAGGCAGTGCAGAGGTGCTGTGTTGGCTACCTGCATGCCCCAAGGCACTCCACAGGACTTGTCACTGTTCCCAATGCCCTTTCCTTCCTGTGACCCTGGTGTCACACTCCACACCTGTCATCAGTGTGAGTCACCAGAGTCCTTCCAGGTGTTCTTCCAGGCCTGTTTGGCAGAGCCAGGCACTGACCCATCCCACTGCCCTGGAGTGACCACCAGCAGACCTGGCACCATCAACATTCCAGCCCCCAGAGAGATCCAAGTGCTCTGCAAACCTTGGACCTCTAAAACAGCAGCCCTGAGACAACACACAGAAGCAGGTATGTAATTTCTTGGGGTTTTCTTTTACTTTTTTTTTTATACCTTCCCTTCCTTTGCCACGACACACGCTTTGTTTTAAATATCTTAAATATATTAATTTTTAAAAAGTATTAATAAAAAGCTACTGGAGGACATGATTGGCAGAGTGACCAAGGGCAGCAACCCATTGCAAAGTATGGGGACATTTTAAAAAACAAAACAAATTATAACCCCCCAAAAAAGGCATTTTTTGCATATGCACAGCTGGCTGGAATACCCTGGACTCTGGCATTATTGCAAAAATGGAAGGGGAAGCAGTAGAAAAAATATATTTCATTGTACCAACTTGCATTGGGAAGGGAGTTAAGAGCAAAAATGAGGAGGATTTAAACATTTTTGGTATTTCAGATGTTCCCTCCCACGCCCACTGCCCAATCATGTTCAGTCTTTAAGCAAGTTTTCCGGCTTGGGGTAACCGAAGAGTACAAAGTCTGCTTCGTAAAGCTTGTAGAGCTGCTGCCTCCAAGCCAGTGGGATTTTGGCAAACCAGTTATCTTCCCAGCTGCTGGCAGTCCTGTTCCGGTAGCTGGGTGGGAAGCGAAGCAGCCTGTCCACTTTGAGGAGCTGCAATAAATAAGCAGCATCCTCATCCAGCGTCTCCAGCTTCCCGATGAAATCATAGTCTATCTGGCACGGGTGGCACAGCCGATACACCTGCCTCCAGTGCTCATTGAAGGGGGCCATCTTCTCTGTCCTGGGATCCAGTAAGTACTGGATGAAGTCAGAAAAGGAGACTTTGAGGCCTGCCCCGAAGGCCTCGCTAACGGAGGTGGGAAGGTTGGTGTGGTTGGAGTAGAGCTTTAGCATGGGGATGGCGAAGCGCCGGTAGAACTCCTCGTTCTCCAGCTCGAATTTGCTGCGGAAAGCGGAGATGAGGCGGACGAAGGGGTCTCGTACAAAGAGGAACTTGGTGTACTTCTTC
Source organism: Pycnonotus jocosus (assembly GCA_013400435.1). Classification (NCBI taxonomy): domain Eukaryota; kingdom Metazoa; phylum Chordata; class Aves; order Passeriformes; family Pycnonotidae; genus Pycnonotus; species Pycnonotus jocosus. Next base: position 422,822 of record VWYP01010079.1, read on the forward strand.
AGCTTGATCTTCATCAGGTGCCGCGAGAACTTCCCGTAACGCCGCCAGAATTTGTTGAAGGTCAGGTGGGTGCTGCTGTTGTGGACGTGTTCCCGGGGGATGTCCAGAGGGTTCCGGTAGGGCACCCCCTGGTCCAGCAGGCTCTCGCTCAGCACGATCATCACTCGTTTCCAGTTGGTGCAGGCCACCTTGGGCACGTAGCAGTAGATGACGCCGTGGCGGTCGTCCACGATCAGGTGGTTGAGCTCGTAGTTGGGGATGTCATCGAAGGAGCGCTCCTTGGTGGGGAAGGTGAAGCTGGAATTGGCACAGAACTCCCGCAACGTTCTCTGCCTCTCCACCTGCAGCTTCTCTTGGTCCAAGCTGTTCCTGTCCTTGTGTGTAGACCAGTCATAGCCTCGCACGTTCTCCTCCAAGTTACTCAGCACAGGCTTGTTGGAGCCCTGGACGAGGAGCTGCTCTGTCTTTCGGGGGGTGGAGCTGTTCTGTTTCAGGCTCGAACTAAGCAGCTTTGCCAAAAACTCATCAACATCTGGCAAGGCTTCCCAGTCCTCACCTGCTGCGATGGCTCCTGGGGAGCGGGGTCTGGAGAAGGATGTGTGCAGGTAGAAGTGAGCCGTCCCCACGTTGTCCCAGTACACAATAATCAGGAGGATCATGAAGATGGAGACCAGCACCACAGACAGACGGAGGAGCCGCGCTTTGGTCATCCTGACACCTACTGTGGTAGCTGGCTTTCACCTGGATTCACCTCTGGCTTGCAGAGTGAGGCTTGGGACCCAGCATGGTGCTGCAGAGCAGGAGCCTGCAAAGGTACAAGGAAAGAAAAATTAGTTCAACCCTTAATCCTTCTGGTTTGGAGAGAATGACATGGCACAATCAAAACTTGTCACAGGGTTGACCATCCCTATTTCCACACAGGGAGAGCTGTGAGAGTCAGATGTATCCACAGAGACTCAGTGGAAAAGAGCTGGCTGGCCAAAAGCAGCTCTGTTGTGTTTAAATTGTGATAAAATTGTGTTGCAATTTTATCAGTTTCATAGCAATCATGGCTTTTTATCAATCTCCAGTTTCTGAAGTTAGGTAATTTCAAGAGAAGCTTGTTTAAGTTTTAAAAAATTAGTAGAATATGATTTCAGGCCTAGAGCTCACAGAGGCAATACACAACCATACACAAAGTATGCAGAGCCAATTACCTTTCAGACCTCCTTGATTTTTACACTATCTAACACACAAGAAGAAAGAAGCCTCAACCCATGATTTCAGCTTTTGGTATCACTCTGTGGTCTCATCTCTGCATGAAGATGCTCTGTGCTGAAAACAAATTCCTTATTGGAGTTATGAATACAGGGCTGAAGGTGCCACTGCCTCAGTGGCTAAAGCAAGTCCCTGCTGAGAAAACATCACTGACCTGAACACACCATCTTATCTACTCTGTGGGAAGGCACCCAGTAGGTGTTATCTCCATGATCTTTCTTGCTGGCTATTTCATTTTGCCAGGAACAAAGATTACACAAACAGTTCTCCTACAACCCTCCCACACAAAGGGATACAGTCCTGATAAGAGCCACACATCAATAAAAATCTAAAGGAGGGATTCCTTTAACTGAATAATTTAGGAGATTAAAGATGCTCTGGTAAATCTGTGTTCATGCTCAGACACTGTTGAATCAGGACCTCTTCTCCTGCTTTAATATAATTCATATTTCTTTCACACTCAACACTAACTACTCTTGATCACCAAGGACAGGTGAGAAATCACTGTTAAAGGGGCAGCCCGGATCATCTGTTCTGAGGGGTGCCGCAGGTTTGGGTTTTTTGTTTCAACCAGCCCCATCTTTTCACTGCTGTCTGTTTTTCACGATTCCCAGCCCCTTTCTTCCCCCAAGATCCTCAGGGAACAGCCACCTCCCCACACTACTGCACGTTTTCTGGTCCAAGGCTCCATGCAGAGGCAGGCTGGCAAACCAGCCTGGATCTCTCCCCAAGCCAGCAAGGAGCCAGTGCCTACAGCCAGGGAAGAACAACACAGCAAAGTGAGGAGCTACAAGTAGTTACTGCAATGTTCTCCTCCAAGCATAGTCCAGGCTCTGATTATAAACACAGAGCAGCACCTACAGATAAAAAACAAGAGCTGTCCTTTCCACAGACATCCCAATTCTTTCCAATGACTTCAGAACAAACCCTGCAAACACCAGCTTTGAAAACAAAGCCACTTCAGGGCAAGCTGCCCTGAAAAGTTTTTTTTAAAATGAAAGCTGGGTGTCTCTTCTTCCCAAAACACAGAGGCTGCTCCCCAGCCAATTCACACCACCCTTAAACAGCATCAACCCCACCCTTCACAGAGATGCAGAAGAACTGGGAGTCCAGACATGCAAAAGTGCTGAGCTCTGTCATTCCCAAGGAAAGGTGCTCAGCACCTCTGAAGCTCACTGCAGCCTTGCAGTGAATGACTTGGTAAAAAGTCCCCTGCATGGCTGTGCTTGTTTCTCAGGGCTGATGGGTTTTAACAACCAAAGTCCAGGTTTCAAACATTAGACAAGAATTTAGTAACAAAGAGAAACAATACCAGATACTGTTACATGTCAAAGTATTAGGTCAGCTTGTCCCAAGACAGAAAACACATATCCAAAGGCTTATGGTTTCTCCACCCTGGTGTATTTATTTACAATTTGGAAGTAGGGAGAGCCAGAAATTCAGCAGAGCAATAGCCTAAAACAAGGCTTTGCACTGCAACACCAAAAAGTGCCCTTTCCTGAAGCCAGGTTCTTGTTCTGCCTGCTAAGAGGAGCTGGAGGAACTGCAGACATAACGTTTTACACTCTGCAGAGCAAGAAGCAGGTATTACTCAGCAGGAATCCTCCGTGTTCAGCTAGTCAAGATTGAAGATGGAGCAGATCTGAGAAGAAACACCCAGAGAGATCAGCAGAGAGCTAAAGAAGGGGCAAATTACATATGTGCGTCAGCACTTCAGACCAAGCATCTGAGTCCAGCAGCAGAAGATAATGGAGGGACACTGCCAAGCCTCCTGCTTGGCACACTCCTGGGTTTGAGTTTTGCCCAGATCTGCTCTTGCTTTTGATCCCATTTAGCTGCTCAGGGCAGGGACTGCTTCCTATTCTGGATGAATGGGGTGCCCACTGCGCACAGAATCCCAGCACGCTGTGCTTCCAGCGCTGCATGAGACCTCTGGGCTGGCTGGAATGCAGCAAGCCTGGAAAGCTGCACGGAGCATCCTTTTCTGCTATCCCCATACCCAGCAGCTTCCACAGCCCTGGGCAGCACAGCAGCCTCCCAGCATTCCTGCAAAGCTGTTCCAGCCAAGTGTGGACAGATCACCCTCCTGGCAGCAGTGACAGGGGCAGACTGGGCACTGTGTGTGGCACTCACATTCCTGGGGCAAATGGAAAGAGGGATCTTCACCAGAGCCACCCCACAGTGCAGCTTTACCAAGTGCACCCCAAGGGCTCCAGCCTGCTTTCCAGGACACGGCACGCAGGCCTGCCAGAGAGTTTGGCTTTTCCAAGACACACACACAGCAGCGAGCAGCACAGAATCAGAAAGACTCCACTTCCATTAACTCTACCAGTGCCAGAGAGGAACCCTGGAAAAGAGCAGTAAGACAGCTTAATTCCCCCTCTGAAGGAAAGCGCTGCAGAAAACAGGAGTTGCTCTATTGATTATGACCCATTCCCTTCCCGAGCACTAAATAAAGGACACCAGACTGAAAGCACAAATTAGAGGTCTCTGTGCACATTAGAGGGAACATGCCTCTGTCCTCCCCTTGCCAGAATCAAAAGGAAAAGCTTCCAGAAAGAGCCAAGAATTTACATTCAAGCTCAACCCAAAGTCACCAGCCAACAGGAACATGCACCAGGACCCATACAAAGCTGCCTCTGTGACACGGTGCTGGCAAACTGGAAAGTGGACCAAGTGCTGTAATCGTCCTACAGAGTCCCCTGAGCAGCCATCCCGTGACCATCTCCAACTTGAACCTGGCCTGGGTGTGAACCAAGCACTTTTCCTCCCATCCCAGGCCTGAGAAAGACAATGAGATCACTCATCCAGACATGCCAAACCCCCTGCTTTGTTAATCAACCACCTCTCAAAGTCATTTAACACCAGAAAGGGGAGATGTGTCCCCAGCACCCTTATTGCAAAACCTATTGCAGACGTAACTCCTCCGCGGTTTGGAAACTTTATTTCCACTTCACAGCCCGATTGTAACTGTTTATTCTTAGGACAGATAAGAGCTTAAGTAATTTGTGTCTCTTTATTCCTCTCCTCTTGGCTTTATGCAACTACTACATTCTCTTCCAGCCTCTCTGCAAAAGAAAATAACTCCAGCTCACTTACAGGAGCACTAAGGCCTACAGAGAATAAAGCAGCTCACAGAAAGGCATGTGCCAGACACAGGGGACAATAAGCCCTCTCTATGAACAGCAGTGGTCTTGAAAGAAATGTGCCTCCAAAGGCTTGGGTGCAGATCCCCTCTTTTCTTGCTTTGGGTCTCCCCAGTACCAAACATCACCTCAACTCCTCCCGTGCCCACTTGATCTGACATGAGAAGATTCAGGACTTCAGGCGGCTTACCTGGATTTTGCCTGCCTAGCAAGATGGAAAGAAGTGGAGTATGAACTTTCAAAACCACATAAAACCCTCACCAAATTCAAATGGATACTTTCCCTTGGGGCATTTCCCCAGGGATCACTGGGCCCATGCAGCCTTCTATACTCAGATGTCATGGTACACACCAGTTATGCTTAGGGAATTAGCAACCTCTAGAAAAGTGGAACCAATTTAATCTCCCAAACGTGCAGGAGAACAAGCTCCCACCAGTCAAAGCAGACTGTACCAACAAACAAATTTCATGCACTTGGCTATCACTCAATACATTGTTTCTGCCCAGCTTCCCAAAAGTCTAGCACCCTTTGCAGAGCAAGGAAGTTTTAACTCATCAAATGACATCGATACTTATATTAGTATAAATGTACATCATAAGCAAAAATCAGAGCTGCTTTGCATCTTGCAGCACAACGTAGCCAACATATGTTAGAGACCAGCAGAAGAACATCCTAATCTACAGTTTGCGAGCACCTTGCCCAACTTTGCTGCCAAAAAGTTTGTACAGGCTTGGCAGAAGTTGTCACCTCTTTTTTAATATCCATACTTGGAAGCTGTCACAATTTCTTAAGTTTCAGGAGAAAATTCCACCAAAACACAGCACACCCTGCTCATCCATCACTTTTATCACAAACTTCCATCACACGCACCGTCTCTGGCTTCACAATGGCAGGAAGCGCCTCAGGCATCCCCGGTGCTGCAGCCTGGGCCAACAACACCCGGGGACATTTATTGTGTCCTGACACAACCCTGACACCCGCACTGGCTGTAGTCACCTTACAAACACCTGGTTCCGGTAGAGTTTTCAGCCTGAGCCCTGCAGTGAAGTTTTGCACGTGAAATTCAGGCTGGAAGAAGAGCGTTTTTGGCCGGAGCAGCGCTGGGAGCCGGGCTGTGCCGGCGGGAGGCGGCGGCATCCCGGGATCGCTCCCGCAGCCGCTCATCCCCCGGTCGCTGCCAAGCCCGGCAGAGCCCGCAGAGCACCCGGCAGGGCTGCACCAGCCTCAGGCCCAGCACCGGGGCTGCAGGGAGTCACGGAATCGTTAAGGTCGGAAAAGATCTCTAGGATCGAGCCCCGCGATCAAACTAACGCTGTCAAACCGTGACCCCAAGTGCCACATCTACATCTACCTCCAAGGGATGGTGGCACCACCACCTCTCTGGTGGTTCTGGCCCAGCTTGAGGCTATTTCCTCTTCTTCTATCTCTTGCTGCATGGGAAGAAAGACCGACACCCACCTGCCTACAACCAGGTGGCCGTAGAGAGCGATGAAGTCCCCCTGGTCCTCCTTTAATCCAGGCTAAATCCCCCCCAGCTCCCTGGGGAGCGTCCAGCCGGGAAGGTGCCGCGTGTGTGGAGAAGGGGAGCTACCCTGCAGAGCCCCCGCAGCCCCAGCCCCGCGTCCCACCCGAGCCGAGCCCTACCTGGCACCGGGGAGAGCGGAGGGACAGGCGGGGGCACGCCGTGCTCATAACCGGGAGCTGGTCCAGCCCCGGGGCGGCACCGCCTCAGCGAGCCCCGCCCGGCTCCTCGGACAACCCCCCGAGCCCTGCCCGGCTCCGCGCTCACCTCCCGCCCGGGCACCGCAGCCTTCGCCTTCGTCCCCTTCCCTTCTCCTTCCTTCCCTCCTCCTCCTCCTCCTNGCCCGCCCGCGCCTGAGGGGAGCGGAGGGGTGGCGGCTGCGGGGCGTGTGCCGGCAGCGCTGAGGGCTGCTGACACCCTCCCGGCATAAGGAGAAACGGCGTTAACTAAAACGCGAGATTCTCCTCAACATGTGAGAGATCTGCTTCCCATGGAGATGGGCAGAGCACTGGAACAGGGTGGCCAAGGAGGGTGCGGAGTCTCCCTCGCTGGAGAGATCCCAAACCCACCTGGACGCGTTCCTGTAGGTGACCCCTCCGTGGCAGGGAGTTGGACTAGGTGATCTTCAGAGGTCCCTCCCAACCCTGAAAATTCAGTGATTCCGTAAAAATTTAACGTAAAGCTCACTTTTAAATTAATTACAGGCTACCACCGTACCGTAACGCTGTGTGGGTATTTAATGTCCATGACCAGCAATCATTATAAGGAACAAAGTCTAAATAACTGTACACAGTAAGGCTAGAAAATGCTGCTGAAAAATCCCAGGACAGTTTAATCTCCTTTTGCTTCTCTAGTTGTTTGTGATTGGTAAGAATTGAATCAAAAAGCCATTATTGCACAAGACACAGGCTGCAGCCTCACATCCAGCAATGATCAAACCTAGTGATTATGTACAGATAATGTACAGTGATATTGTGCAGATTCCACCTCCAAGATTTCAAGCGCCAGCTTTAACATAAATTAACAGACTTAAAATGTAGATTTTACAAACAGGGAAGTCTGCACATCACGTGGCTCTGTACTCTTCCTTACAGTCATGGAAAATTATCAAACTCTTTGTCACACAAACTTCCCCTTTGGAGATGCAGCCTTAGACTGAGGCACTCGGCTCAATTCAGCTCACTTGAAATGGCACCAAACACTGCAACGTTTTCATGGTGATTCAGCCCAAAGGTATTTAGCAGAGATGTATATGCTTGGAAAGCTTCGTTTTCCCTCATTTGTGGTCCTGCACTGTTTGCAGGTCAGTGAGGTCTTGTAAATACAGTCTTGGCTCAGGAGCTGCTGGCACAGGTTTGTCTTATGCACACTCTGTGCTTATTTTACCTGTGTGTCTTTTTTTATATCTTTGTTTATCTAAAAGATTCAGCCCTGGGGACACACGTTCCTGACCTTTCACTTGCCTGTCACACTTTTTCCAGCTGATTTCTGCTTCATAAGGAAAATCGGCTGCTTCTACACCCGCTCACACCCTTGCATTGATTGCATCCCCACTTCAGGGGCTTAAGGCATTTATAAAGACAGGTAATTAAGCTCCCTCATCCCTGGAGTGAACTATCCCTCATCTTCCTGACAGCAAAGCAAGAGGCATAGAGAAATAGAAGTGTGTACAATGTCACCCAGTGAGAAACAGCACACAGGAGAATCCTTTGCCAGTGCTGCAGCTGTAAAGAATATTCTTCATCCATTTGAAAAAATTGCCCAAACCTGCCTGAGACTGTCACCTTAATGGAGGGAAGCCACTTCTGCTTGGGGCAAGGAGTCACTATTCTGTGCAATTATCCAGAACCATTTTATTTGCAGCATATTTTAAAAGCCCCTTAATGGAGAAGGCTGCCAGCTGAAGACATTTGTTCCAAAAAGAAAAACACATTCCCACACTTTACCTCCAGGCTAGTCATTCTTATCGGGGTCTTCACCTATCACCACTGCTGCCTCTCTGTCTGCAGTCAGATCTGAAATGCTCCGTAGATAGAAGAGAGCTTAGAGCAATCTCTGGCTGCTCTCACAGCCAAACATATGCTGACCCAAACAGCATTCCAGGCATGCAGTACACCTCCCAGCTTCACAGCAACACACAGCAAAAGAACAGGGAAACAATTTCTCAGGCATTTACATTTGGTTTTAATAGTCAGAGAGCCTTTTGGATGCATGGGTGGCATCCACACTTTTGCCCTGGGAATAAAAAGCTTGGGCTCCACGCTGACATCTTCTGGGAGGCAGGCACTGGTGGGAAAATGCGGTTTTCCTCTTCTCTCGGACTCTGTTAAAACCCTACTTGTTTTAGACAGAAGCTAACAGCTAGAGCACACAGGACAGAGCAAAGACTTGAAGGAGGGATATAGAACAGGAAATTTACAGCGTATAAGCTTTGTCTCCTCCCTGCTCGCCTTTCCTCTGCTCTGCAGCAGCATGAAAAAGAAGCTTAAATACATTTTAAGGCACACTTCTGAGTCTGCTTCCTCAGCTTCCAGCAATCTTGAAATTGCAATCCTTTGGGGCCGAAGACAGTCCTGTTCACGGGTGGTTTCTATTTACTCCTGGGCTGGCTCCCCAGACAGGCAACTGCCTATGGCTTTTGCCGACTGCTGGCACCATCTGCAGGCCCTGCAAGAGAGGCAAGAGGAAGAACTCAGTCAAGTTTCTCACACCCCTTGATTTGAGTCTCGTTGTCATCAAAATGGGGAAGAGACAGATTGCTACAGGCTGTGGAGGGGTGAGTTTGGCAAAGGCCAAGGATCTGCATGTCGCTGCCTCAGAAGGATCCCAAGGTGACACCTTCAGTGGAAGCAGTATGCTGGCATGTGGCTAACTCAGATTAAATTCTGTGCTTCACATATGGATTAGACTGGGGTTATGAACATCTCTGAAAACATTATTTTCTCTTCCTAAGAGGTTATTTTTGGCTAAGAGGGAGATGGAGTGTAACTCCTTCTGGAGCATTGCCCATGTCATCTGTTGCAAAGAAAAAAGGCTTAAAACTTGGCTATAAAACCTCTACTCATGTGACTCCTTTCACAACTGGACCATTTGTGTTGCATTTACAGCTCTTTTAGTTCAGATTGCACCAGAGCAAGTGCTGAACAGTGTCACAGTTCCTCCTGTGCCATCCAATCTGATATTTCATGCGCTCACTTGTTTTTGTAGGTTCTGTCTTTTGACGTGACCAGCATTGCTGTGCTGGGTGGTGCTTGCAGGAGCAATGCCTTTTGGCAGTACTTTGCATGGAGTCCCCTCTGTTGGAAGCAGGGAGGGCTTTGTTATAAACAGTGGGAACAGAGCACAGTTTAAAAGCATTTTGCAATGTATGAGTTACTAATATCTATCCAAAATAAATTAGAGCGTCATAAATCAAAAGCTAGCCATTTTTACTTAAAAACAAAACAAAACAAAACAACAACAACAACAGCAAAAAAAAACCTTATGAGGATCACTAAACACCTCTTGCCAGAATGGTGAAGGATTCTGGCAACATTTCAATAGGATTTGGGTGTCCAGTTCCCCATGACTCCTCCTGGCCTTGTGTGTCTGCACAAAGCAAAACAACTGAAGCTGGCAGATGGTCAGTGCAGCCAATTGTTGGTGTCCTTGCTGAGGCTTAGCTGGGATATGAAACAAAGACTAAACTGAGATCAACAACTTGCTGCACATGAACCCAACTGAACATTATTAATGCTTCCTCATAGGTTACAGAGGCATAGCTGAGGCAGTTATGTACAAAGGATGTGCTTTCTTACCCATCAAAAGCTACTTAGACCATACAAAAATATGATTTTCTTACTGATAATTGTGATCATCAGCGTTTACCCTCACTTATTTCTCACATGACAATCCATCTTTTCCAGCAGAGCTGATGCAGGATGTCCCCATCTATCAGATGTGATGTCAGGCACAGAGAAATCTCTTTGGCCCCTACCTGAATGGTGGCTGACAAGAGCCATGGCCTTTGTGGCAATGGATCTGCTACTTGCAGCTTTGGATGGATGGATGGAAGAGGCTGGCTTGGCACAAGTGGCTCTCACAGACTTTATCTGTACAGAGGCTTGAGGGAGTCCAGGGCTTATCTGGTGAGGTCTGAAAAACATCAAGATGAGTTAAACCTGGGGGTGTTGTCTCTGACCTCTGACTGTTGTCCACATTGCACCAAAAATATTCCCTGCCCTTCCCACCTGACCGGCTCAGCTTGCTCTTTAGGCAGGAGGTCAGGGGCTTTATAGAAGAATAAAGGTATTTAACTTATTTCCTCATGCAGCTTGTACTATGTTTCTCTTACTGTATTTAAAACCCACCCACTCCCCTGGATCTATGCCTTCTGCCCAGCCCATCCCCTTTAGAAAAAAACACTAAGATAAGTTTGTGTCTCTACCCTGTGAAATTTTAGTTCTTCACAAAGTTTCGTTCCTTGGCAATTTCCTCCAAGGTCTCTAGACTCAGCAGAACAGCAGCAATGTCCATAGGAGGTGCTTTTTCCCATGGAAAAACCTCACATACACGAGGTTTAGCTGCTCTGCATGTTCTGCCATCACAAGAGCAGGATGCTTTCCGCAGCAAATGTGCCTTGAATCCAGTTCCTGCCATACTGACCTGCTGAACTGAGCTTTCTGGCAAATCAGAGAAAGTTGAGCTGAGATGGGTGTCCAGAGACCATACTTCCTACAGAGTGTCATTTTAGATGATCTATAACTGCCACTGTGAACAGAACATGCCAAGAGGTTAACAGATGAAAGCACAGACCCCTTATCAACAGGGAGAGATGAAACATGTCTAGCTGAGAGCTGTCAAGCTGTGGGGAAAGGCAGAAAGCTGGTAAACATGGTGATAAAGAACACAGCAAGGAATACTTCAGAATTCATTTTTGTCCCCTGATCCTCACTATCTTGGCTACATTATTTGGTTTAAAAGCCTGGCAACAGAAGCAAATTGAAACATGTCTCATATTCATCTCTGCAGAGAAGGCTCCTGCTAAAACAACTGATTTGCAAGAGCAATATAGCAGGAAACTTTTAAAAGGAATTTCAGTTTCTAGAGGTTGTTCCAGTTTGGTATCTCCCAGCTTTGTGGATTTACCTGGGAGGTGCCAGGTCTCCATGCCCTAGAGAATAAGTCTAATAATAAGAAAGACTTAAAGTACTTGTCTGACTCAATGGTGATGGAGAAAATGTCAAATTTCACCCCTCAGGGAATATCCTTCATGTTCCCAGGCACACCCTTTTGATCTCATCTTTATTAGGATCCAGATGCTGACAGACATCCAGAGAAGGGCTGTTATGGGGCTGCAGGAAGAGGGAAGAATGAGATCCTCAGCAGATTTTTCTCACTATAAAGACCCTTCTCTAGCCCAGGCTCTCAGTTGATGTTACAAAGACACTCTTGATACCTTATGTGCTTTTACAGAGTCCAAGCCACCTGCTATTTGCTCTCCTCCTATAGAGGGTCACCCAGAGTAGTTTAATTTCTTATATAACAACATGAGTAACATTAAGTGCATTATTCAAGGTGAAACCTGACTCTGTGCCCTGTTCATTCTAGACAATCATAATAAACAGGAGATGCTGCTGCTTGGACTCCCTGCTGAAGACTGGCAATTTCCTGGCAGCCCTTACTGTCTCAAAACACACAAGTTTTCCTAAGACAAAGCAGCCAGCATCATCTTTCCTTTCTGGTGGGAAAGATCTGAAGGCCTGAGAACAACAGTGCCCTGAGCGAGCAGAGGGCTCTGGATAAGAGAGCCTCCTTCAGCAGTCACTTGGGGCATTGCTTCAGCAGTCTGAAATATTTAGGAGTCAGGTGCCAGCACAAATCCCCTCTGAACCTCCTGCTCTCAAGCACCCACCAGGCAGAGGCCAGACTGGCAACCCTGAGGGCACCTTTCCCTCCTCACCTGCAGGGCCCCCATCCTGTGCTCTTCTGCCAGCAGCAGGTTGATCTCTTCTCTTGCTGCTGTAACTTCCTGAGGTTCATGTGAATCCATGACATCCCTGTCTCCCTCCTCAGGGTTTCCTCCTTTCTTCTCCTTTGATGGCATATCATCCTTGCATGCATCCTGAGCCTTCTCTGGTTCCCAGCTGCCAGGAAAAAAAAAAAAA